>OZ018322.1:214346448-214868948 GCA_963969495.1 Ceratothoa steindachneri
CGACTACTTTGCTTCAGTGTTTAGTGAAGACTGGTTTCATCCCCCAGCCAACGGATTCCTTCTCGGGGCAAAAGCTGGAGGATATGGATTTCACCAAAGGAGAAATAGAAAAGAAGATCACTGACCTAATGACGAATAAGTAACCTGGCCCGGATGGGTTTCTACCTAAAGTGTTGAAAGAAGTGCGCGATCAAGTGTCACGACACCTGAGTGCAATCTTGAACATGTCAATCCGGACCGACTGCGTTCCTAGAGACTGGCGTGAAGCGAAGGTGACTCCTATCTTCAAGAAAAGAGACCGTAGCCAACTGTCGAAATACCGACCTATCAGTCTGACTTCGATAGTCGTTAAACTCATGGAAAGCATCATGGTAGACAAAATTACGTCGCATTTAGATTCAAACCTGCTACTGAGGAGTTTCCGGCATAGCTTCCGAAGGCAACGGTCATGCCTGACGAACCTTGTGGAATTCTTCCCCTTCGTCTTCAGTGAGCACGATCGGGACAAGGCAGTGGATGTGGTCTACTTAGACTTCTCCTTAGTCGGCTGGCTGAGGAGAAGATAATTGAGCGGATAATTGTTTTCAATTCTTATTGCCGGTTAATTGTATCAAGGTCAGTAAATACCTAATCTTATTGTACTCATACTTTGGTCTTCTTTACAAACATGAAAAAAATAACCATGAAAGTACGAAACAGGGATTGGAAAAGTTGCAACAGTCATGCTCCCTTCGATTCAAGATTCATAGATCAAACGGGTAATCTTGCAGCAATCTAGCTGAAGTTGTCCCTAAAATTGTGGTTGCATTTATATTCCTTGTAAAGCATGAATTAAGGAGATTTAGTTCATATATAACATCATAACTAATCAGCTGATTATAACTAAATTTAAGCCCCCTATGTTGTTTTACATTCTCTTTCGAATGATAGAATTGCCAAGGTCCTTCCAAGGTTAGTCGGGGGATTATTATTGAAAGTGTTGAAGGTCGTAAGGTCATAAATCCGAATAAGTGAGAGCACGCGACTTTTTGGTCAGCAGACCTTGTTCATTATCACTTGAATGACACAACACCCTCTACACTTCACTTCATGCCATTAAAACGCAATTAAACTTTCTTCCTTAGAGCAATGATTAACTAACCTATTAAAATAACAGTTTTTGTGCAACCGGTATTCACCAGTGCTTTCACAGTGCAGCCTCTAATCTCAAAATCAATTACAGGCATATCTGATGCTTTCACTCTTAGAGTATTCGGAGGGCAACTGCCGGCGCAGCAGTTACCCTCTACTCGTTTCCTTGACTAGCGCATTGAGTTGAAATATGTCCGGGTTCTCTGCACCTGAAACAAATTATCTACTTTCTACTTGTACAAGAGCGAGCCATGTGTGGTCCCTCGCAAAAGAAACATTTATCTTTTAACCTTTTGCTATTCGATTTACTTTCCAATCTGCCATTTTTAAACACAGATTCTTGATCCACAGGCATGCTCTATATACCCGAATTATCAAAGGTCCTTAAAACAGAGGCAATGTTTTTAGTGGTACTCGTATTATAGGTCATAATTCTAGTTCTAGTTATTATCTCAGTTATAGACATATCATCAATTCCATCAACTTGTTGTAGCTCAATGGCTACACGTTCTGGCAGTCCATTAACAAATGTCCGTTGAATCATATGCAACAGCACAGCTGACTTAAAACCAGCCAGCCCAGTTAGCTTACTAATATTATTGCCACAAGTATCAATTTGTTCTCCACACCACCGTTTGTGAACCAAATCTCCATATGACACAAACATTCCATCTGTATAAGCAGAAAAAAGCCTTTTTCAATTTCAATTTCAATGTGAACGAAACGTCGCGGCCAAATAAAAGGATGACGCTAGTCATTTTCCTGGCCTTGGGATTTCTTCTGAACATTAAATTTAGGCTAGCCTCTCTAGAAGCAATCCTTACCAATATATATATATATATATATATATATATATATATATATATATATATATATATATATATATTCCCATTATGGGCAAGAAAAGCTGAGCCTGCTTCCTCTTTATGTAAAAAGTTCCAGAAGACTTTTAAAAGCCAAACTCGACGCAAGTTTCTTGGAAACCTGTCGTACGTGCCAAGTGTATCCTAAATTTTTGTATTTTAAACTGGGGATTCTTACAGGCTAAGATGGCCTGCAGTTCACATCAATGCATCAGCTCAGGAGAAACGTAAGATGTAGTAGATGCTGGTGCGCCTACCTTTTGAAGCTCTTCCCTTATAGGTGTTAACTCATTGGCCGCAACCCTGCTAGTCACTGCATCAAGATAGCAGAAAGGGGCGCAACCCCCCACCTTCTCTGCTTCAGGGGAAGAAATCAGACCTACAAGAGGCAGAGCAGCAGGTAAATTTCGGAAAGTTCGGCTCGCGAACAAGCACTCGACGTGTCGACGTGCCAACTGGATGCGAACATCAGGCCTAGTTAGATGGCTACTGCGGAAAATCCCCAACGGCGGAGTGAGCCAACAAACCTACTAGATTTGGTTAACGCTCACAAACGAGGACGAGAATTGCAATCTAATCAATGGTTAAGTCGTCTCGATCTTTTGTGCCACTGAAACAACAGCTATTCTGATGAAGATCGTGGATTCTTTGAAAGTGCTGTAAGTTTCCACACTAAATAATTCCACGCACAGGCTCTCTCGACTCTTAAAGAGGACCCAGAACTTCATAGGCTCGGTTTGCAATCAACCATGCAGTTCTCGTATCGGGTGAGTAAGTAACGAACGCCTTAAACGAAGAGAACGTTCCCGCTCCTAAACATCCGAGAATTCGAGCACTTCTCCATTGGATCCGGCCCTTTCGATGAATTTTCAGAAAACGCCCCCTTTGCTCCCATCTCCAGAGAGGAAGAAGACGACACGGCGCAATCTCTTCGCCTCCCAGAATCACCACCACAGGAACCCTACTGTGCCCCGCCGAGAACTCCCCCGAATGTGGACCCTTTACTAGATCGTGATAGATTTTCCCCATCGCCTTCCCCGGTGTCATGTGTATCCGACTGGATAGATGTGAGCCTATATTACGAGGCCACAATAGTGATTAATAGCTTTCTGTCCCCACTAAGGGACTCCATAGAGGCTGCCGCTACTAATCTTGGGGGTCTTCTCATTCGCGACGAGCCCGCCGAGGTGGCACCTGTGGATGTGATTGCCCATATCCCCCTGCCGGGCCTTGCGGTGCCCTCAGTGATTAGCATTAACGCACCTTCCTCCACGCACTCTTTTTTCCCCTCCGACCACCCTTCGGAACATGGTGACGTCCTTCTAGATGAATTCAGTGCCCCTCCGGATATCATGAGAGGCACCAATAATCGTGACAACAATGACAATGAAGACAACAACAACAACAGCAACCGGGACAACCGCGGTAATCGTAGCCCTAACGAGGAAAGCGGCGACGATTGGGCCAGTCCAGGCATGGACCCCCTGGAACCGGCCGACCGCTAGGTTGACCCAGACTCGCGTCTGGACATACAGCCCCCCGGAAACTTAACGAGCCTCCCGGCAGTCAACCATCTCCTCTTGGCAACACGGGCAAAGGGCGTCAAGGTCTACATCGTTCATTTCGAAACTTTAGATAATAAGAATATTTAAATTATTGCAGGTTAATTAAAAAGTTAGCATCTCAAAAATAATTAGAAAAAACTGCATCCTTCAATGAATCAGAAACCGTGTTGTGGCCTGTAGGAGGTGAGAGTTTATCTCACTTAAGCGTTCCTTTTTGATCAAAGGTGTAAAATGATGAAAAATTTGGCTTATATTAAAATTATACTATATTTCGTAATATTTTAGTGTAAAATAAATGTTTAAATTGTTTTCAATTCCAGAAATAGTTATTTCTAAAGAAAAGTGGGCAACCATTGTTGCTCTGTACCAAAGTGACCTGAATTGCAAGGCGATAATTGTTAATGGTATTTCATCAAGGAACACTCCTGTGAAAAATCCTTTTGACGACAAGAGCTTAAAATGAACACTAGTATCTTCCTCCTCGTGGTAAGGTTCCAGCTCAAGGATCGCCTTGCCTCCAATGCTAAGTTTGCTCATGATTGGAAAGAAATAAGTGTGAACGCTTCATTGCGTGCAGTAAAGGGGATACTACTCGACAAATGTCTCAAGTTAAGAATGACTGAGATGAAGCCTCATATTACCAGATGTAGGCACAAAATACATTTAACGTATTTAAATACTAATTAGTAAATACATGAAAAAATGTATTTAGATACTATATACATTAAATATATTTAGATACATTTCAAATACATGATATATAATGACAATCGATAAGGACCATTGGTATCACAACAAAAAAATATCCATTAAAATGAAATTGTATATTATAATTACTAATGAGGGATTTGATAATAATTGAACTTAGGTACTACATTTAAGTAATATCAGTTGCTGAAATGTTTCGTCAGATAAAAAACTTTATTTTGAAGATAAGGTCAATCCTTCTAAAGAGAAGAGCCATACACAGGAGCTCACGACGGAAGGGTGGTGTTGTATTTAATAAATAACTATTTTATCTTTGGATATCTATCTAAACTTTGAAGTATTTTATTTGAATCCTAAAGGTAACTGATTAATTCTAAATCTGCAGTTGATCGTGTTTGAGTGGGTTTTGTAAATGTAAAATAATCTTCACTATCCGATACACCACCGGATGATTCAGCTTCGGGACCCTCTGCTAAATTATCAATCACTTCAATCATAATATTTTTAACAGAGTCTTGGTGGCTTGAACTGTCCTATGAAATACTGATATCTTACCAGCGGAGTTTAAAGAATGGATTGCTTGTTGATGCTATAATGACATCTGTAACGCTGGTTTCATTTGCCAAGGTCAAATAAGATTGGTAGCGCTTTCCAAAGCCCTTAGTGACTGCACTTAGAAGAGGTTGGCAAAGTTTTAGACAAGGTACTTTTAGGCTCTTGAGCTTTTTCTACACAGTAAGCAACGTAGGGAGCAATTCTTCATAAAAATACAGTTTTTTTTCTCCCAGTAGGCGATCAATTGCCACTGCAATAGGAGCCAAAACTGAGACATAATCACCAAAGAATTCAATTTCGTGACTTCTGAACACTGGAAGTTCAAGGGACGTCATGAGTTGATGTAATTTATCCTTGTGTTTTAAAAGTAATGACAATGCATCAAGGAGAGAGTTCCACCTTGTAATGCAAGGCACCTTTAATGAGCAGTTGATAATAGTTTTCATAATCTCTGCTGATTTTGGACAACCGCTTTTGTTCCATAATGCTGAGCACTTTCCTATCGCAGCATGATTGATATTTGCCAAAGAAGATATTGCCAGTGCCTGTTTTGCATCAGGTGTGGCAACGAGACTGAGTGTGTGTGAAGCACATCGCAGATGATTAGGTATGCTGAAGCTGTATGGGTCAGAAACTATCCTCCAGCTCGTGCTCACTATGATCTTCTTCACCTACCTGGATTCCATCTTCTGAATCTGTGGACACATTTGCAGCAGTGACTGCAAATTCCTTAAACGCTTTAACAAAATTAAAGCCGTTATCAGTGGCGGTGCTCGTGATTTTCTGCAGGGGGATATCGTATTCATTAATAATATTCTCCATAAATTCTGCAATCTTGATTGTAGTTATGTTCTCCTTTGATGCGACAGTATACCAATTTTCCACTGTGACGGACAAGAGCAGCTTCCTAAAGCAGAAAAGAAAAATGAAATAACAGTCCAATGTTTGTCTCATAAATGTTTCCATTAATTTGACATATTAATATAATCGAGATAAATTCCACCAACAAATAGGTCTGCTTTCATCCAAGAGCTGATAACTCCCTAACTGAAAAGACATTTTCAATGTCCTATGCCATAAAGAGCAAAATCTTAACTTATCCAATGAACTGTAACGCCTAAAAAAAATACGGTGAGGAGTTGACCAAATATCTGCAGTAAGATATAAGTAAAAGGTACTGTCTAGTTTATTTTTCAGTAGAGCTCTTGTCACTTTCTCTTTTTCTATAAGATTTCGGCCTAGCGTCCGCCTTGAAATGATGTCAACTGAAGAATTTAGACCTTCGGTAGTGGAATGTGTGATTATTGTGAGTGAAATTGATTTTGACAGTGAAATGAGAATATATAATATGCATATAAAATTTTACTTATAAAATGTATATATATGAATATCCTATACCTATATAGGACTGGTACAATAATCCATAGATATATTATTTGTCCTTCATATTCAGAATTACATAGTAAAATATTGACTTTAACTATTGTTAGGAATATATACATTATCAGGCTTTATTTCCTACATTTTTGACGGGCAGGCATGCTAGTTTTGACCTAATGATATACAGATATTGATACTATAACGAAATACATCGTTATAGGAATTCATCTAATAACTACATATAATCGATCAATAATTGTAGTAATTATTCTTGAAAAAATTTTATTCAATAAGATCTTCAAGTAAATGATAGCACGCTTTAAGAATATATGTATGTGGATTCTCATGAAATTATTGGAATATATTAACCTGGGTTGTTTATACATGTCTTCCTTTATTTAACTTCGTTATATAGCCTACGTAGTGAGTAATGATCCAAACGCTTTATTATTCGGTCTTTATAAGAGCTTAACCTGTACTACTAATACTATAATTATAAACAACATTTGTAAGTTAGAACTCACCTTTAATTAATCTCACAAAAGCTGCTTGATCCATGTTTGATCGGGGATGCACACCTTGTATGATAAAATCCACAATCAGTTTATCAACAATAGATTGTTTGCCATTCTTAGTATTCACCGCAAAACACTCTGGTAATGTATTTACTTTAACACCGCTGCATGAAGGACCATCGTCTAATACTGAACATTTTCTTTGTGAATCTTTTCTTTGAGCTATCGCGTAGTTATCCTCTTTTTGCACCAAAACAAGATGCTTTTTCTGTTGATAAATGTACATGATCAGATAATTGAAGGACATTTGTTTCATGTGCCATATTTGACGTTAAATTCAATCAGCATATACTATAAATAAAGGTGTTGTAAAAGGAAGCAGGTTGGCTCGTGCATGGTAAACCTACGCTACTTAACATTATCGTTCGCTACTAGCAATTTGGCCATTTTTAAAAAATAAGAAAGAGTGAACTTTTCAATTCAATTAAGTATCATATAATTAGCTTTAATAAATTCTTACCTTCATATGAATGCGTAGATTGGAAGTAACATTGCTCGCCACAGAGATTTCGCCATTGCATGATGTACATTCACACTTCACTTTTTTTCCGTCAGAAGATTTCACTCTAAAAAATTTACCATCTAGTAAAGGAGGACTATATTTACATATTTTTTTATCTTCCTCGACTTTATTATTGTCTAATCTCTCCATTTCACACTGTTGCGAAGAAGCTAGAATTGCCATGCAGCAGTTTAAATAACGCTGAGCACTCTCACTATACAACCGAACACAACTGTGGCCATTTGTTAACTGAATTTGAACTTATGCAAGTAATCTTCCCTTACCAGCTCACGCAGTCAACCATTTGTGTTATACAAGTTGCGACAAGCTCAACATGCATTACACGTTCTTAACATCTATATAAACCTATTATCAGTAACGTATTTGCAAAAAGTATTTAAATAATTTCAAAAGTATTTAAATACATGATTTCAAATGTATTTACAAACACAATTTTATATACATAAATTTATTTAAATACAGTATTTAAATACCAGGTTTTTAAATACTACCCATCCATGCATATCACCAAGAATAACCTTACGGATATGCTCAACATTTTATGGAAAATAAGGAATAGACTGTTGAAGACTGGAGAAAAGTGACATGATCTGATGAAGCTTCTTTCCGCTTGATTGTAGCTGCTGGAAGAGTGTTCGTTAGGAGGAGAAAAGGGGAGCTTTTCACTTGTCATTTCTCCTGCCTAGAGTGAAGCATCCGGACACTTTCCATTTCTTATTTTCATCTAAGATAACTAGGGCACTAACAATCTTGGCCAAGGACACTGCCATGTACTCAAAATGGTAGCAATTTGCTTCATCATAACCTTTTTCCAAAAGATGATAATAGAGATGATAATTTTATTTTTCAGGACAAGGTCAAATTTGCCAGATTTGAATCCGAATGAGAATTTGTGTACGATGATCAAACCAGATTTAAATAAACAGAAGCATCCAACTGTAAGCTGTTGCTGGTGCTAATTGGACAAAAAAATGGAGTAATATCACTTAAATTATCATCACAAATTTGGTCTCCAGCTTGCAAAATCCAATTAAGGGAGTTACGAAACCAAGAAGGACATCCTTGAAAATAATGACTGGGCACATCAATTGAATGTATTCATCAATAAATGGGCTTCGGCTCTAAATTTGGGTTGGGTATAGTTTAGATCCTTTACTGAAGATAAATGTCCATCATGAATGCCTCTCACGATTCTAATGGTTAGGCAATGCTCCAAAACATCACAGTACTGACCGATTGTTTTACTTCATTAGCACAAAAGGTTATTCTTTGAAACCTCAGGCCAATATCAAGTATCGGGAGAAGAGTTAATCTATTAATCCGTAGCGTGCGATAAGTTCAGGAGAGGGACTTAAATGCTTTGCTTAAATTGGACTTTTTTGAGATTCAGGATGACCGAGTGGTTCAACATTCTCGCTAACGGCTATCGAACGACGCGGAAAGCACGTTCGAAACTCGTTTCGCTACTTTTCTTTCTTTAATTTTCTTTGCTGCTTTGCCTACTCTAAGCTATATACAATGGTACCCAGACCCAGGAGGAAGAACTTTAGTCCACGAATATCATTTCCTGACGCCGTTCTCCTCAATCCCTCAAAATACACTCCGCTTCTAGGACGGGGCCTCTGTAGCGTGCGAGAAGTTCAGGCGAGCGGCTTAAATGCTTTGTTTGAATGAGTCTTTTTTGGTACTCATGATGGCCGAGTGGTTTAAGACTCTCGCTAACGGCTGTCCAGCTATAAGGGAAGTGCATTTGAAACTCATTTCGCTACTTTTCTTTCTTTATTTTTCTTTGCCCCCTTTCCTACTCTAAGCTATCTACAAATCTATCTATCATTCTCAGCCATAATCATTCTTGCAGAATCAGCTCACAGGGTTCTTGGCTGGTGGGGAAGGTAGGGGAGCTCTAATCGAATTTAAGGTCAATTTGACATAGTTACTTATAATTTAATACACACTCACACGATAGCAGGTAAAGCAGATTAGAATTAAAGGCAAGCATTGCGAGGAGCACTAAATAGGGGGAGACCACAAAGCCTCCTATATTTCCCCCTTCAACAGGCGGGAAGAAGGATGGAGAACCCAAAAAGAGGAATTAGAGAAGCAAAATAACTGGGCTAAGTATAAAAAAGTAATTACATTTAAGTAACAGACATATCTGCTTAAAATAACGTTCAATACTACTGGGATCGCGATAAGGCTGTAAATAACAGCCTACCTGCTTACAAAATGAGAATTGGTTTATAGTAAGAGGAGGAATTAGATAATATCTAAATATGCCCCGTCTGCAGTAACAATGAAACACACAAATTAAGTGACTGTCCATAGAAAAGAAATAAAATATGCTCCAAACGCACCAATGAAGGTCACAGATACGATAAATACACCTTAAGAACCAAGAAATGATTAAATTGTCACGGATAGCACATTATTATGGCGCTAATTAATCCAAAGAAACGATAGATTATTAAAAGAGAAAGGGAAGGATAAAAGCAAAACCAACACATAAAATTGCAGAAGCAAGATGCCAGGTAGAAACATTCCAGCCTCCAACACAGTACGCCAAGATTTTTACATGCATTTTAAATTCTTAACTGGTAAACTTACATAGCTGCACCAAAGTAAAAATGCTGAAAAAATCAAATCCATCGGCCGTATTTAAGCTATCATTGCTACAAAAAACCCAGAAACGCAGCAATTAGAAAAATAATAGCCTGTTCAGCCTTAAACAGACGAGAGCGAGCAACAGGTGGAATCCACTCCATAGGAAGTGGAAGAAGATAGCACAAAACTACAAGCTAAAAACTGGAACCAAAAGTCTCCATCAAAAAAGGGCATGCCTCGCGTAATATCCACAGAGAAAACCAATAAAAAGACGCTTAAGTAGAAGAACCTATGAAAAATCTCCTGTCAAAGAATCAAGAGGGAAGGTCCGTCCAATGACCTACGGCGTTTTGGGATAAGATGATAAATGGTTGTTACATTGATGGTTCAAATCACTTATAAGTAAGTGTCTTTGAATGGTTAAATAAGTCTTCTGCCACTAGATAGCACCACTCAGCGTCAAATCTGATGGCAGATCTGTAATCTACAGGGTGAATAACCATATGTCCCATGGACATATAAGTCATTTCATGGTTCTAAATGGGTACAATTGAACTTTCGAAAAAAGGCGACGCCTAGACAAGACGCTCTGCCCCAGGTAAAAAGGATAAAATATAAATAGACACACTCACAAATATGTATAGAAATAAACAGCAAATTTTGCTAATCAACATACTGTTGGATATAGAAAAGAAACATTTAAGGAAATATTTTCAGGGAAATTGACCCAGATATTATCCTCATCTCTGATCACGGTATAAACAGAGAGAGAGAGAGAGAGAGAGAGAGAGAGAGAGACGACAACAGGAAAATATAGAAGTAGCTAGTCATAACAACTAATTATTCATAGGAGCGCGCTATGACAGAACTGCGATTCCAATCAAGAAGGGCATCATGTTCCTCCCGGTACGGAAACTGGAAGAAGCGGAAGCATACGTAGCGGTTGAAGTGGAAATGGAACTCAGTAAGATGATAATTGCCACAAAGTAGCAACCATCAAAGCGTGAATATTTGCTTATTCACACGATTTTTCTTTATCATTTTTAATGCGAGAACAAAAATCATCTTGCAAGGAGACAGCAATACAAGATTCCAGGAGTCAGGTTACAGAGTTACGACTAGAATAAATCGATGCTTGGATATTTTAGTGGAAAGAAAAATCATCCAATTTCTATGCTAAAACTGATCAACATTTATCACCTCAACCTCTACCATAAAAGCGGACACCTATTACATAAAACTAGAAATCATCCCATGCAGCAACCAGCCAGAATCTTCCTTACGTTCAATAGGAACCCCTTTGAGACCCCATTTCCGAATAAGGAAGAATTATTACAGAGCAAACTTCACGAAGGTACCAAGAGTTGCTGCAGTATTATTCACTGCATCAGCTCCACGGTGCAAACTGCGAAGAAATATAAGAAGCTTTGTAACAGATGAACTAAGCCGTAATCAATTCGGACAACCAAACGATTCCTAAAACCTCATACAAGACCATCTCACAATTTAGATGATCACCACATATGAAAGAATTACACCAGGAACTAAGAAAATTATACCATATTAACAGTATAAGTAGATAAATATACAAGGACAACTCTAAGAAGAATGCTCTAGAAAAAGTAAGAGCTTATTTAACTTATACTAGAACACCAACAAAGATGGGATGAATCGGTAGAAAAATTAGATAAAGCTTCACCCAAAGAATTCTGGAGAATGGAAAATTGATTGAGAGGACTACAAACGTGCTATAAAATAGAAATAGAGCAAGATAAATTAAAACGGAAGAAGTAGATATCGAACAAATATTCCGAGAACATTGGGAAATATATTTAATATCAGTTAAGAAAAAAATTAACAGCTTAATATATAAGCCTAATGCAATTATTCAGAGAAAGCATCCCAGCCATCAGATGAAACAAAGGAGAAAATTGATGGTAAGCGAATTGGTGATAATTACATCAGAAGAAATAGAAAGCGCCCTCCACTCTTTCCAACACCGGGGCAGTCGGGACTAACTAAACTAAAGTTTAATGAAACCGCGAGGTTCATTTTTAAAAGAATGAATAACATGTTTAACACTTTTGCTCATATAACGATTACTACCCAAGATATACATGAACTGGCTAAAATGATATTCATTTCTAAATATGGAAAGTTTCTCATGAACAAAGAAAACTACCAGTCAATTTCACCCCTGGAATTTGCCGGAAAGCTTTTAGAAAAAATCCTTAATCGGAGGCTTGTATAACACATAGGTGAGATCTCCTTATAGAATAATCAACAATACGCCTTCAGAAAAATCGGAAATACGAATATATTAATCAGTATAATTACTGAAAAGATCGCGGAAGCTAAAAGAAACGGGGACTATGTTGACGTAATAATTCGTGATTTCGCCAAGGCATTTAATAAGGTGTAGCAAAAGAAAATGCAAAATAAGATTCTTCAACCGTGAATAAGGGTTTTTTAGCAAATATTTGTGACTACGTCATGGAGAAGTACTCCTTTATAAGCATAGGATCAACTGAAATGTCAAAATTCCCCTTGGGAACTCCCCCAAGGTGGTTGCCTATACACAGCAGACAGCCCAGGTTCCAAAATCTCTCATGCCTAAACATTTAGGAAACGAAGGACATCCCATAGTGTAGCTACAGGAATGAAAGTGTACAAGCTCGAATAACTGCCACAGAAATAGAAAAAATTCAAGATAATCCAAATAGGACAAAAGCAACTATCCTATTTTAGGGTGGGAAATACAGGATGCCATACCCCACTGTGCAATCTTCTGCGAATGGTGGAAACATCATCCAGCGACTGGATTTGACTCACAATACGGATTAGTACAGCGAAGCAGACATTCCAAACTATATAAATGATAAGAAACCTTCGACACATAAACAGGAAATCTACCATGTGATGATAAGGGAAACAATAATTTTCCCTGAATCAACCCTTTTGTGACTGTCTAAAAGACAGAAGCTGAGTACGCAGAAAATGAAAAACAGAGGCACATATTTAATTACAAGCTAAAGAAGAATTGAAAGAAAATGACAAATATATCTACATCAAGAAGTGAAAAATAGAACCAATTAATAAAGTATTAGAGAAACGAGCAAAGAAAATGTGAGAAGAAATAATGGAAAACGCAGATATAACCAAATAATAAAAAAAATGCATAGGATAGCTGCGTGGCTTATATAAGATATAATTAGTAAATTGTTGAGTACGAAATTGCAATGAACTTGTTGACAACATGCTGAAGAGATAAAAAGCCCTCAGTGTTCCAAGGTCAGTAAAGTTACATGTTTACCATTTTTATCTGAAATTCTTTCAAAGAAATCTTAGTTATGTTATTTTTGCCATCAAAAGATCGCTACATGGAGCCTCGAAATCAAGGCATATGAAGGGAAACTACTGCTGGCAACCCAATTTTCCTTGAGTTTGATCTGACACATGTGTTTCACAAACTTTTGTCTTATGAATACAAAAATGATCACAGTTTTTCTGTATCACATCAACATTTTGAGATACAGGATACCTTCGTTTTATATCTAAAGCTATAAAAGTATGATATCTAACAAATTTGTGCTTATTTTATAGAATGTTTTAACAATTTACATACACTGGAAAATAATATAACAATGGTTGACTGTAATGTTTGTACAAATTTACTTTGTTCATACAAACGATATTGTAAGTGTATGTAAGTCAAATGGTATGCAATTAGTGTGGAGCTGTGCTGTAAGAGTGAAAGGGGGAGGAGTAAGGCGGTTGTGCGGAGGAATACGTAATGTGTGTATGTGTTGTTCCCTGCTGTGTTACTTGTGGTGTTTGTAGTTGTTTTTGTATTTATTCAATTTACTTGTTCTTTGTTTTCGCTCGACGTGTGACTGTGTACTGCATCAGAAAAACGTGCTGGATCGACAGATCTACCGGTAGGTTAGAGCAGCCATAATCTATTGTTTATATTCTACAAGCTATCTAGGCCTTCGCTTCGCTAGGCTGTTATGAAGATCGCGAAATTGACAGATATTATGAGGCCGTTTGACGAGACCGACAGTGTTATGGAATGGTTGGAAAAGTTCGACCTGCTCGTGAAGCTGAGGGAATTAAAGGATGTAGAGACTCTTTTACAAATGCTTCCTCGAGGTCACTGCTTTGTCTGTGTAAACTGAATTGAATTATCGTCAAAGGAAGAGTGCAAAGAGTATTAAGGATGCACCTTTGAATGCATTTTCCGTGAAACCATTCCGAGCATATGAGCAGTTTGCCAAGTGAGTTTGGACAACATCAGTGCCCAAACCATCAGTGGTATCAAGAGAGCTTCGAGCGACGTCGGGCATAGAAGATATGAAATTGTCTGCCGTGGTTGAGACGGCCAGAGTATTTATGTTGGAGCTAATGGAGCAACCCTGTGGCGCCGTGGCCACAAAACTTGTTGCTAGCAGTACCAGGTGGGTTGCATTGGACAGGCCGAATGGTACCCGAGAGGAGCGTAAGTGTTTTGGGTGCGGTGGGCCGCACTTGGTTCGTAATTGTCCAAAGAAAGGGGCGGCATGAAGACAAATGAAATATTGGAAATGTGGGGGTGTTGGGCACATGTCAAGAGTTTGTCCCAGTAACCCGAGAAACTGGCATGAAGGATTTTCGGCGCCGGAAGCTCCTTCAGAAAAGGAATAATGGCGTTTCAGGTGGTTGACGGTGCTGTGAGGGAAAGAGCTGCAAAGGTGTTGGTAGACACAGGATGTACAAGGTCTGTGGTTGGTTCGTGGATGATCAGGAATTTAGCCTTAGTCGGAGTCAATGGGCTCGAGGTGTCTAGTGCTGGCAGCAATTTTGTGCCCATTAATATATGTAAGCTGCCCTTTACCATTTTTCTGCGCGGTTATGAGTGACTTAAGTAGGGGTATTGATGCGATAATTGGGATGGACTTCATCAACATTGCAAGAGGTTTGGAGTGGAAGCAGGGTAGAGGACGATTCTTGGTCCATGATCCAGGTAATGAGAACCAAGTTTTTGATTGCTGCAAGGCTTCATACGTGTTGTTTTTGAAGGATAGAAACTTTACGGATAGATTTGATGGTGAGTCTTGGTTAGTGCAGTGGTGCTAGAAGAGCAGTCAGCCGACAGATCTGATGAATGAAGTGGATTGTTACGAGAGTAACATATTGGAGCACCTTAGGGAGAAATTTGAAGGAGAGGTAGAAACCTGGATTAAGAAGAGATGGCTAAGGAAATGTGAGGATCAGAGTGCAGATAAAGGACAGGCCAATAAAAAATGGTGACGCAGGCCAATAAAAAATGGTTTGGCCTGTGTTCGATATCCGAGAGCTGAATAGGCATTCGAGAGTCACACTGGGGTCGATGCTGTAGTTTGCAGCGAGACCTTGCGCATGTGGAAGCAGCTTTCACAGCACCTACGGTTAGTGGAACTTAAATGTGCATATTTGAAAATCAGAGTAGACCGTAGCCTGTCGTTTTATCAGGCGGTAAGGTACAATGGGGTTTTGTACCATCTGACTTGGCTTGGCCTTGGTCTGAACTGTGCTCCCAAAATAATTACCATGATTCTTAACCTGGTGTTAAAACAATATGAGCGAGTGCGGAGGGGGACCGAAAATTATATAGATGATGTGATCGTGAATGAGGAGAGAGTAACAGCAAAGAAGGTGCTGGAACATCTTGCGCGTTACGGGCTTGTTACCACAGAGCCTGGGAGTTTGGAGGATGGTCGAGTGCTGGCTTTTAGTAGGGATAATGTGTTTTCGGGCCAAGGTGATGTTGGGCGGCTATCTAGACGTGCGCTCTTCTCTGTCTAGGCGGATTGTGTGTTACGACCCTGTGTGTGGGTGTTTAAGTGTTGCCTGCAGCTACATAAAGAGGCTAAGTGAGGGAGAGAGATAGGATGATGATGAGGGAGACCAAGCTCCTGGTTTGATCAGAGATCTGCTCGCTCGGATAAACACGGAGGATCCAGTGTGAGGGCTGTTTCATGTAGCGCCTTGCAGAAGGGAGCGCATTTATTCTGAGGCCAGCAGGCTTGCTCTTGGAATTGCCTCGAAATCGGGGGGCAGATTGTGGAGGATGGTGCTTTGTTACGCAAAAGTGATGAGTTTGTTCATATCAACATTTCTCAGTTGGATGCGGTTGTCAAGGGCTTAGCCTAGCTCTCAAGTGGGATTTGAACATGTTGAAATCATGACTGATTTGATTACTGTCTTCCAGTGGTTTAAGAGTGCACTCCATGATGAGGGTAGGGTGAGGGTAACCGGTATGTCAGAGATTTTGGCTAGACGTAGGTTTTGTCTACTCAGAGACAAACAAGGCAGATATTCTTACTAGAGTACCTAAGGTTTGGCTTGGAGAGGCAAGAATAGCAGTGGCACTTGATGTTGACATTGAAGGTTTACACTCCCAACACCATTTTGGCGTAGAGCGATCTTTGTACTTAGCCAGGCTGCTCAATCCCACGATAGAGAAAAGGGAGGTGAGGCGTGTTGTGAGAGCGTGTAGATCCTCCACCAGTGAGACATGTATTTTGGGAGTTAGGGCTTGATGGCTCAGGGAGAAGGCTCAGGCTGGATGTGACACTTTACCAGAGTAAAGCATTTTTTACTGCGGTGGACTGTGAATCGAGTATGTTTGCAATATGGCTGGAGATGAGGTTTGAAAATGCTGGGAAAGCTGCCAACAGTTTGAGCAGATATGTATTTCAAGAAAGAGGAGCTCCTATGATGTTTTTGCCGACAATAGCAAGGCCTTTAGATCTGTCCAGCTTGTTGATGTCTGAAGGGAGTGAAATGTGACCCAGAGATTTCGAGAAGCCTACCAGCCCTGTAAATGGTGTTTTGGTACAACCTGGCACGAATGAGGGTGTGAATGGAGAGACTGCGCCTGCTTCTATCCTTTTCAGATATCAGTGGCGATATACAGCATGCATTCGGGAGGAAAAGTGAGATCAGTTTCAGACTGAGTTTACAGTGGAAGATGTGGTGTTGGTAAAGCCGGTGTGTGGCGGGTCTATCTCTCGGTGGACAGATGGTGTGGTGACTGGTGTGACGTCAGAGAACACGGTAGAAGTTGATGGCGTTCCACGTCATGTACTTTACTTCCGAGGTATTTTTCTCGATGAAGCATCATCTGATGGGAGGATGGCGTCATTGATGAGAATGATGGCTCTGATGATGCCTGGGGTGTGGCTCAAAGAGAACTGATTCCAGATTATCCGAGGGGGCCGGAGCGAGTCAGGCGATCTCAGTCTGGCTTCGCGATTACGAACAGGGATGGTGAGATCACGGGGGGTAGGGGTGGGGGTGAGGGTGGAGGCATGCTGTAAGAGTAAAAGGGGAAGGAGCAAGGAGGAGTGCGAAAGAATACGGAATGTGGGTTTGCGTGTAGGTTTGGTTTTTGGGTGGTTAGAGGCGAGTTTAGTTCATGGGTGGCGCTCCCGATGTACAGTTGTTTTATTACGCATTTGTATTACTAGTGTTGTTTACGTTGCTGTTCCCTGCTGTTTTGCGTATGGTGTTTATAGACGTTGTTTTTGTCTTTGTTTAATTTACTTGTTCTTCTTTTTCGTTCGACGTGTGATTGTTTAGTGCATCAGAAGGACGTGCTGAATCGACAGAAGTACCAATAAATTAGAGCCACCACAATATATTGTTTATACTTCAGAATTAGTTAAGGCAAAGATTTACGTTTATAGGTCTTCCGGGAGTGTTCAATAGGTGGACATATTTACTTCATATCTATCCTGATACAATTCATCCATGACCTACAAATTTTGTAAGAATCGTTCTCCTTGCTCTGCTGAATTCATCAAGATTTCCTGTGAAGTTAGCAGGATGGCTATGCAGAGAAGGAAATTTGATTCTCGTGTTGTAACCTAACGATTTGTAACTCTCTATTACCTTGATTCTGGACAATTTAAGTGTAATTCTTTCTTTGTCCTTATATTTCCAAGAAATTTCTACAAGAGGTCGTTGAATGATAACCAACCATTATTTTCGGGTTCTTACATTCTCCCAAAGAAATGCTCATATTTTGTGTGCTGGCGAATCTGTGGACCATTAATCACACGGGCCTTGATTTTATTTCAAGTGGCATGTCATAAAATGCCAAAGGGAAGTACTTGAAACTAAATGATAACGTGGTAAGCTTAACTCATAAAGTCCACGAGGTCCGCTATATTTTCACGATCAAGCACGCGGTCTCCATGATGATGCTCGCCATCGTGGCTTCTAATGGCAAGAAGATGCCGGCGGTGTGGTTTTCGCCATGTTACTGACTTACCGCGGCCTATTACAGGGACATATTCACCGCGAAATTACTTTCCTGGGTGATAAAGATTACGAAGAAGGCAGAATACGTCTTTCAGCAGAACGGTGGACCGGCCCACAGGGCCAAGACCGTTGACATTGGTTGGGGTCGAACATGAACTTCTGGTTAAAGGAGTTTGGGCCACCATAGTCGCCCCGACCTCTATCCCTCGCCTACAGCTTGTGGATGGATGTCAAAGGCAAGGTCTGCTAGGTCCATCGCAGCAACATCGAGGATCTAAAGTCCTCCTTCAACCGCATGTGGGACAGCATGAGGAAGGACTTCGTCTACAAAGTGTGCGCGGCCTTCAGGACTTGCCTTTGAGGGCGGTGACATTGATTTATATTAAAATTTAAGCACATATTTTATGTTGAAACATTAAAACGTGTCTACCTGCATCAAAACTATCATTGTCTCATTTACTCAGAGCGTCGTAATGAGTACAACAGGATTTTTGCAATACCCGGCAAATTGCCATTGCGGAGGAAGACATGTAGGGGTGCGAAGATGGATAAGAGAAAAACTTCCTTCCAAAAGCGAGAATATAAATAGCCTATTAAATTACCAAGTCAGAATCTAAAAATTTATTTTTTATTTTAAAATGAAAAATTATATTCCTTGTTCACCATTTTAAAAGCTTATTCTGGCTATAATATACAGGAATAAAGAATCCAAATATAAATATATATTTTTCCTTCATCCCGTAAGGAAGCTGATGATCACTTAAACCCAGCCTGCAAAACTAGAAAGAGAGTACCATAACTGACTCAAACCCTACAGACACATGTTGAGCTCCGCTTTGATCTATTCATGAACAGGTGGAATTCAGCTAAGTCGCAATTAAGAATTCCCAATTCCCCCAATAAACCTTGTATTCTATGGCAATATACAAAGTTATGTCTTTTTGAAAGTACAGCAGATTTCAATTTCTCTAGATTTATAGTAGGATAAATTCCCTCCTTGTTTAAGCAAGTATTTCTTATTCAGTATTGATCCAAGGGGTTATGGAGCCTTTATTGTTATTTCCAAATCTCGTGCCAGATAATACACCTTATGCTTATCGAATCACTTATGATCTAAGCCATACCCAATTTCCAAACCAGCATCATTGGTGTCACTGAGTTCCCCATCATGAAACAAATATTCAAGAGGGAAATTCAATTAAAACTAACACAGGGATTTTAACGAAATAAGGTAGTGGACGTATAGCTGATGGTAGACAAGGATATTTGATTATAGATTTGTTTTTTCTTTATATTTGCTGTTGTTTTGGCTCTCACAAAATCAGAGAAATACCATATGCCAACTTTTCACGCGTTCGTTCAGTCCACATCATAAACTCTCCACACAGGGCTTGCGCCTAGTGTAAAGGGAGTGAGAGATAGAAACAGTATATGTGTATGTCTGAGAGAGATAAAGTAAGAGTTAGACTGAAAGAGAAAGTAAAAGTGGGAGAAAGTGTGTGATAGAGAGAGTAAAGGTGCGTGACAGCGACATTAAGTGTTTGTGTGTGTTAAGGAAGAAAAGGGAAAGGAAAGAGTGATTAAGAGGAGTGGAGTGAGAAGGCGGTTAGGAGGGAGAGGGGAGGATCCGGAGAAGGGAAAGAGCGGGAGAAGGAAAGGGGAGCAAGATGAAGGATTGAGAAGGAGGGGAACGAGAGGGACAACGAGAAGAAGAGGTGGAGCGAGAGGGAAAGGGAGACTGAAAGGGAGAGGGAGACACAGACAGACAGAAACCAAAAGAGAACTAGACCGAGAGAGCCAGACAGATAGAGCCTGAAGGCGAAAGTCAAATGAAAAGGGCCTGACGGAGAGACGCAGCAGCAGAGAACCAGAAAGAGAGATAACCAGTCTCATAGAGCTGGATGGAGCTAGGCGGAGAGAGCCAGAGGGAGAAAGGCAGGTGGATAGAGCAAGACGTAGAGAGCCACACGGATAAAGATAGAAGGACATCGGTATAGCTACAAGGAGCTACAAGAATATACAGTACCGTAGAAGACCTTACGGTCGATTCAGATTGGGTACCTTTGGACTAGCAATCGAGCAGGCACAGTTCTACTCAATGGCTTACGTGCCCAAACGGCCACCTTTCAAGACTTTGTCCAGTCTTGACTTGAACTGATCAACTATTATATGGGCCAACTCGAGGAGAGATTATTGAACAACATGGAAAATAAGCCAGACACATATTGCCGATATGTAGATGACATCTACATCAACGTCCAAAACGAAGAACATCTCGTTAACATTAAGCAATATTTTGAGGAAATTCCGTGCTAAAATTGACTTATGAATTGAGCACGGGCAATAAACTCCCTTTCTTGTAAGTTGAGGTTCATAACATCAATGGAAACTACATCACTAAAGTACATAGGAAAAGTATGGACATGGAAAAATGCTTCAATTCAGAGAGTGAATGCCCTGAAAGGTACAAAATAAGCTTAATCGGCTCATACATCCACCGAGCTTATAAATGCTGCTCTACGTAGGAACTTTTCCACCAAAAGATTACACAGGTAAAGCAAATACTCTTGAATAATGATTTCTCAAACAGCATGATTGACAAACCACTCCAATTATTTTTAAATTACCATTACAAACATGCGGATAAAACTGAAAAATCATGGAGAAGTCAATAACATCAAAGTGTATGACAGAAACCAGATGTCCACGGCCTACAAAATAGATAAAAAAAAACATCAAAGAGATTATTAACCGTAACATCAAGGTTAAAAATCAAACGGATAAAATATAAGTCATCATCTATTATAAAACCACAAAAACCAGCAATCTTCTGATGAAGAATATTATCTTCCCAATCTCCTCCAATCTCAAGTCAACCAACATAGTTTACGCGTTCACGTGCCCCAATAAAGACTCTAAGCTTTATCAAATCTCTAAATATATTGGCATGGCAACTACCACACTTTCGAAAGGGTTAACTATGCATCTACAAAGCGGAGGGCCAAAGAACCATATGGAGAGTGTACATAATATTAACCTTACGAGTGATATGCTCGTTGATAACACCATTATAAAAAAGACGTTAATAAAGCGAGGCTTAACATCTTAGAAGCTATATTAATAAATGAAGATAAGCCGGCCATCAACAGTCAAGCGACAAGCTGGAATCGCACATTAAAACTATTTTAAAAATTCCACACACAAGAGTGGCTCATTCCCCTCTAACGTTACGTTTAACCAAGACGAATAAATACCCCTTAAAAATCGTTTTCTTTCACTTTGACTGCAAAAACTCGACATAGAAAGAGATTCACACACATTCTGGCAGACATTTAAACATCTAAAGAGAAGACCTCCACAAAAAGGAATCACACTTATAAACGACGGTAAAGAAATTGATGAGACTGAAGAGATTGTGGAAATGTTTAGGATTTTCTGGCCTCAATCTTCAAAATTACCCCAGAAGAAAATAATAATTACGACTTCGAATTCAAGACCGACATAATCCAACAGCTAAACACACAAATACACAGAACTTCTCCTCATCATTGTGTGTGGCAGGAAAGAGCGATGGAGGGCTATGGTAGTAAAATAACTACCTTAGAACTCTCGATTGCTCTAAAATCCTTTCGTCAGTGAGCACCGGGTGCCACGGGGCTGGCCAGGGAGAATTTCATCAAGTCCCCGCCTAACGTTTGGAGTGGGCTACTTAACAACATGAACGCCGATCTGAACACGGGCTACTTTCCCGATCAGTGGAAAGTGGCCAAGATGATTTTCATCCCAAAATCGGGAAAGCCCCCGGACTGCCCTGCCAGCTTTCAGTCGATATATCTTCTAGACTTTGCTGGCAAAGTCTTCGAGAAGATATTGGCTAATAGAGTCAACTCTTTTCTTGACGAAGCCAACTTGCATCACGAGCAGCAACACGGCTTTAGAAGGAAAAGAGGGACTGATACGGCACTAGCTGTTATCACCGAAAAGCTTACCAAGATCAAGGCAGACAAAAGGCATGCATACCTGGTGCTCTGCGATGTCAAAAAAGCTTTTGATAAGGTTTGGAAGAGAGGACACAATTTAAGATCCTTCAAGTAGGCCTCAACCCCGTTCTTGAGAGGATTCTATGCGACTACATAATGGAGAGAGGAGCATACATACATATCAGAGGATACAAAGGCCCCGAATTTGAGCTAAAAGCTGGGATCCCACAAGGGGGCTGTCTCAGTCCCCTTTTATACAACATATATACACGCGACCTACCACAACCTCTATCCGAGGGTTCGATATACGTTCAGTTCGCTGACGATATATCGCAAATTTGTACAGCAGCTTATGTTCGCATGGAATTTATGGCGAGAAATGCGGCTAGGGAGATTTCTAACATCAACTCTTTCGAGAGGAGATGGAAGATATCGACCAATGCCTCAAAATTCAAAATAATTCTCATGTTTCGCAAGACCTTCAATGACATACGGGTAGAAGGGGGGCGAATTCCCTACTGCCTGGAAGGGATGGTTCTGGGGCTCAAATTCACCACAGGGGGCTACAAGAGTCATATCGAACGAACAGTCGCGAATAGCAAGAGAGATTTGATGGATTTTTATAGGTTTGGTGACCTAAACTGCTTAAATAAACTTAAGATATTCAATGCGTGCATTCGCTCGAGACTCTTGTCCCCCTTGGTGCTGTTGAAAGCGAGCGCCAAGACCCACATTGCGAAATTACAAGTCATCCAGAATAAAGCGGTTTTGCTTATTACAACCCCCTGAAGAAGAGAACATAAACGACAGAGGGAGCTCCACGACTCGGTTGGACTATCTCTGATCAACGTGGCGCACCACGAGAGAGTTAAGAGGATATGGCAAGCCATTGGTGCCCGCTTGACCCCTGAATTCTCTCGTACACACTTAGACATCGAGGTCGACCGACAAGTAAGACCATTTAAAAGCAGCAAAATACAGTCGGACGGTGACGTGACTCCCAAATACACATGAAAAAATCGACAATAGACAGGAAATGACTGGTGTAATGCGCAAGTTTTTTTCTTTAGTGAAAATTAATTTCAAAATAAATTCAAATTCAAACTTTGCTTAAAATTTCAAACTCAAATTAAATAATAATAAAATCTGTTCAAATACCCACAGCGCGAATAAAAACCCCGTTTCAAATAAAGGCTTGAATGCCAAAAGATCATTAACATCAAAAAACTAAAAATTAAATTAACTATGTTGATTTAATTAAAAATACTATATATTTATAGTTTATTAAATAAAAAATTAAAAAAACTAACAAAGCCCATACAAAAACAAAAACAACAGAGCTACCCTTTCACAAGGGACCTTTTTATTCTGTCGCCCACACATCATCTTTTCTTTTAATTTACCCTTTAACCACTTTACTTTCTTACTATTTTCTCTCTATCTCTACCTAAATTTCCCCCCCTATTATGTCCAATGTCCAATGACTGCGAAAACTCCTGGCAGAATCAGTCTTGGCATGTATCTTCGAATTCAGAAAAGGAGGAAAATTTAGGGAAAATTTTACAATTTTTTCACAAGACTCCTCCTAGAAGCTGAGGTGCTCTAACGCACGGATACTGAGCATTCTAAATACAGCTAACGCTACTTTCACCTACCAACACCCGACCTTTTTGGAGAAGGAAGAAGATCGGAATACTACAAGAGATATTCGACCAGGTGGTCATAATTAACTCTATAGCTACCTAAACTCATCACCCCCTCCGCTCTCGCCTTCTAAGGCGTATCCGTGTGTATTGCCTTTCATATCCTAGTTCGAACTATGCCCATCGTGAGACAAGGCATAATTCGAGGCGGTTGGGAAAGCAGGTTTGTGGACTAGCCCACTGTATAAGCTTCCGTCATAGGCATCCCGGAAAAAAAGCGATGCTGCAACCATTAGAGAAGAGTTCTCTCTATCCCTGATGGCCTAGCAGTGATCATAGAGGGACACTAAACCGTCTCTATGTCAATACCTAAACCCCAAGAAGAGGCGGCAGCCCCGGGTGGTGGTAGTTGATTCAATCACCACCCATCATAAATTCCGTCAGGAGTCATCCTTCATCCATCATCTTCACCCAGGCAGATATACCTGCTATGCTAAAGATTGTGGGGGTGGGGGGATCTTTCATTTTTTTCATTTTCACTTCAAAACTATGACATATTTTTCCCCAGGCATATTATTAGGTACAAAGCAGGAGGCTTACAAGCCATAAATGGACTACCGTGAAGGAGCAAAGAGGGTCCCTCTTCGCAATCCTTGCTTGGCGAGAGAAACCAACTAAGGACAGTAAGGACTATCTGCGCTGTTATTGGGGCAATATTGCTTGGACTAAAAGACCAATACAACGATTATGTGGCGCTGTGTGACACAGGAAAGGACTTATATCTCATCCTGACCGAAAATGCAGCCAAAAACCTGGAAAAGATCGGACTCGCACCTCGAACCCCTCCGGACGTACAAAAAAAAGATCTGTGATCTACAGAAAACTTGACCCTTGGGTGGGTGAGCACCCTCCAAATAAAATCAAGTAAGAGCTAGAAAAATGTCAGGATTGGGCAAAGGTCAAGGAAATAATCAAATTTAATAAGCAAAGTGGTGAAGAACATAAATACGTCTTCAAAGTGGTATTTAGATCGACAGAAATGTCCAAAAAAGCCTCGGAACAAGGACTGCTTGCCTTCTACACTAAGATCTCACTAGAGCAAGTCAAGAGGGAGGTATTTGTATCCGTGCCAGTATGCTTCACCTGCTATGCCCTCAACAAACACCCGACCAAAGACTGCACTCACAAAGGGAATGCATGCTCTGAATGCACAAGCCAAGTCCACAGGTGGAACCAATGCAGGAGCACGATAAAGAAAGGCTTAAACTGTGGTAATGCTTACAGAACACTGGCTATGACTTTCCCACTAAAGAAGCAGATCATAAGGAATAAAAAAATAAAAATAAGCGCAGAAAAAAAACTACGTCCTACGCTGCAGCAACTGCAAATGGAAAACCCGCGACACCACGAACACAAACAACAACGGTGAATATAGAGGGAAACATAAGGGCAGACCTAATTCTCTGCATAATGCACGCACCTTTCGTAAACATGGCAAAGCCAGGCTCATATGCAAACGAATTAAACACCATGCTGGGAAAAAATAGGCTAGAAAAAATGTGGTTCCTGGATAACCCTCCTTCGAGCGAGCTATATAGAATCAACATGAAACAAGATGAGACTCCGAAAAACACAAGCACGGAAGAAGACGAAGCCGATATGAATGCCGATTCTGAAGAAGAATCTACTAACGAAGAAACCTCGAAAATGACCCCAGAAAGCCAAAAACCAAAACTAAAACTCAATACTAAAGGTTTGAACATCAAAATTTACTGTTCCCACGCATACCCGTTGCCTAAACAAATCAAACAAAAAGAAATCGTGGACGGACCTTTTAAGGGAAAGTACAGGTGGGGATATGAGGCAGACGCCGATGAGACAGAGGTACACAATGCACTAAAGCAAGGCATGATACACATCATCCCTGAATCATGTCATAACATCTCAGCGGGCGAATTTAAGAAAAAACGAAATGGACGACCTCGTTCCCCAGGCCGCCCGGAAAAAAACGAAGACAGGAAGAGACCTCAACAAATACTAAGAAAAATGGATAAGTACAAACGTAAAATTAAAATCTTCACACTAAATGTCAACAGCTGGCAAGGAAAAAGAATTTCATACTCAAACATCATAAGAAAAGAAGATCCAGATATAATCATGTTGACCGAACATGGGCTAAACACAGAGATCGATACCATAAGAATTCCAAATTATAGATTTATTACTACAAATTATACACAAACAAGATTCAATGGTGTATGTAGCAATTGGCGTTAAAACTGGAATCCACTTTACAGACGTAAAGGGCTTAGAAGAGTCGTATCTGGCCATAGTAATAAAAATGACTACAGGAGATCTAGTCATAGCAGGGGCATATCAGCCGCCAGGACGCTCGTATTTGCCAACTCTAAATTTCATCAAACTCTTTCATAGACAGGCCTCAACGATACTAACAGGTGACCTCAATGCAAGATGTAAAGAGGCAGGCTATACAAGCCAACCAAACGGAGTAGGAAAAACCCTTGAACTATTAATACAAAGGAACCAGTTACGCAGGGAAGGACCAGACTTTCCAACTTACTTAACCGCCCAAAACTCGACAACTCCTGACATAGTACTGATGAATCCAAACTTCAACTTAAATCACTACATAGAACCAGGCGCCGCAACCCCATCAGATCATCTAAGTATGATAACCACCATTTCAACTTCACCCATTCAAATTCAAATTCCACAAAGAAAAACCATGAGCAAAACAAACTGGAATAGCTACAAAGAACACTTAAGTACACTAGAAACTGGTTCCCTAAACAACCAAGGAACAGTAGAAATAGAATATCAATTAAAACTAATCACCAAAACTATCATTGAAGCAGACCGAATACATACCTCAGTAATAGAATATGGAACCCTACCTGCTCCCAGATGAAACAACAAAATAAAGGAAATGATGGAAGAATTTCCAAACTTAATTAAAGAAATTACAGAAACGGGCACTAATATAGAAAGACACCGAAGACTAATTGCTATCAAAAGAGTGATAGATATTCTAATCAAACGTTAAATTTTAGTATAATCACAGCATTATCTTGGCTAAATACATTCGGAAGATGGAATAAAATCCAAGATAATGCTGCCTTATACTAAAAATAACGTTTTTCTCTGGAGGTTAACGAGTCAAACATAAAGGTATAACTTTGAAACCAGTTTTTTTTAACTGGTGAAAGGGATATCCTACAATGTTGGCTCACAGTTCGAGGGCAAATAATGGCATACTGGACCTGAAATAGATCAGTTGTCTAATAATGCCACTACATTAACCGTAGCTATATCACAAAGGTATATAGAAAAAGTAAGGACATGGGAAGATGTCCCAATGCGGATAGCGAATGCCCTGAAAGATATAAAATAAGTGTAATCGACTCATACATCAGATGAGCATATAAATGCTCATCTATGTGGGAACTCTTCCACCAAGAGATCTCATGAGAAAAACAAACACTCGTGAACAACGGTTTCCCGAACAGCATGATTGACAAACAACTTGAATCAATTTTAAATAATCGCTTCAAAGATATGGCTACAATGAAAAGTAATCAGGGCGCATTAATCAACATCAAATTGTAGTACAGAAACCACATGTCCACGGCCTATAAAATAGAAGGAAAATAACATCAAGGAGATTATTAACTGTAACATCAAGGTGAAGAATCAAATGGATAAAATTTAACTGATTATTTACTATAAAACAACGATGCCAACAATCTCCTTATGAAAAACAACAGCTGCCAAAACTCTTCGAATCTCAAATCTACCAACATAGTTTGCGAGTTCATCTGCCCCAATAAATACTACAAGTTTTATAATAACTCTAAATATATTGGCATGGAAACTCTCACACTTTCGAGATGTTTAACGATGCATCTGCAAAGCGGAGGACCTAAAAATCATATGGAGAGCGCATATAACATCAATCTAACGAGAGATATTCTAGTTGACAACACCGTAATGAAAGAAAAGAGAGAAATAGATCTAGCCTGAACATCTTAGAAGCCATTTTAATAAACGAAGAAAAGCTGGGCATCAATTTCCAAGCGTTAAGCTGGAATCGAACATAAAGTTCTTTTAAAATTCCCCTCACCGGATTGGTTCGTTTCCTCTAATGTTATGATTAACCAGGCGGAATAATACTACCTAAAAATTGTTTCCTTTCGGTGCAAAAAATGGATGCTAGACACCGATTCACCCAAACCCATCACCTTCTAAGATAACAACCAAACACTTACAGTCAGCAACGTCATCCTTGACGCATTTAGGTCTCACTAGGACAAAGTACACACACAAAATCAACTCAAACCAGATACGCAAAAGCACTTCCAGGAAGTCCAGGAGTGGTGTCGGGCCTACGCTCACGAGCTAAGGCCTGCCTCCTGATACGAATGGAGTTGCTCGACTACACATTAAAACTGACCACTCCAATCCCCGTCGAGAAAACAAAACACTACATTAAATCAACACCAAAACGCCACCCAGGCCCTCCGGACTACCAGCCACATTAATACACAACTTCCCCGCAAACATATAACCTACACATACACACCTATTCAACGCCTCACTAGTCTCAGGCCACTTCTCTAAAATATTCAAAGTCTCTCACAACATACTCATACACAATATAAACAAAGACCTCCAAAACCCAAATAATTACAGGCTTATTGCTCTACTATACTCTAACGCATGATCAACTGCTGCCTACGGGAATACCTGGAAGAGAGGGACTGGTTCTCTTCCCAACCAATATGGGTTCAGGAGGAGCCGGTCCACTCAGGCGGCTGTGACCCTCGTTCACGACGGAATACAAAAAAAACGCCAGGTCCATCAAAGGACACTCTCCATCCGCAAGGACGTGGAGAAGGCCTTTTATAAAGTGTGGCACGAGGCACTCGGTTGGAAACTCGCCAACAATACGGAGTTAACTCTCTGCACCATAAGGCTCTTCTCGCACTACCTCACTAAATGTAGATGCCAGTTAAAATACAACAATACACTCTCACAACCTTTTACACCACTCTCAGGCGTTTCCCAAGGAATCGTACTGGCATCCACATTCTACATCATTTACACAAACGAATCCCCACTTCCACCCGAAAAGTGCTGTCACACATACATAGTGTCCTACCCCGATGACGAGACCATTCTCATCAGCGGCGGTGGACCAGACGAGATCGCTCACCACGCACAAATAATACTAAAAGTCAAGACAGAATACGTGGATAAATGGCTGATTGCCACGAATCCTCAGAACACATATATGACACTCTTCGGCGCAAGAGATCATTTCATGCATAACCTACAAATCTTCTCACATACACAAACATGAACCACCTAAACCCAACAAGGCTCGACTACACACAACAATCAAAAATTCTTGTAGTAACTATTGACAAGTCCCCTGGGGTTCAATATACACCAGAACATAATACAACCAAGAGCCGCACGCACAAACAAAATGCTCCACAGGTTCTACCCTGCAGGCAAGAAACTAGAGTTACACCTATATAAAACACTCGTGCAACCTCTTCCCACGTAGGCACCACTGTCACTTGTAGCTACGAGTGTCACGTGGCAGCAGAAGGCTCAGCGAATTCAGAACTCTGATCTGAAGTGCGCTTGCCGCTCTCCTTGGTACGCGAGTATGTCCACACTACACGACGACAACAAATTAGCACCCATCAACACATACACTCACACTAGACTCCCCCCAAAACTCATAAAACTCGCCATAGACCACATATATACCGCAATACACGCAAGACTGTATGTTGCGATGGCACTGCGATACCCCGTAGCCCATGATCACCCACAACCCATACTGTTCTACGCAAAAGTTAAGAAAAACATGAATAGCGCGTTTCCGACTAAGCATACACGATCTCCTTCCTGAACACCCTCCAACCGTCTCCCGCTCACGAACACCCCGAGACTCACCCAAATACACCATGCATTGGTCTTTAGCCACCGACCTATCAACTCTTCCTATCCCCTCTCAAGTTATTTTGGTACCTTCTTCCTCTATGACTACCTTATCAGCTGTGCTACACAGGCGATATCCACATCAGTTCAGTTCAGTTTTCTTTTATTCACGACTGTTAGGAATTCAGGGCCGAAGTACCTCGGAAAAACACATTTCACTACCAAGAAAAGGAGGCAACGGTTCGGGAAATATTTTGCCTACGCCTCTGAAAATCTGGCTTCCAATTTTAGAACCAGATATTAACAAAGAGAATACTATACTGGTGTCGTAATCGTTATCTTCATGATTCATTAACAATTATATTTCCCTTTTCAGTGGCCCCACTTAGGCAGATGACTGCTTACGTCCCCAGCCCACCCCCCTACGTAAACTGCCGTCAGATGTGGAAGGGGGTTACCATTCATGTTTTTCCCAACAATGCCAGGCAGTTGCATGGCCATAATTTGGGATATTGGATGAAACTGGTTTGAGGAATAGCCTACAGCCGATAACAATGTCTGAAACTCTTCCGGATAAGGGACGGACCGCTACTTCCGCTGTTACTCCCAGCGGGGGCCCCTTCCAGTAACACAGGGGGACATACAACCATCTCTATGGTATGTTGGGATGCTGTCGCGATTAAAAACCCTCGAGGAGTTGGCGTTGTCAATAAGTCCGCCATACAATCACACCCCGAGAGGATTCCACTCGGATTCATCTCATCCATCTTTATCATTCATCTAAAAGGCAATTCCCATTTCCCTCCAGGCGGCTGGTGAGCACGTAAGGGTGGTCTCTTCATCCCCAAGGAAAATAAAAATATAAAAACGAAAAACATACACGCACACATAAACAATTGATGCCATGTAACTAACTACCCAAGGAATAAAAAATCTTGGAAACGAAGATTTGCACCCCCCACCAGCGGGGCTGCAGACACACCAAAATGGCGCCCTACCCCGCCACAAGAGTTCCCTTGAGGAGAAGAGGTGGACAACCAAAGCCGAATCGAGACTAAGTATTCGAAACGGTTTTCGGAAAGCTAAGCATGGCTATCCATAGACTAATCGATGCCTTAGCCGGTTAGGGCGCAATCTGCGATGAAGAGGCGGATGTGGAAACGCTCACTAAAGAGATGGGACAACGTGTGCTCAAGGGAATAAACCTTCATCTCAGCACTCCCCTTCAGATCCAGGCACAAGGAGGAAATAAAGGAAGAGATAACAAGAAATCAGTCGTGGGCCAAAGTCGTGGAAGTAGTGAAGTTCCGTAACAAACGGAACAACACAAAACACCAACACCTATTTAAAGTTATCTTTAGTGAAACCCAAATGGCCTAAAAGGTCAAAGAAAGACGGCTGTTACTCTTAAATGCCAAGATCAGCAGAGAACAAATAGAGGGGGCGAAGTTCAGCCCCATCCAGGTATGCTTACGTTGTTTAAAAATGGAGCACCACATCACAAAGGAATGTAAAGAACAAAGCATCACTTGTTCTAGGTGCAGTAAAAAAGGCCACGGATGGAGAGAAGTGCCCAAACTGCTGGCTGAACCAAGGGTCGATGGCCATATCCTGCCCCTCTCCCCCCAAAAAGAGATAATCAAAAGAAAAAATGCTGAGGAATCGAGGAGGGCTAATACTTCCTGTGCCCAAGCGACGAGAACAGACCCAACCAGAAATACCGAGAAGCAACAGACGACGCCCTATCTAAAGCTGGAAAATGAAAACTCAACAAATATTCTTACGTGTATTTTATTTGCGGAGGCTAACAAACTTACAAACACAGAACCATTCTCGAAAACCCTCAATCTCATGCTGAAAAGAAGGGTTTGTCAGAGATATGGTTCCCGGATGACCCACCATCGGAAGATATCCTGCAGCTGTAATTCCTGCCGAAGGGTGCACCAGAGGAAAAATCAAGAGGTACTGAAAAAGCAGCGGATTCCACGACTGGAAACAATAGAACCACCTGGAAATACCCAAGATTGGAGGCGCAAAGGCGTCGTGAAAAGAAGGAGAAAAAAGCGGCAAGAAGAATTAAGCAAGCAGAGGGCAACCTCGCGAGCTCATGATCCTTAGAATCTGATGCTGAGGAGGTCGAAAACAGGGCAACTAAGAGCCCCGTAAGCTCAATAAGTAAGCCTAAAGACCTCGAAACGTACTTACAAGTACGATGGAGAGGAGATCGCCCTCAAGATATTCACAAATGAGCAGACTCCATACCCCGAGAAACTCTTTCCTAAGGAGATATATCAGGGAATCCGGGAAAAAAGATCCAGAACCAGAACTAAAATCAGACATTGAACAGGTTATTCACGAAGGAAATGTTAAACTGCACAAGGATTCCTGCATCACTCTTATGATGCAGAATACAAAAAGATCATAAATGGCAAAATCCACAACACTTTAGACTCACCAAAAAGAAGAAAAACACTCAAGAACAAGAAAACCTTAAGAACATCAACAAGACTTCAAAAATACTCACACTGAATGTGGATGAATGGCAGGAAAAGTCCATTCTTTACGGCGATATCTTCCGTAAAGTGGACCTGGACATCACCCGCAACAACATGGATTCTGACCAGAAAGGTGCACAGAAACGGCCCTGGAGCTCCTAACAGAAATGATCGCACATTGCCGAGCTAAGGGTCACTATGTAGACATCGTGATTAGGGACATACAGAAGACCTTCGACAATGTTTGTCTCAGAGGACTCCAATACAAGATCCTAGGCCACCAGCTAGACTGAGTCCTGAAAAGAATCATTTGTCACTTCGTCATGGACAGAAGGGCGGTTATCATGATCAAAGAACACGAGGCACCGGAATTCGAGCTCAAACCGGGCTTTCCCCAGGGGAGCTGGCTGAGCCATCTGCTTTATCTGGTCTTCATCAAAGACCTCCCTACTCCAATACACAGGGATTCGATGTATCTGTAGTACGCAGATTACGTCACGCAGATAGTCCCCAGTAGGGTAAGGAAAGTAAGGGATCTGGCGATCAACGCTATTGCAGAGATCTCTAACATCAACCAATACAAGAAAAGATGGAAAGTTCGGACAAATAGAGACAAATTTAAGATCTTCCCGCTGTGCAGCAAGTCAACGTGGCCCATTGTAATAGATGGGAAGAGATATGGCTACTCCACCGAAGGCACCATCCTAAGACTAAAAATCTCCGAACACGCATACTCGAGTCACTACAAGGAGAGGCAGAATGTGGCAAAGAGAGAAATCTCTAAGTTATATAGGTTTAGAAATCTTAGCTCGGCGAATATAAGAAAAATATACCTGATGTTTATCTGGGCTAAGCTCATCTACTCTGCAGTAGTGACTCAAATGGACAATAAGACCGCTATGAGGAGAATCTAGCGAGTGCAGAATTCTGCATCCCTATGCATAAACAAATGCAGACGAAGAGAGTATCTTTGGCAAAGTGACCTGCACTGCAGACAACGTATGGAGCCCATCAATGTCGCAACGCAGAAACTGGCCAGAAAGGTCTGGTCAACATTGGCCAATGATATCATCCCAGAGCTAAGAAGAAAAAGAAGAACAGGGGGGAGCATAAATACCTTCCCAGATTGCGTAGGAAAATCGGCCAAAATCGGCTTTTCACAAGCACTAGACGCTGCGCCGAGGAAAACACGACACCACTTCACACATAAACAAAATAGAGTACGACACAACAAATATAAGACAGCATTTATAATCACAACTAATGAAAAACAAACAAATACAATCAGAACAAAATAATAAAGCAAAAAGGGAAAAATCAGTAGTTAAAGTAAACAAATGCCCGCGAGACCCTTCAAACTAGGGCAAACCTACCCATCTTTTATCATCTATCTTCTACTACTATCCATATCTTCTACTATTGAGTACATTAGACTTTCATTCAAACTGATTCCGCCTTCTCATTTCATTGGTAAAGGAGGAAAGAATATATCAAGAGGCTCCGACGATGATCGAATCAGATCGAAAGCTAAGCAATTTAGTTTGTTTTGGGCCAAACCCATTCATTTAAAAGAGAGATGAATACAGGACAAGAGATCTACCATCTACAAGATGGAATAAAAAAGACAGTTAGAAGAATAGAAAGTTGCCAAAGCAAATTAAATAAGGCGAAATACATCATGGTCTTGAACAAAATTTGCATATATATATATATATATATATATATGCAAAAAAAATTTCAAGACTATTGTGTATTTTGCATTAATTAATTTCCTTTGGCAACTGTCTCTTCTTCTAACTATCTTTTTATTGCATCTTCTGGATGGTGGATTACTTGTCCAGTATTCATCTATTTTTTAAATGAATGTGTTTGTTAAAAACAAAACAAAATTGCAAAGCTTTCGATCTTATTCGATCATCTTCGGAGGGTTTTGAAATGTTCTTTACTCCTTTACCGATGTAATAAATGGAGTGAGGATTTGGCAGAAAGTGAAAGTAAACGATTTTCAAGGGGTGTTTATTCCGCATTGTTTAAACGTAACGCTAGAAGAAATGGGCCACTCCTATAAGTGGAAATTTAAAAGAATTTTAATGTGTGATTGCAGTTGTCGTTTGACTGTTGATGGCCGGCTTATCTTCATTTATTAATATGGATTCTAAGATGTTAAGCTTTTCTTTATTAACCTATTTTCTTTTAATAATGATGTTATCAACAAACATATCTCTCGTTAGGTTAATATTATGTACACTCTCCATATAGTTCTTAGGCCCTCGGCTTTGTAGATGCATAGATAACCGTCTCGAAAGTGTGATAGTTGTCATGCCAATATATTTGGAGTTTTGATAAAGCTTACAGTCTTTATCGGGGCACGTGAACTGGTAAACTATGTTAGTTGACTTGAGATTGGAGGAGTTTGAAGAGATGTTATTTTTCATCAGAAATTGCTCGCTTTTGTGGTTTTATAATAGATGATGAGTTTGGATTTTATCCGTTGGATTTTTAACCTTGATGTTACAGTTAATAATCTCCTTGATGTTTTTTTCATCTATTTTATAGGCCGTGGACATTTTTTGGTTTCCGTAATACACTTTGATTTAATTGACTTCTCCATGATTACTTTAAATTTTATTTGCATGTTTGTAAGGGCTATTTATAAATGATTGGAGTTGTTTGTCAATCATGCTGTTTGAGAAACCATTATTCACGAGTATTTGCTTAACTTGGGCAATCTCTTGGTGGAAAAATTCCCACGTAGACTAGCATTTATAAGCTCGGCAGATGTATGAGCCGATTACGCTTATTTTGTACCTCTTAGAGCATTCGCTCTCTGCATTGAGGCATCTTCCCATGACCATACTTTTCCTATGTACTTTAGTGATGTAGTTGCCAATGATGTTCGGAACCTCAAAATAAGCGCAATCGGCTCATAGATCCGCTGAGCTTATAAATGCTGCTCTACGTGGGAACTTTTTCACCAAGAGATTTCACGTTTAACTAAGGCGGAATAAATACCCCTTAAAAATCGTTTTCATTCACTTTCTGCCAGATCCTTACTCCACTCATTACATCGGTAAAGGAGGCAAGAACATTTCAAAACGCTCCGAAGATGATCGAATAAGATCGAAAGCTTAGCAATCTACTTTGGTTTTTACTAAACACATTCATTTAAAAAAAGAGATGAATACTGCACAACTAATCCAGCATCTACAAGATGGAATAAAAGAGATAGTTGGAAAAAGAGAAAGTTGCCAAAGGAAATTAATTAATGCAAAATACACAATGGTCTTCAACAAAGTTTACATTCAAGTAAGACTGCTACCCAACTACCCTAATATATATATATATATATATATATATATATATAAATATATATATTTGTACCTACCTACCCGCTTTAGTTAATCTCATTGTTAATCGATTACCATACAAACCTAATTCATGTTTAATGTATTGGGCCAAAAGATGATCATGCCTTTGTTTGAAACTTAGCATGTATTTCTCACAAATTCTTCCATAATTTTGCCAGAGAATTCAAAGGTTTTTAAAATTCTTTTAAGATTACCATCTGGTATGAACTATATATGAGTAAAAGTTATGCAAATTTGGAATAATAGAATGAAACTTACGAGCAGAAAGCAATATACTAGAAAAATTAAAGTCTTCAATATAATCCGAACACTTGTTTCTTGTATAGCATCCTGTCTCTCACGCCTCACTCTATTCATGGGTTGACCGTAGAGATGCACCACCAAGATGGTCTTAAAAGTGGTGCAATTGACGAGACTTTCAAGCTTTCAAGGAATGTAGTGTATAATGTTCTGTCAACTTATGAAATGACAGGTTTATGAAAAGTTTATGAACCGGTAGACCTAGGAAAATTTCTAAAAGAGAAAATTGACCCATTAACCAAATTGCGAATAAGGCCGTTCCAAGATGGCTGCAGCAGTTTTTCGAGAGATTAGTGAGACTTTAGCCAGCATTGTCTATGTGCACTCAATGTTACGTTGGCTGGAGGAAGACAATCTTTTCCATCCTTTGCTTCTACTATTCTATGTACTGTATCTGCTGTAGACTTAAGGCCAGCCAGATCGCTTTAGTCAGGGTCATAAGGCCCGTGTGATCTGTGTATCTATGTAACTCTATGTAACAAGAATGCTCGCCTTGTATTTATCACTGGGCAGGGCACATGGACACTGAACAATGGAGAAATATCCACTTCAGTGACGAATCTAATTTCAATTTGCTCGGATGAGATAGAAGGAGGTTTGTTTGTCACGCAGCATTTGAAAGTAAGCTTCTCTGTCAATTGCGCCAAAAAGAGTCTGTTGTTTTGCGGATAAAATCTGAAGGAATTATTGCGACAGCATGATTGCCCTATATGTGGGCCTCCGAAGCCCAATCTGCAATTTCTAAGTTGATGAAGTCCTTCCAGAACGACGAGCACATCACTGTTATGAACTGGCCCTCGCAGAATGCCGCCCTAAATTTGATTGAAAATGATTGGAAGTGACTTGGAGAGAGAGAGCTAAAACGAAGAATCTGAAAACAGTTCAAGAACTCTGGGAAATTCTTCAAGATAAATGGAGCAAGATTACTGCGCAAGAGGGTCTAAACTTGGTTCCTGCGTGTGGCATGAGATGTTAAAGTAGCATAAAAAATTAAGTAGCTCCACATTCAATACTTGTTATAACTTGTACCAGTGTTTTTGCACTGATGATTGGTTCTTTATATTCTAATGTAATTTGTTTCCCCTGTCGTTCAGATGATTTTGGACACTTCAAATTTTTTATTCCATAGCTTATCTTCTGATAACTTTTGTTTCTTAATCCAAATTTGGATAACCTTTATCTATATGGGCTCTATATCAATAGGTTTTCGTACACCTATTTTGGACCTTGTATTTTTTGTGGCAAAATTTATGGAAGATGTGATAGAAATACAGGTGTTCTTATATTTTTTGTAGGTGGCTCTCTTCTCTCTGTATACTACTGAAGATAGTATGGAAAAATTCATGCATAAACTAGTCCCGCCTTTGGAACAATTTCTCTCGTAACAAAATTTTTCCATCGTAATTAACTCGTTCAAGCACCCGGTAAACGTTCATTGTCCCTAGTCGGATCCATCACTCAGTTGTGACTGTTCTTGGAGGGATTCAAAACATGGTAAATGTCGTCGATGACGCATGATTTTAATCGATTTTGCCTTACACCAGGACTTATATTACAAGGACAAATGTTGTTGTTATTCGCCGCCTGAATAAAGACAAACTCACGCTTCTTTTTATATAAAAAATATTAAATTGAAAATAAAAGCCATAAAATTAAACCTTTTCTACTGCAAGCGTTGCTCATCTTCATATGAGGTGGAGGTTTCTTGTCAAAAGTTTACAGCAGGTTTATATAAACCAAACTAAACTAAGTCGATATTGATTAGAGAGTAATATTCATCTTGGGAAACTGGTTTTCGACTACCTGGGGTTTCTTGTATGAAGTATCTTTTAGGGGTATCCAGAACCAGTTTACAAGCATGTTCACATCCCATCGCCCCTGTTACCGCTCTATCACCACACGCAAATATTTGTGAAATCGCTCCCTTCTTTTTCCTGTATTCTCTAAAGCCTAATATTTTGTGGGTGTCTTTCACAAGGCTTTATTGTCTGAACAGCCACGCTTAATGAAACAAGTTAAAATTAAGCGAGTGTCGTGTTTTCCTGTGTGTTTTTTTATGCTCGAGTCAAGTAGGATAATTTTAATTAACGTCCTGATATGAGGACCTAGATTTAGGTGCGACGATCGAAGTAAATCCAGTGTTGTTCTAATATGCTGTCTACCGTTCTAAACGCAATTCACTGAAAGAAGTTTTAAGGTTTTAAGAAAGGAGAGTTTACTTTTTAACTAACAAATCATTTAAATGAAATATTTAAAACTAACCTCCCATTAATTAACTTCTAACCTTCAAAACTGACTAGCCCTTCCTTAAACCCTAAATTTCTTTTCGGTCAAGGGGTATATAGAACGTTGTAATGAAGGTAGAGTGAATATTAGAATATCAAAAAATCGGTAGACCGCATGAGACAAGCAACGTAATATCTTGCTTTCACTTACAAGAAGAAAATTAGGGCAACGTCAAGGAGACAGGGTTCTAGGCCAGTCATTGGTGACCAGGGGCTTAGGATCTAAAGCTGTTTAAAAATTCTCTATCACAAACATGGCAAAAAAGAGAGGGTTATATATAGTATGTAGATAGTATATATAGTTTGCTGTAGATAGGTTTCCCAAATGCATACTAAGTTAAATATATTAGTGGCCATTGTTACAGAAAACTGTATCAGGATGAATAGGATGCGAGGATATCACGGAATTCTTAAATCAGGTATTCAATTATCACCTGAACATACATTAGAATTTCTACGTATTCATTGTTAATCAATGTAATTAATAGTTTTACAGACTAAGGTTAGATCTGCGGAGCTACCTACTTTCAAACTTTTCTTTGAGTTGATGAGAAGTTAACGATATTTACTTCTTTCTTTATTTATTTTTTTCTCAATAGCGAGGAAGTGGAATTAACCTACATTTTGACAGACTTTAAATATATTTGTAAGGGAAATGGTGAGGTAAGGAGTGGAGACTTGTGCGAGTTATATAAACCGATCTAACGGGCGCAGAAATGCTTCTAATTCATCCAGTTTCAACAATAACTGCCAACCTCCCAATTATGGTTTAGAAATGTAGTTAACCGAAAATGAAACCTAATAAAATTTTAAATATTTGAGAAACTTTTCTCTCCCCTCCGTTATCGATTGGCACAAGTAGGAAATCATTTCTGGAATCGTCAATTCTGTCTCTGATATCTTGATATTAAAAAAGGAAGAGCTTCGTAGGACGAAGCACTGCATGGTTCATAGGTTTAGATGAGATTGTCTAAAAATTAAAATTAGTAGAAGTTAAATTTAATTTAGTTTAAAATGTTGGAATCAAAATTATTTGAATATAAGGCAGGAACTTATAAATATAAACATATTTCAGTAAAGTATAAAATAGATCAAATGAAGTTAAATATTATCCAACAAGTGTCCTTAAAAATAACAGGTAGTTATATAATCTTTTCCTTCACATCAAATGCTGCCAATTTTAATTATTAGCGTCCCAATACTGCAATGTTTTCATGCAAGGAAGCGAATGGTCTCCTTTGTTGACACTTTGGCTTTATACATTTCCATACATATATTATGATTTTGAATTCCGGTGTGAGACTCAGACTTTGCCGTAAATGTATGTAGCAAAAGAGGTTTGCGTTCTTGCACTTTCAGTTTTTTCTTCGATTACTGTATTGAAAATACAAAGATGAATTTAAGTCTATTGTGACGTGGAAGTAGTGTCGGACACAGGAAGACACTTCTGGCTGCAAGTCGTGGCAAACATAGTAAGATATAGTAACCTTTCATTCGCTGTTTCTTCAAATCTCTATGAAATAATTATATATATATATATATATATATATATATATATATAATAATAATAATAATAATAATAATAATAATAATAATAATAATAAAAAATTATGTCACAACACTAGATAACTGAATTTTTAAAAACGAATGAGAAACAAAGCAAAAAGTTTATCCCATTTGTAAATATAATGCACATTTTCTTTCTTTTTTTTAATCACGTTAGAATAAATCTGAAATCTGGCTCTAAACCAGCCCTGGCTGAAAAATACAGTAAATGTGTTTATTTACTTACAGAATTTCTAAAATTTGAGATTAGAGGATTTTTAACATAAATAAAGAGGCTTAACATTATTACTTGTACAAGACATTCTTGAACATGCAATTCTTACTTCCAAACCTTTGCATTTCCTTCAAATTCCCAAGGACTTTACCAAGCCTGCACCTTTTCATTATTTTGCCTTTCAATTCATAATTGAATTAAGCTTTTGTAATGAAAATTCATTTAAAACTTGTTGATTTAATTTCGTTCGGAACAAGTTTACATATATATATATATATATATGAGTGTTTGTACGTGTGATTGGGTAAAGTTTTGCTTAGACGAGCTAGGACACTAATTCACTGAAGGATCTCAACTTGATGATCAAGGTCTTGAGTTGAACGAAAAACTGAATATATCATGCACCTTTCAACCCGCCTGTAAGACTATGTATCTTGGTCAATTTTCACAACGGGTACACAAGCGTGAGCAGAGCGAATCACTTCAATGCATCACGGGTATTATTGCCAATCACGGACTGTTTCCAGTTGTTATCAAGGTGCTAATGGCCAAACCAAATTGTAATGTTGCTGATATAATAATCAATTTGCGGTCCTGATAAATCCGTGTAAAAAGAAATGGGCGATCGCACTCCTAACATCGCTTTAGTTTTGAAACAAGAGCGAAAGAGAAAGGACTGGTTTTTGACGTAGCAGGGTGTCTACTTAATTTTAATATTTTATGATAATGCAATAAAAAAGTGACGGATTTTTCTTTACTGCTCGCTCAGCGGGTCGGTTTTCGATAGATCATAAATTATGACATTGTAATTACGAACAAGGGCGATTACCTTGTATTTGGCGAAGGAAACAAGCTCGACGATTTTAAATAAATATAAAATGGTTGAATTCTTGAGAGTCCGATTCGAACTGCACTTATCATCTTTAATAAGCGAACATGTAAACAGGTGGTCATTAAACAAATGGTTGAACATGGCTGAACGTCAATATTATCTCTGAATATAAACATTTTCCTGTTATATATATATATATATATATATATATATATATATATATATATATATATATATATATATGCGGTTAAGAAGGCAATGTTGTAGCTAACTAAGTTCTTCATCAAGCTCTCGCAGGGAGTTCTTCTCACAGTCACGAGAAGATAGGGCATAAGCCAGCCTTTCTAAGACAACGACAAAAATTTTTCTAGCGATAAGCAATTATAATTTTTATCTCTACCTTTGCCAGTGGCGCGAGTGCAACTGGAACATCTGAATGAATATACGACACGACATCGAGACTCAAAAGGGATATGAGATTTTTTATGTTTTTTGCTAATATAAAAAATCTAGTATTTATTTGCAGAAAATAATGTTTTAAAAGAAATATAAATTTCCTTCCAACAAACTTTAGTAGTAGTCAGCAGAGTATGCTCCTTGGGAGTGGCGTGATTACCAAGGGTGATTTGTCACCGAATTTTGGTACCCCTCTTGGAGTAGAGAAATTAGTTTCTTGCTTCGGCTTGGCGGTTACGAGTTTGTTTCTACTGTGAGTGCCTGGTATTCTTAAGGCACAGGCTCCAAAAGAAGAGATTTTATAAGTTTCCCCTAATATATTTCTTCGATAGAAGTTTGCCAAATTTAGAGTTTTTTAAAATATTAAAATAGAAGTTTTGGAGATTAATTTATAGTAAATTGTTTTCACTTTAATCACAGGTATCTTAATCTTACAGAAGCAAAACAAATCCATTATATATATATATATATATATATATATATATATATATATATATATATATATATATATATATATATATATATTTCTCTTCCTCTCTCCTTGTCCCTCTCCCCGTCGTTTCAATTTACTTCTCGTGTTTCTCCTAATCTTCCTCTTTAGACTATTGCTTCATCCGTTAATCGTTTAACCCTTTTTGCTCTATTCTTGACTATTTCTTGCCTCTCAGTTTGACCTTGCTACCTGTTATAGCTAAATCTTCGTGTGAATTTACCCATCCATCTCCTACTTCCTCATTGGTGAGTTCTTGTCTTAGACGCGGCCCTTTATCTTTTGCTAGTTTATATATACTCTTATTTTATTATTTTATCTTATAGTTATCCTTGAAAATGAAGTGAATAAAGTTCGAAAGTACTTGGAAGCACCTTTTTATTTTTCCTGCAGAACATTGCATTCACTGCGAACCTACCTCACGTGCTACTTTGTGAGTTATTCATTTCATATATATATATATATATATATATATATATATATATATATATATATATATATATATCATAAAAGACTCGACGTATAGGTGAGAATGGATGGGAAGAAAGAAAAGTCCAGACACTATACAGAGCTCTTTATTGACGTTTCGCCTCTTGGCTTCCTCAGAATGGAACTGGAAGCCAAGAGGCGAAACGTCAATAAAGAGCTCTGTATAGTGTCTGGACTTTTCTTTCTTCCCATCCATTCTCACCCATATATATATATATATATATATATATATATATATATATATATATATATATATATATATTGATAAGGGATCCTTCTATTGAGCAGTAATTTAGTTTGCAGGATGTAGGATATGACGAAAAATGGAAAGTTCATTTAGTTTACTTGATTGTACAACGTTTCGGCTTAATGTTTCCCCCATCTTCTGCTACTGGAATTTTTTTTTAAATTCATGAAAGACTAATATTATACGTTAATAATTTAAACTTTCCAAGAAATTCAAAAAGTTTGGAGGAGAATGTAGAGTTGTACAGGTTATTGAATTGTTGTTTCAAAGTTAGATAATTCAATGGATAATGAAATTTAACAATAATAGATGTAGATAACACAGGAAAACATTTTAGATAGGAATACTAGCCTTTTGCAAACAGTTGTTAAACGAAGACTGGCGTGGAAAGTTTGAGGGGTGTAGGAAGAAATAAATTTTTTAGGGGGGGGGGCGTTATTTTAGAGAAGTAGTGGGTGGGAAGAGGAGTAAGAAGAATTTAAGTTAAAAGAATTTTTTTCGAAACACATGAAAAGGTGGAAACTACTCTTTCTACATTCTTTTCCTTCCAACCTGAAGAGTTTTGCGCAAATAATATTAAGAAACCTTTGAATCTTTGGAAGGAAGCCATAGATATTGATAGGGATTAGAGGAATGAATTTTTTTAATAAAAAATCAAATTCAGCTCCTCTTTTCTCTTACCCTAAATCAGATGATCTTATAGAAGATATTGCACCCTTTAAATGTGCAAAGTAATCCTACAACGAACTTAAGTTGATGTGTTAACGAAGGATAATAAAAAATTGTGCTTCTATCGAGCAGATATTTTATTGACAAAAAGACGAAATGAGAATGAAAATAAATAGGCATTCATAAAAAATATTAAATTAGAAAATTTAAAGAATTCTTTCGCCTATAATGTTCTACAAAGATCTCATATGATCGAAAAATTCCCATAGGAGTTTCCTTAGGCATATTTTTTTTTTTGCATAATCTTATTAAGCATCTGACCTTCATACGACAACATTGAGCCATTATGATTAAAAAGTAAAGAGCTCTAAATTAATTTGGAAACAAGAAGATTTTGCACAACAGAGAAAGTCAAAAGCTGTATATAAATTTTTACATTCACTAGTTTCTCTAAGAAATTAGGTTGGATTATTAAAAAAAGAAGACTACTTGGACCACTGCAAGCTTTTCACGCAGTGAAGCTCCAAGGAAAAGATCTCATCGGAGGCTGAGATTAGCATCAAGGAACATTACTATAACTAAAAAGAACTGCAAGGCAATCTTTGTAGGGCTGCGACATCAAATACGAAAAGAGCAATTAGCAATGAGCTCATTAGAATAGATCTTTGATCCCGGTCCCCGCGCAAGTGCCGTTTTAGGAAGTAGGTTCATTTGTTAGCACGACGGAAGTTTGCTCAGGAGCAAATAGAGAACACGGACCAATTTTAGATGAATGTGCTTTGGTCTGATGAGCCAATAATGGAACTCTTTGACCGGAGTGTATCTATTTTGGGGAGAATAGAATTCTCACAGTGTGTAAATCATGGAGGCAGTATCATTATGGTGTAGGGGTGTTTTTTTTTAAGTGAACTGGTGCTCTTGATATGATTGATAGACCAATGAATGGAGCCTAGGACGGGCAAAATTGGCCAATAAAATAAGGTCAACTCTGAAGAAGTTGTGGATGCAATAAAATTGGCTGTTTCAGCAAGAAAATGATCTGAAACATAGAGGGAAAGAAACACTTGAGTGGTTTATGTAGAATAATATTAATATTCTATTGTAGTCAATCGCCCGACTCAAGTCCAATAGAAATTTGTGGTAAATATTTAAAGAACAATTCTACAAGAAGATACATGGAAACTTCGCTCAACTGAAAAGTATATCGAAAAAAGTGTTGGTATATATTCTAACGCAATGCTGACGGCAATTGGTCAAGTCATAAGAAACGCCTGGTAAGACTTCTAGCAAACGATGGTGGTGCAACCAAATATAAAGCTCTTTCTATCCAGTTTATAAATACTTATTCCCAATCTTATATTATTTTTATTTATATAATGTCCTAAACATTTTAAAAATGTCTTTATTTCTCTTGTAAGTGTATTTAAGAACTGTTATTTAATAATATAGGTAGGTCTATGATATACAAAAGTTATAATGGTAAATACTTTAAATCAACTTACCTTGAACGTCTAAATATTTATTTCATCTCACTATGTATATATTCAAACGATAGTAAGATATTTGTAAACAAAATTCACACTTGGATATCAAAGTACACGAAAAGTAGAGGATTAATTCTTCAAAAGCAAGAATAAGCTCACTCAAAATATATAATTAAGGACCTCTAATTAAAAAATAAAATACCGTAATACTATATGTAACTCTCATATGATCAGCTTTTCTTTCTCCACATATATCTCACTTTTGTTGACTCAAAGACCTCGAATTTAACGGAACGTCGACTAGTAAGGCTTTCGGTTTTTGAGTGTATTTTTCTTCTACACTCTACCAGCTGTTGTCGCCAAACGCTACCTTAAACAAGAGAGTTTCTTAGGGGAGGATTTCTTTTGCACTTTAAACCTTGTCTGGACAAATTTCCGTTTGCACCACGTAGTTTTTACAATACTCGACTTCGACTAGCCCTTGTCGTTTTTTCTCCCTTATATTTTGGTGAGCTTCTGAGGACTCACACTGTTTGTTTTTTCAATGTAGCCGCCGCTATATAGGATAGTGTCAATGTGGTTACTGTATCTGCACAGTTTGTCCTTTGACAGGCGTCCGTAACCGCTTTCAGAAACGTCAGATGAGGGAAGGAGGATAGCTGCTGGCAAAGTAGAAGACCTCTTGGTTATTCTTCTCTTTATACCGTAATAGATGATAACTATATAGTGAGTCGCAGACTGCAAAGGCAAAACGAGGAACTAAATTCTCTCCGCCCCAAAACAAGAAATAAATAGGTTCACAGGAAGGTGCTTAGATGTCTGCGAGGGTATAATAATACAATGAATGAGTCAAATGTATTAAATAAATGCAGTGCACAAAAGGATCATATTAAATACAATGTAAACGTATCAAACAAATAGAGTGCACAAACAGGTGCATGAAATATGTCACAGGATTAAACCACCAACGATAACACGTTGTAACAAAATAAGCAATGCTACTCCGGACAATCGTTACAGGAATGGAATATACCCCCCATCTAAGGTCCTTTATAAATAGTTGTTGGTTTCTATAACGAGAACCTAAGAATGGGGCGTAATATGAAAAGAAAAATTCCAAATACCTATCACGGAAGTAGTGGAGCAATGCACGGATAGCGGTTGTCCTGGGAATGGGGAGAGTCGTACGAGCCCAAGCGTATTTCGACTTCCTGGTGAGGGCAAAAGAGACAAGTAAATCGGGAGCTTGCAATCGGTGCAATGGCAGAGGAAATAGCGGCAGATGCTGTCAGGGGTTTGTAGATATCAGCAGGTCCTCGTTGTATGAACTCCTGATCGGCTCTACTTCAAGGATTCAAGGATAATAAAAGATGGCAAAAATGGGTGTGATAGTAAAAGAGTTAAAAGATAGAAAAAGTGTTATTTTAGTAGGAGAATGTTGTGCCAGTAAGTCTGGCTATGGCTTTCCATGTACTTCTGTAATGCTTTGTGCATGTTGCTTTAAGCATTCAAGCCTTTTTTTTGTATTTTTTTCCTTTTTTTTGTAGATAAAGCTATCTCTGTTTCTTGATTATCTATTGTTATTTTGAAGTATTTTTGTCCACTACGGATCTTTTCTATTGTGTCTTGATTATTTTGTCCACTACGGATCTTTTTAATTTTTATTTTATTTTATTTTTTGTAAGATTTAGTTTAACACCCTAATTACTCGGATATTAATATTTATCATTTTTCCGGTGAGAAGTAGTTATTTATAAAGGGTTGTCCTTCGTGATCATTGATCTTTATGTTTGCCTCTCTATCCTCTAAATAATCACAAAGAATTCTGGTGATATTAGTTTCCATTTCAAGGTCACATAATTAGTTCTTTAATCCGGGCACCCAGACCTTGTCGAATACAGAGGTCACGTCTCTGAATACGACGTCCACCCTCTTATTTTCGGCCTTTGAATTTGCAATGTACTCTGTCATAAGGGCGAGGGCAGTTTCCGTACCGAGTTGTCTACGGAAACCATGTTGTTGCATGTTGTATCCGTCCCTTGTTTCCCAATAAATTCTAGAAGGGATATGGTGGGTGTGTAACTTTTTACTTCCTTTTTTGGCTTCCCTGGTTTTAAAATAAAGATCATTCTGATCCTTTTAAGTAGATCTGGGAAGTAAACAACGTTTAAACAGGCATTAAAGAGACGTAGTATGGCTTCATTGATGTTCGGTGGGGCATTCACTAAGTGCGCCTTGGTGATACTTGATATGCCAGGGGTCCTCTGCTTGAAGTTCTTTAAAGCTGTCTCAAACTCTTTATGAGTGAATGTTTTTCCTTCGGCTTAGGCTCATCGAGTGTTATCGATGAAGTGGTATGGTGTTAGTCAAAATCGTCATTTACCTCCTCCGTGATGTCGATTTTTCTCTTCCAGTGCTCTCTGAAGTGGATTTCTATCTCTTGGTCTTCGGTGATCGTTCTTCCCTCACCTGTGATGGTAATATTGGTCTTGTTTTGCTGAGTGCCACTTAATCTTCTAATCTCAGACCAAAATTATTTTCTTTTTTTGGGGGGGGGCGGTTTCCAGGTCTATTTTATCAATTATGCCATCCCAGATTGTCTTAGATTCCTCGCTGATAAGATATTTAATTTCCATGCGCAGGTTTCTAAGTTCACGGTATCATTTCGCCGTGTTCCCGTTCTCGTTTATTTTAGTAATAAGTTCTTCCAGTCTATCTTTCCTTAAAGTAATCTCCTCATTCCATCGTGGAGCAGGGAGAGTTTTGTGTTCAACCCTCGGGATAGCTATTCTATCTGCTTCCTTAATCTTGGTAATAAAGTCTTCGAAGTGCCGATCTATGTCTTCGGGGGTGGACCCGTCCAACGGTTTTACCCGATATTCTTGGAGGACACTCTTGTATTAGCTCTAGTCTGCCTTGGGTAAGCATTTGTGGGAGGAGATTTTGACCTGGATAGGTTAGACTGAGATTATGGTAATCATACTAAGGTGATTAGATGAAGAATAAGGGCCAGGGACGGTATTTTGGTTCAGAGCGAAATTGTTATTTGTTAGTATGAGGTGGGGAGTAGTAGAGGATCTCCTCGTTAGGTATGTAGCGAAATCTGGACCTGCTATATTTACCACGCCGCGTTCCATAAAAAGCCTCAGTGAGGCACCTGCCCCGTTGAATGCCGTGGTGTAGCCTGATTCCCTGAAACGAGCATTTATGTCACCGAAAAGAATTACTGAACAGTTCCTTCTGAATAGGCAGAGGAAATTAGGTATGGGGAAATATGATTTTCTTGGTGGCTGGTACCCTACTGCTATAACTAGATCGTCGATAAGCGTACTAATTTTTATTGCTAGGTACGATTCTTCCAAGTTACTTATTTCCTTGAATTTGATGCCCTTTCGCACTGCAAGAGTGACGCCGTCATATCTTTCATTAGAGTGGCTAGTTATGATGGTGATATAGTTATATAGTTTTATAGGGTCGGTTTCTGCATTAAGTCCGTGTTCAGAAATGAGGACGATATCTGGGTCTACCTCACGGATTATATTGTAGTAAATGAAATTTTTACCCATCCAGCCATTAACGTTGAGAGAAAAGAGCTTCATTTTACTGATGTATCTCGTCGCGTAGTTCATATTATTCCCCGTGAAGGTTTGATACTTTTGCTGGCTCAGCTCGTGCGGGCGACCTCACTCTGGCAGATCTCTTCTTTTTAAATTGATCGTGGGATAGGTTGAGACATGATTCGCCCCAGATCTCGATCCTGCCTTGCCTGAGTGCCAAAAACATTTCTTCCTCACTGATATCAAAATCGTAATCCCACTTGTATTTTCTCTTGATTATTCCTTCAATGGTGTCTTTGACTTTTGCCGTTCTTGGTAGTGGGGCTTATAGGGACGCATATACTCGTAGGTTTAGGTCGGTAGACTTGTAAGTTAGCGAGGGTTGTTTGGTCTTCTTGGGGCTCTTGGATCTTTGGCTCGCCTTTAGGGAATCAGTATCCTATCGTTCAGGTTAGTCGGTCTTCATTATTGTAGGGATGTCAGATGTGCTGGGTTTGTTCAGTCTTGGATCTCGGAATCTTGAACGTTTTCTTGCCGTAGCCGTAGGCCTACTCCCTATCTTGGTTTGATACTGTTCGATTGAGGGGGGATTATCAGGAAACCACATTGGTTTCATCCCATTCTGCGTCAACATACGATTCATTTGGTAGCGTAACTTCCCGGCTCTGCGATGTTAACAAAGTGAGCGTGTAGAACACCCATCACAAGGTCCAGGTTCATTAAAGGGTCTAATTATAGAAGAGTCTTCTTCTTCTCCTGGCTCTTGGTTGCCTGTGCATAGGTGGTTGTTTCTCTGCGGTGTTTCTCCTCTTGGATATTCTTTTTCTTGTCGTTGACTAGTGTCTTTTTCATGGGATACGCCATCGACAGGGTACGGTGAGAGCCACTACAATTATGGCATTTCTTGGTAGCCCCGCTTGTACAATCTCGCTAAGTGTGGCCCTTTCCGAAGCATTCGCTGCAGATCTTTCCTTGGAATGTACAATCTCTAGTCACGTGCTGCTCCAGGGCATAGCACGAGAAGCATACCTGAAATAACACGAAGGTTTCCTTCTAGATGCATGGAGTTACCAACCACTTTTGCGCTACCGTTACTCTGTATATTCTTTAAAAGGTTGGCGTGAGCTCGGATTCTAGGTCGTGTTTTTTCAACGTTGATGTGATCTTCCTCATTGGTTTCAATCAGCGCAGATCACAGCTCTAAATCACCTGTGTGTCTGATTCAAGCTAGCTTTCTTTTTGTACTTATCGATGTATCAGCAGCATTATTACTGTCAACTACATTGTTCTCCTTTATCGCAATTGTTAATTCCTGCCTGTTTCAAGAACCGTACCCAATTGGTTCTACTCGTTTCTATTATATCGCACTCAATCTCTTGATAACTAAAATGATAAATCTTGGCTGGCGGAGATTTTTATGGTGCTCCCTGATGGTGTTCTTGGTACGCTCCTGTCTTGTATTTAACTTTTTCCCCATGGTATGTTAAGGCAATGCTTTTAAATATCATTACATATCTGTGGTGACGACATGCAAATATTTCTCTTCTTCTCCCAGCCTCGTTTGTTTAGACTCTTAGAAATATTCTATCTGCATACGGCATCATCACCGAATGAAACTCGGACAACATTCTGAAAATTCATAATGAGAAAACTTTTGAAAAACTTAGTCTCTCCTAGGTTCACTTTTTCAAAATATTCAAAATCTTAGATAGTCAATTATTCTTCAAAGCCCATGTTACCATTAACTGCAAATCTTCTGCTTTCTTTCTACGTAATCTTAGTTGAATATGTTCCCACTTTAATTGCAACAGTTTCAAGACTGCCATCTATGCTTTCATTACCTCCAACCTTGATTACTGTAACCCTCTTCTCGTTAGATTAAACACTACTAATCTCTGACCCCTTGAATTCATTCAAAACTTTGTGCTCTGTTTTCTTCTCAGCCGGAGACGTTTCTCACGTACACTTCCTCTTTTGCTTCGTGATTTGGACTGTGTTCCCATTTGTTTCAAAATCAATTTCAAGTTCTTTCTTCTTAAAAATAAGATCTTAAACAGAGCAGCAGCAGCATACCTGACTTACTTATGGAGCTCATCGTGGCACGAGACAATTTTACATATGTTCTCGATTATTGCGTTTACTTCTTTTCCCTCCTAGTCATATGTGCTGCATGGATATAGTGCTTTCTTGATATTCTCTCCTGAAATAAGGAATAACCTGCATATGGGTATACACTTCTCCCCTCTCCCAGGGGCCCGTTAAGTGTACCTTAAAGGCACATTTCATCTTTCAAGCCTGTCTTTACTTGGTAGGCAGAAACTCTATGAAGGTCCGCGGTCTTAAAGGGCACCATACATTAATCTCTATTATTACTATTTGTTCAACGTGGTCAAAAGAATCAGTATCACTTGAATTGCCGTTGATCTCAGCTTCTTCATATTCCTCATCTTTCCACATGAGGAGGATGTTATACAGATGTTAGTCCTCTTTGTATGACTGCAGGGACAGTTTTAGTTCTCTCTAGATGCTTCTAAACATTATCTGTCGGATATGTTATCAAGAGTCCAACATTAGAATCGGCATTTTCCTAACAGCGCATGTCCTTTTTCTCTACAGATTGTCAAACCATAACTACATTACAGTTTCGGTCTTCTATTGGGTCTCATAAATATTAAAAATATTCCTTTAAGGGTTAAGTATATGTGCCATTATTTTTCGCTTGAAAATAACCATGTGTCTAGAATTCGTTTTATCTGCATGGCAGCTTATTACTACAGTATTTGCCATCAAAATTGTCTGTTACTTTTTGTTTCGACGGTTTTGAGGAAAGCGTATCGAAAAAAATGGTAAGTTCTATCCATTTTACAAATCTGACATTGCGGAAAGCTGTGTTGCCATATTGATACAATTTCGACTTCCATCTCCTGAAGTCTTTTTTACGAATTTTGTCCTTTGCCTCAATATAGTGTAATTTTGCTTCATAACAAAGTGGTTCAATTTGCTGTAGTTTTTAATTTTCTATTTTGATCTTAATGATTTTTCTTAATTAATAGCTTGAATATGTATGCAATTCCTTGTAACTGAAATACAATTTTGTCCGTTTTCTCTTGACCTGCTACTGTTCGAAATAATTTCCGTTCCTTTCAGGAATAGCGAACTCATTGTTACCATGTCAATGATAATGAACAGAAAATAACTCAAATCAACAATAGTGAACCCCAAGTAAATATCATGGCAAAGAAGAAGCAAAAACATAAGCAATGTTAATTTTATTGTTGAAATAAGTTAAGTTAACATACTTCACCCCATTATAACATTCTCTACCCCAGGTTTTGGCAATTGGATATCATCCCTAAAAGCTTTGGGTTAGGTTTAGTGTCCTAACATAACCGAAAGTTCCAATTGTTAAATTACTGTTTTTATTTCAATTATCTCGCTCTACCAATGCATAACAATGAATCCGATGCCTTAATTGAAGTCTTGGTTTAGACAAAAGAAACACGTTTCTCATGAAGGTTGCGTTGGTAAAGCGTTTGCGTTGTTGTTGTTTGTTGTATTTCAGAGCAAACCATCTTAACATTTTGTATATTTGGACTATTTAATTTTTCAGGAAAACTGGAAGACGGTGCTCTAGAGGCAGAGGAAGAGCGACAGACTGGAACGGTTTGCACAAAATTTTATCTCGTCAAGAATAATGAAGCCCAAAGCATTTAGTTTGGTATTTTGCCATTAACTAATGACCATTTCTCGACAGTCAGAAATTCCATTCCTTAATGTAATTTTGATTTAATCATTTTTTTTAACTTTCTTAATATTTATTCCAACTATGCACAAGTTTTTCACAAACTCTCCATTTTTTTATAGTGCAATATTATTGAGTTCTTTTGCATACGAGACAAATTTAATTTGAAATTTGCTTCTTATTTCATCCTTTCCTATGCAGGCTTCATATTGAGGTATGCTCAGGCCAGTATAAGTTTAAAAAATAAAAATATATAAAGTAAATGACTGAAATAGACAAGGTTAATACATTTAATTGGTTAAATTCCTTTGGCATTTAAATGGTTGGGCGCATTCTGGCGGTCTACTTATAGGCCATACAAAATCATTAATTTTAACCTAAATCTTTCGTTCAACTTATACGCCAGGATTTACGGTAAGTATGGCCACTTTAATTGGAATGCATATGGTGACCGAAAGGTTCTGGTGCTTTTACTTGGAATTCAACCAAGTTATAGGAAGTTCTTATGTTTCCTTTATGAGTGTGACAGGCTAGACAATAACATTTGTTATGTAAACAAACTAAGTCTCAAACGAACAGAACCGATTACAAGCGAGAATAATGTCATGATCTTCCCTTTCTTTTATTCATACTAAAAAAATGAATGTCCATTTTGCACATTAACCTCAAATTGTGAAGAATTTATCAAAGATATAGATAAAACTGACCATACATTCATATGTTTTAGGAATAAATAAATTCGGCAGAAGTAGTGAAGCAGTTTCATGGAGAAAATTTTTGTAAGAATTCCCAAAATGTAAAGTTCTATGCTAGACTAAGTGAAGATGTGAAAAAACTACGTAGTGTAGATGCTTTTAAGATAGCTTACCAAGATTGCGGGTAAAGTTACAGAGCAGTAAACTAGCGCGATGTTGTAAAACATCTACTAACTTCACATGCATATAAGGTGTATAATGCATATGTCTAAAAATCCACCTTATGTTCAAGCACTCAGACATTTTCGAAGTACATCCTAGAGTAGTAGGTGATAAGCGTGGCAAAACTTTTCATCAGACATTTTGAACATGGAAAACTAGTACAAAGGAAAGTGGAAGACTACCAGGTTGCAGATTTACGGTTAAAAACTAAGGCAGATGTTTGTAATTTTTTTAGACATTTATATTCATTTTTACAACTTCTATCCTCGATACTTTCCGAAAGGTGTTTCCTTAAAGCTTTCTGTGTGATACCTTCGTTGTTTTTCTCTTTAAATAAGAAAATAAGTCAACTTATTAGAGATGAGTAGTAACCAGGAAACCTATTTGAGAGAGTGGAGTTGTAATTGTTTACTCCAATATACAAAAAGGAAGATGCATCAGGATAGTTTAATAGGTAATATTTAAATAAATATATATCTATATGAATTATCTTTAAACAGTAATATAAGGAAACATTAATTTTGAGCGTTTGCGCCTTTAATAATACCCTATCAAGGAATGAATGGTGAAGAGAGGAAAAAATATTCCTAATTAAAAGGAGTCTATTATATTCTGATTACTGAGGAATTGATAATTTTGATTTCATTTTTTTTAGCTAATAGTTTACATAGTTATGATGTAAATACAATATTGATGATAAATCATTTTATAAGTTAGGTAGAATTATAAAAGTGTGTGGAAATTGCAAACTAAGGATATTTTTTTAATATTTTTTTTTGCCAAGCCAAATAAACCCTTGCTTAAATTTAAGCACCGTTGTTAATTTGAATTAATGTTATATGATTCCTAGTCAAACATTCCCTTTTATTTTGTTTATCTCTAACGCTAAGGTTGTTACGAGATTATCCAAAGTAACTGTTATTACTATCTTTACAGTTAATTGAATACACCCCCCTAGTTTTTATGCCATAGATTAAGAAATAGTTTAGTATAAACCATGGTCTTCTAAAATTTATAACCAGGTACGAGGGGCAGAAATAAGTTTTGCAATTCGGATATAAGAAAACGAGATATGAGGAAAAGTGTTTTACTATTTTTCAATATAACTACCCTCGACTTTAATACACTTGCGCCAGTTGTCCCTGAGGCTTCGAATTCTCGACAACCAGAAATCTCCCGACTGCTGTTCAATCAACTCCTGGACGGCGAGCTGGACATCTTCATCGTCCCCAAACCGACGTCCACGCAGTGCAGGCTTGAGCTGGCGGAATAAAAAGTAGTCGCTAGGAACAGATCTCGACTTTAGGTGGGATGGTTGAGCTACTCGAATCTGCACTCGCGCAGGGCAGCTTGTGCAACTCTGGCCTTTGGACAGGGGCATTGTCGTGGAGGAGCAGGACACCGCGTGTCAACTTTCCGCGCCGCTTCTGACGGATGCACTTCTTCAACCCAGCCAGTTCCTCGGCGTAATATTGGCCTTTGCTGTTCCTTCCACGAGGCGCATAGTCCACCATCAACACTCCCTCAGAATCCCAGAAGATGGTGGCCATGATCTTCCCGGCTGAGGGTTGGGTCCGGAACTTGATGGGGGTCAGAGAGCCCCTGTGCTTCCAGGCCATGCTTTCGAGCTTGTTCTCGGGATCAACAGTGATTGACCCACGTTTCATCACCTGTCACTATGCGTAACTTGAATCCCACTGGGTCTTGGTTGTACAGGATCAGCAGCTCCTCCGAACTTTGACGACGGTGAAGTTGATCATAGGGCGTGAGGTTTCGTGAGGTTTCTAGGGACCCGCCGGGCAGAGACCTTGGTCATGGCCAAATTGTCGTGGATTATGTTGATAACACTTCCATGTGATATTCCAAGTTCTCGCTCGATTTCTTCGACCTTCACCCGTCGATTTTCGAGGATCACCCTCTCCACACGGGCCCCATTATCCTCGTTGGTCACGTCTGACTGGCTTCCTGGACGGGGGTCATCTTCAAGGGACTTACGACCATGGCGGAACTCCCTATTCCAGCGAGCAATGGTTGCATAGTAAGTTGCGGTGTCGGTGTATACTGCAAACATGCGTTCATAGATCTCTTTTGCATTCTTGCCTTCCTTGATCAAAAAATTTATCACTGCGAGGTGCTCAACCTTCTCCATTGTTGACAAATTTATGACTGACGATCTGTGATCAGCTATTGCTTCTTAACTAGACGAGGCAGGAGCGTGCGGTTGCAGGTCTTGACTTGTCATAACTTGTCCTAACACCCCCCAAAACAGCTATCCCCCTTCTTCTGTTTTGCCCTATCGATTCGCAAAACTTATTGCATAATTTGGGAAAATTAAGAGTAACAATACTGTTGAGAATTGAATCCGAGGCCTTTATCATAATCGTCTTGTCAAACACGCCATAAGAACAGCTAAAAGAACCTAAGAAAAAGCAATACTCTCGTTTTCAAAACATCAGCTCAGATTTTTTTTTAAATATGTAAATAATCTTAAGCCAATTAGAAAGTATTATGGATATTTCAAAATGCTTAGAATGTACTTATTAACGATCCTCACCACATGTTTAAATACTAAATAATCATTTGGTAAACATTTTTACTATCGAAGATACAAATAACATGCTTACAATACAAGACATAATAAATTTTGACGAAGAAGCTACACTTTCAGATATTGCCAAAACCGAAAATTAAATCATTTTTATCAATAAAATGAAAATATCAAAAACACTTGGTGCCAAAGAAACCTATCCAATCAAAAAATAGAAAAATATACTACCCAGAGATTAGTTCACGAAGAGTTAGTTTTAAGAGGCGAATGTAACACTAATTAAAGAAAAAAGGCATAATGGTTGCCCCTAGTCACTTACAGTACGTCGTTGGTAAACTATTGGATTCAATTGATAGAGACAGGATTTTTAAAAATCTAGAAGTAAATAGCTTGTAGAGTTCTAATAGAATTTAAACCAAACATGGCTTTTGGGATTTATTTATTAAAAATACATAGGTTATTTTACTTAGGAAAAATATGGAAATAATTAGTTATAGAATAAATAATATACAAACTGTAAGGTGAGGAAATATCAAAATAATGCGAACTAAATAAATATGAATTATATTTATTAATTTAAAAAAACGACACGGTTTGAGGGGTAAATAAATAATTTTGGTAAAAATGCTGAATTTCCGAAAATGATATTTAAAGGGAAAACGTTAAAGATTCGTTTTAACACATATTCTCTGAGGAATTTTAAAATATGTTTTTCTTATGCAGTTTTAGGTTATACTTGAGTTTATGGGCGCATGTAGGGGGCGCTATTTCGGGGCTACACTTTTGGGATAAAATTTAGGCTTTATGACGTCAGAAAATAGTTTCGGATGTGGCCTATCAATGCGTTTATTTGTTTTGTTATTTGCTTTGGGGTCTTTATTCTTCATTATTTAGTAAGTACCTGCACTTCTACTCAATTATATTATTTAGTAATTAAGGCATTAATTTTATTATGGTTAGTACTGTATTAAACTTTTTGTTATGATTCGTTTACCTATTTCGTTTAAATACAAAAGTCACTTTAGGCATTCCAGTTGGCATATATGGTTTCGGTTTGGCGCGGAAAGTACATATTTTTAAGATACTATACCTTAAAAGGGTTAAAATTTACATTTAAATACGTGAGCCTCGGTTTCTCTTGATGTTAAAATAAACCATTATTTTTGCACACTGGCAACTCTCAATTCGACTTGATTTCAAATATTGGCCAGCCTTGAGCCAAGCAGTTAAACGAGTGCGATTCTTGTACATTAAGTTTGTTCGACTTTAAAACGACTTTTTCTTAATTCCTCGGTCAATTTAATAGACTTTTGTATAGATCATGGCCTCATTTTAAAAGCGAAGATTTGCAACAAGTGTGAAAAGGAAGCTGGGTACGATTATAATAATGAAAGGTGGAGATGGTTTAGCTTTTGTCGTTAAGTGATTATGTCTAGGTAATTTGAGACGACGATAGCGCCGCTGACATTTAGCAATCGCCTTTTGCGTTAAAATCTGATGTTAGCCTTGAGATTTGATGTTAGCCTATTTTAAAGTTGTGGAGGAAGAAGTCCCCATCCAATTAAGTTGTATGGGGAGTAACCAAAAAAAAATAGTTTGGGGGCAGAAAGAGTATAAAGGAGGCGGTGCTTTCGTATTTATTCTTTCGATAAACGTGCAGAGCCGATCGCATTAATTGTAGCCCAGAAATAGTTCCCCCTAGCATTCACCCATAAACTCGAGTATTACCCAGCTTTATGTGTGCTTTTGAGATCTGACACTCGTTTTTTTCCGGAAATGCATACTTTTACCCGTAATTGACTGAAGTTCTATAATAGGAAAAGTATGTATTTCCAGCAAAAATGAGTTTCAGATCTGAAAAGTACACATAAAACTGCATAAGAAAAACACATTTTGAAATTAATTCTAAAAATCCAGAACCAGACCTAACCAAACCTAACTTTACCTAACCTTACCTAACCTAATCCTAACGATATTTTCTTCAGCTTCTTGCTGAAACAAACTTTTGCACAGAAAACAGTTTATAAACAAGAAGCTAGCACTTGTTCGAATGCGAGCATTAGAAAGCCACATGCCCTTAAACGCATTAAAGAAAAATTCGTATGTGGTTGATCTTGTCTAAATTTACAGTTCCTACACGTAAGGCATTTAATAACTCGCAGGAATATAGTGTGAGCTCTACAAATTTCTAAGGGCTGAATTATTATTTAGTATTGTGACTTAGAACAACCACCGCTCACCATTGTAACGACAAAACTAATGACACTTACCGTCCGAAATTCACGAACCGTCCGATATATAAGCTAACATGCTATTGGCCATCTTTTCAGGACACTCAGATGCAGATCGCCTGCAGATATAACATAGCCATACTATTGGCTAACTAGTCAGGCAAAGGTTAGCCCAAAAGTTAAAAGAAAGATTCAAATTTACCAAACTAATAACATACTTTAGAAAAATTAATAATTACGTCCTCTATAAATTTCGAAAGGTTAAAATAACATCGGTGAACATCATGTTAACAATTAAGAATGTTCATGTCTTTGAAATTGAAAAAAATCGTAGTTTTGTTACAATGAATGTTATCTAGTAAAACTGTGAAAAAAAATCATTTTTCCAGCTAATATTTATACATGTCGCTACAATGACCCTTACCAGTGAGGATGTATAACGAACAAGTTGTAACAGTAGTTGTTAAAAAGTGCATAATGGCCCGACGATGTCCAGATGGACATGGTCAAATCGAGCATCAAGGGCAAAAAAATTACCCGGTGGGAAATGGACGTGTCACAAAACCTTGCAACCCTTACATTGAGGACAATAGCGAGTCCACTGAAGGATGATCTTGTTCATTGACGGCCAAATGTAACACCGAAAGACCATTCGGACAGTCGAGCGTATGTATCGATGAGAGAAGCCGTGAAACTGGAAAAAACATTCCAACGGAGAGCGGGAGGCAAATAAATTCGATCAAGGTCTTTCGAAACATCACACTACAGGGAAATAATGAAATCAGGATAAGTCAACAGTTTAAGGGATAGGGAATGCTGATACAGGTCCTTAATGAGTGAACTCAGTTCTGCTTCCCTTGCTTGTTCTTTTAAAGAAGCTTAGATTGAGGTCAGAACTTTCAACAGAAGCAATCATCACTCTGGAAATGGAATCGACTGCTACGTTGTCGGTGCCGTGAATGTGGCGAATGTCAGAAGTGAACTGAGATATAAATTCCATGTGGGGAAGAGCACGGGAGTAATACTAGGTGGAATTTAATCGGAACATAAATGTCAAAGGCTTATAATCCTTTAGGATGTAAAATTCTCTACCTTCGACGAAGTGACGAAAATGGTAGATAGTGAGCTAAATGGCAAGAAGTTCTTTGCCAAAGGCACTGCGCCGATTCCTCAGCTAGTTGACGTTTCTTCGAGAAGAAAAGAATGGGGAACCAATCGTTGTCAACTTTCTGTTGCAAGAGTGGGCCGACGGACAAATATGATGCATCTGTCATTATACATGTTTTAGCATCAGGAACAGGATAAAAAAGACGTGCGGCTTCCTTCAAAGCCATTTTTGCGATAGTTCTTAAACTAGTCCAATTGATGGAGGTTTTAGCGCCTTTCTTCGCTGGACGTCAATTAAGCTTTGGATTTTTTTACAATGAATTACTTTTATATCCTTAATTTTTTTGTATATAATCGTAGGATAAACTCAGTGGGGCCAAAAAGCCCCAGTTAATGGTATTATAGAGAAAAAAATATCCTTCGTCAACCATGCCGTAGCATTATATAACCTTGTGTATATGTATGGTGCACCCCCTCACTGCACTAACTCCCCTATTTTGTGTTTTGTCTCTATTCTCCATTTACCATTTTCCGATGGCACTTCTTCCCCTGAAGTTCCATCTGGGGGTGGAGGAGTGTCACAGATCAGACAGAGAGAGAGAGAGAGAAGGAGAGAGAAAGATATGCGCTGCCGCGCCCTTCAATGGAGAGAGAGACGCAGACACCTGGGTGACCCTTTTTGTCTGCGCTAATGAGAGTGAGTAATCATGAGACGCCGTGGTGGCCGAAAACCCGCCATCGCAGAAAGCCGCGACAAGCTAGATAGCCCAAAAAGATCCCAGTTGGAGTCGGACAAAGTTTCTCCTCGCTGGCGTAGGAACTTTATCGCGATCGTGCTAATAGGGCAAGACTACTTTTGCCTGCCGATGCCTCGGACCCTGGAACTCTCCTCTTCGACGGAAGGAGGAAAATCCCATTCTGCCCACCCCGTCATTACTCTCTGCTCGCCCCCCTCAGTACTCGCTATTCGCGTCCCGTTGGACTCTGCACAATTCTCGCAGAACCTCTCAAGCTGCGGGTATTCTCGATTAATTCGCGTGAGTCTATACCATACTCGTTCTACCCACTCCTTGAATTCAATGCGCTCAGTCTCGACTCGTGTTATAACTCGAAAGCAATATGTAAGTTCATCGCGTAATAGTCATTGTCAAGAGAGTATTATTTAAACTTTGCGCTGAAGCAAGGATTACTCCCTCGGACCAAATCTCTGAAGTAACAGCAACGCGCAACTCTCCTGTGCAATTGCTTTCTCTAATACCCCCCACCCCCAGTGTAAGCGTCCATCGTCGGGTCCGTATACGCTAAAGGTCATTTGAGCGACCCGCGGTCAATATTGTTCGTTTGTGTGTACGCCGATCGTTCCCGCCAAGTCTCCCCCCCCCTACTTTAGCCGCTGAGACTCGTGTACGTCTAATGTGTATATTAATTGCTTTAGATCCCCTTTCAACCTTTTAAAATAATATTAATTTGCATATTAGTGGAGTAAATTTTGTACCCGTTTTTCTATTGTCCCAGAAACTCCAAGATAGTTGACTGGTCGGCCAACCTACATTTAGTTAATTCGCACTTTGCTTGTATTATAAATCTCCCACGCACATAGCCGTTCGACCTTGGCTGAGAATTACAGAAAGGGTTAACTTGACCCTAGTCTTCGACAGTTTGTCTAATTCAATGGTGAGGCGTTTCCATAAATAACTTCCTTGGGGAAATAATGAAAATGAATGTAGACTAATTTCTAATTAACCTGTTGAGCCGTAAATTCTGGGTCTCCAAAAGTAAAACACAAGAGTTCGTATAATAGAAGCAAGTTCTTAAAATCCGAACTTCAGCCCCCTTCCCTTTGCATGTATTTTACACAAAACAGATACTTCAGGGAATTCGTATATGTGAGGAAGGAACGAATAGCATTATTTTTTGTATTTTGGCACATTTGTTACCACCTCTTCCCACCATCTGAAGACTCTTTGTCAGACATGGCCTCAAACGAGCCCCCTCTCCCCATCTTTGACTAGTCATACTCAATCTGACATCAGTTTGTTTAAATGAAAGAAGTGTTTCTATTCAGTTATGTCGTAGTTCGAATGTTTGGATCTAACTTCAAGAAAATAAAATGCAGAGGAGTCCAGGGATAGAGAAAACTTCAATTTAGGACTTTTCTTAAGACTCCAAAGGCAATCCTTCGTACGAACGCGTAACAACAGTCGAAGTCTTAAATTGCCAAACTTGCCTCTATATTAGTTTGGGGATTGTGCATACATAATATTGGTGGGTCACATACATAATTTTATGTGGATGTGTGATAATGACTGAACAAATCTACACATATGTAGTTTTAAAGAAATAATGTTTGCACTTGCTTGGGATTGGGCAACTGATAGGAGCAAGTACTTAAAGTATACAGTCTATGTAGTTAGTATAGCAATGCATCGGGTACACCTGGGGGACGCTTATCACCCACACCAAAAGGGTGACTGCATACAAAAGACACATCTAACAGACGTAAAAAGAACTGTAGCAAATGACTATTTTAGAATTCACCGACTGGATCGTTTTTACGCGCCCGTTTAGGCGCGATATATCTTACAATAGTAAAGTTAACTTCTTTGCTAACCGCTTCCATTACTGCGTACATTGCAGTCTACCTTACTATATACAGTCTAGTTACGAACCTCTCTACAGAACCCATCCTACAGTTCGTAAACAACCGTAAAACTCCTTGATGCCTACCAGTTTACTCATTCCAATAGCCACAGGCAGTCTAGTGCAAAATAAATTGAAGGAATTGGCAACATGTTTACCATTCTTCCCTTTGCACAATTGGGCTCTTGCACCATGGAGACAAAAAAAACACTGCCCAAGGGCAGAAAATATTACCCATAATTAAAACATACCAGATATTATCTCGAGTGGTATCAATGATATATTTATCTTCGACTCGTAGGATTCGCTTATTGCGCATGAGGAAAATTCGACTGCGATTTTGAAGCCTCTGCAATAGAAATCGATTTTATTATGATGTTAATTTAAGCAAGTTAAAAAATTATGCCATTCGACTGAATCGAATGGGAGAATATACAATGGTTTGATTTAATTAAAAAGGTGGAGATGTTGAAAGATACTAGCGTCGGAAGAAATTGTGTGAAACCACAAATGAAACGGATACCGGAGTTTGTCAAAGTACCATGCGGTTAACTTGTACTTCCAGAGCACTTATGATCCAAAAATCTCAATCTGGAACTGTTAGAGAATGGTTTTGCAAGACTAGGCGATCGTGTGTGATGATATGTTTTTCATGCCGAAACGTTCTTGAAAACACCAAAGGTGTACATGTAGACCATGGTCGCATCATTCTATCGTTGGAAATTATATGGTTTACGTGTTTGAGTATGCGACCGCTTATTTCTACGATTTGAACGATGCATTGAGAAAGTTTGAGGTGAAGAGAAACGTCGATAATTTATTTTCGTGTTTTGCGCTAAAATTAATTATGGCACGTTCCCGCTACGCGCTTCACACACTTCACTTACAAGCTAAGAAATCAAATCTGGCGAAAAGGGACTAAATTTACTATTTTAACTGGGCAATGACTTTTATGTTTGGCGTATCTTATAGGCGACTCAGAAAAGCTAAATTAAACCTTTGACCCACGGCCACTGAATAGGAAGATTTAGGAGGCCGTAAATATACGGTGTCTATTGAGTGCCTTTAACTATTCTCACTTTACAATCACGCCCGTTCGATAATTCGCAACCGAAGAAGTCACAAACGGGAGATTAGATGTTATCGTGTCGCGCGTGACCAAGGACCAACCTGGGCGCTGGCAGGTAGATAAGACCGGTGTCCCGTCAAGTTTTGCCTGCCGAGCCACTCTTTCAAAAACACAATTAATGGAACTCCCCCAACCCCCCAACTCCGTTCACAGTCGAAAAGACTTCGGTTGAAAGGTAGAAAGTAGACAACCGGCTGTTTTTAAGGCGTTTTGGAAAGCAGCGAAATGAAGCCTTTTTCTCAGTATTTGCCCATATTTAAAGCAAAGGGCACTCTAATGATTTCGTAGGGGAATATCAACATTTCCAGAGCGTTTATTTGTATTTGAATTTATAAGAAATAAGCTCTTATTAAACTTATGCAGCAATTTATTGGAGAAATGAGAGTTTGCTTCAGCCTCCTAGAAAATCGTGAGCAACCTGAGTGCATTCGCTGTAAAAATAGTACCTTGTCAAAAAATTATTTTGCAATTTTACTGCGGATATCGTAATATATATATATATATATATATATATATATATATATATATATATATATATATTTTTCCTTGAGTCGTCATAACACTCGCACTCGACCGAGATCAAACGGCGGACCAGAACAACCCTGAAACTGTATATCTTGACGAGACAAATATTTATAAGACACATTAGTTGTATTTTATTTTTATATTAATTTTTATTTGCGAACACACGAGTGAACTATGTCCTCCTTTGAGAATTGGTCACGCTGCTTTATAAAGTTTAAGGTCTATGTTTGCCACCACATGAAGTTCCTTCTCTTCTGATACCTTATGTGATGCTGATTTAAGTTTGAAAATCATTGATATCTAGACCAATAGTGAAGAAGCGCATACTAAACATTTTTATTTATATTGCTGTCAAATTTTAGGCTGTCCTAATATATATGCAGATGATGCTTCATCGATATCTGAGTCATGGTTCCACGATTTCTTTGTTTTAAATCTTCGTTGGTGACCATGCACAAAATTATGAAGATCCCTATGACGAAATTTTTTTATTTTATTATTGCCTCGTAAATTCTGCTTCATAATGATGCTAGATAGATTACCCCTAAATTGCGAGGTGTGATTTCCTTCGATAAATATCGATCTCACATAAGGTATTTTGTTTTCTAAAGGGAAGACTCCATCTTCGAAGAATTTAGTAAATATCGTACGTAGTTAACAACTATTTATAACATTTTAGAGTTCTTTCATTTTACACTTAAAAAAAAATTCACTCGGTTCACAAATCCGGGTTGCATTCTTGCAGGTCAAATCAAATTCTACTGCTGTTTTAGGTGGGGGTTATGTATTTTTTTTTCTCGGTATATGAGTGAGGGGGGAGGGAGGATATTGTTCATTACACACCATTGTTTATTTGTCCTTCAGAGTTTTATTAACACATCTTCATGAATTTATATATAATTTTTACTAGAGTCCGTTTGGGTCGACACATTTCTTACCACGTCATCTGATGTTACTATTCTACAATTACGGAGTAGTGTTGTGGGCAACCACTAAAACACCTGCACAGCCACCTCACCCCTCTACAGAAACTGCGGCAGCCACCATGTCGCCGTCAACCCTCAATGCCCTTACCTAAGTAAGACCGGCTCTGACGCCATAGTGGCAATACGATGTCCACAACCCCCCCAACACAACAACACACTCCGCGTCACCCACCCTTCCCCTCACAAGAACATTCGCTGCTGCTGCACACGAATCGCTGTCCACACCACCCCCTGTCCTACCCCAGCAGCAAGCTAGACTCACCTACATTTTCCAACACCCAAACTCTCTACATCCAGGGACCCCCACTACTCCCTACACTCACCCATACCCCACATCGCACACCTAACGAGACCACACACCCAAAGCTACACTTGGCCACCTTGCTTTTAACGGTGGCAGACGACATGTGGAGGGGTGACGCCGCAAACATACTAAATACACTGTTTTCCTCGCACGGTCTAGAGCAGATCACCTTCCCCGAGGAGGTGTTCGCTCTAATTGACGAGCAGACACACAGGAGACTCGCACTCCCTCCGACCCCGGTAGGCATGAACCCCATGCCTCCTGGACCTACCGCTCCCTCACACCCTCTCCCCCACCATCACCACGCTCCTGCCTCCTTTCGCCCTGATGGCTCTCCCTCTCTGGCCATTGTCCTCTCCCTACCTTCCCCTTTGCCCACTGATCGCACCTCTCTTCCTACCGACTCCTCTCCTCCCTCCACAGCTACCAATCCTTCCTCCTCTATACCTAAACTCTCCGCTACCACCAGCACTCCTCCTTCAGCAGCATCAACTCCCCTCTATTGCCACCAACCTCCCTCTCCCCTCTCACAGCCTCTGACCCCACTCCCAATGATACCACAACCGCCACCACCTCCCCCTTCCCCACGCCCCCCGCACCCTCCACAACACTCCGCATTAAACAAAAAACACCACCACGAACTCCCCTCCCACACACACACAACCACGCGTAAAGCCGACCAACCCCCATCTTTGCTCTTCCTCCCTCTCCTCCTTCCACCCCTTATGCTTAACCGTCTCAACTTACACTCTCTCCCAACACCCACTCTCATAATCTGTCCCTCACCTATTATCTCTAGCCTCCCACTCTACTAGCTCTACTCTCTCTTCCTCTGCTCCTAACTCCCTCCTCCTAGACTCTACTCTCTCCAACCCTCCTTCCACAGAACACACTCTTCCCTCTGCCATGGCCTGCACACCCAATAACAACACTGACAACTACTTCACTCCCACAAAACCACAGCCAACACGCATAAAGGTACTCACTCCCCAAACCTCTGGGGAAATAACCAAGGAGAGGGGAACGGTCATGGCTAAATCAGCCTCACGCGCACTCCGCCCAAGTCAATAGGTCGCCCCAACATAATACAACTAAACGTACGCAGTTTGCACGGTATTTGCCATACTGTTGCAAACTGGGTCCTAAACACACAAAGAACTGACATAATACTCGTGAACCTGACCAGTCTTCACCCTCCCAACAACAGACTCCGCATTACAGGCTACCACACATATCTAACTCCACAAGCACTGCACCTAGGATCACGAACCTAATAAAACGCTCTATACACCACTCCCTCACTCAAACACGCGATGACTCTTTTCTAGCCTGCAAGGTGCAGACAAGCTCCGACCCCATCCTAGTGTCACAAATTACAATCCACCACGCCTACAATTAAACATGGAATTCCCACTCCCGGCTCTATCAAACCACAACCTACCTATCTTGTTTGTGGGGAACCTCAACGCTTTCCACCCAACACTCCCTTCTAATACCACGAATAAAGCTCGAAGGTACTTGGCCAGTGCTTTGCTGCGTTTTCACTGCCAGCACATCGGCCCGGCCTTTCCTACATTCTTCGGTCCTCGTGGAGGAACCACGTCTCCAGACGTGGTCTTCCACAACGACCACGCTACACACTTCTACACTCACATCTCACCGGGTCTTCATGTACTCTGATCACATACCGCTATACCTTATCATATCCACATCTCCAATACTCATACCCACACCACCTCTCTTCGACTTCAAAAAGAACGAACTGGATAAGGTTCAAGAGACAAATAACAGAAAACATGCCAAAAAACCTTGACCTGAATCACACCAATCCAGACCTGTTAGACGACCATTAGTGCTCAATCTTAAACATCATAACCGCAGCAGGCGACCTACACACATCACATAAAACCTACACATGTATAAAACACTTCACATATTTCATACACACTCAGAGACTCATCACAAAGTACAACAATCACTACGCCAGAGGCCCACGACAACACAACATAACTCACCCTCGTACACGAAACCTACAGTGCGTGAAACTAGATCGGAACCGACAGTGGCAAGAGGTCGCACGGAACGCGGACGACACTCGTTGCACTGTACCCACCTACTTCTGGCGGCACGTAAAAATGATGCTAGTCACCGATCCACCTAAACCCATCACCTTCCAAGTAAATAACCAAACATTCACAGACACCAACGTCATCCTCAAAGCATTTAGGTCCCACTGGAACACAGTACACACGCCCACAACCCACCTAAACCGCAAGAGCACTTCCAGGAAGTCCAGGAGTGGTGTAGGGCCCACGCTCACGAGCTAAATCCCGCCCCCCGATAAGAATAGAGCTGCTCGACCACACATCTACACTCACAACTCCCATCATTATTAGCACGGACGATAACTTTAATATTTCTGAAGGACAATATAATTTAAACAAATATACCCCGAACACTGTAACCGCCAGTATCGCTCAATCCCCTGGATTAAATGTTGCTTCCCCATTTATAAACGTATTTTTATCTATCATTATATTTCCATTGTTTTCATTTTGTTTAGTCGGATTTTTCGCCTTTATATACTGAAGTCGTAAATCATACCTTCTATTACACAGTTGATAATGTAATGGCAAAAGCTAAACCTAGTTCTGTTCGTAAAAAATAAAATATTGTGGCTTATTATTTCTTGCACTCTCTCTCTCTCTCTCTCTCTCTCTCTCTCTCTATATATATATATATATATATATATATATATATATATATATATATATATATATATATATATATATATATATATACCAGGCAATGGCTTCGCTACTAAGATTAAAATTTAAAATCTTGAAAAAAGCAGCCATGATTACATTCCTGTAAATTTTATGAACTTCACCATTTTGTTTTTGATATTATAAAAGAATTATTAGAAGTAACTTTGATAAAAAAACATAAGGCATAACCAAATTAAGATGAAATTATTATTCAAATACTCAAAAAAATCTCCTTCTTAAATTATAGAGTTAGTGATGATATATATATATATTAGACTCGTCACGTAACATCTGAACAATGCATAAAATTCTAATCAGAGTGTGGTCACAGGCGGGGGTGGAGCTGAATTCTGTAGTGGAGTGGGGAGGGGGGCTATTTCAGAAAGGTTTACCACTGAGGAGAGTCATTTATCGAGGCTGGAATCGAGTTCCTCTGAGTGATAGCGGGAAGAAAAGGCAATGCTAAATGGATATGTATTGGCCTCTACGAATTGAAGTTGGTGTTTTCCTAACCACTGATTTGACCTCCTAAAGGCTCTTCCCGTGGAAAACCCACATTCATGAAAAAATAGATATTATATTGGGTAAGATTTATAGAGGCATTTATTGGACGGAGGAGGATGCATAGAAATATTGCAATTGAGGGAAATTTATTGATTACATATACAGGTGAAAAGACTTAAATATAGTCAGGCAGCCGTTCATATGTAGAACTATGCCAAATTAGAGAATAAAAAAAAAATAACATTTTCTTGGAAATACTCTTTTAATTTTCATGAAAATTGCACACAATATTCATGAAAATTTGTCTATGATAGTTTCTAAGTTTCATCTTATAAAACAGGAGAAAAACAGTGTTGATGAATGAAATGCGCATTGGAAGAAAAGATGCGTCCAAAAATAGATGTCGATAGATATAAATGCAATACTAACCAGAAAACAGCATAATTATCTCATAGAATATTGAACAAAATATTAGTGGTTTTTTTCTTCTTTTTTTAGCAGCGCCCCTCAAGCGATTGCCACCATAAATAGACGCAATTTCAAATTAGAGCCTAGGATAAGGACACTCTAAACTTCAATGAACCAAACAAAACAAACAAATAAAATGGCAAAACAAAACAAACACGCACAAAATAAGAAACAGAACAAAAGCAAGGAAAAGAAGGAAGCCCTCTTTGCCGTTGTGGGGAGACAGGGCTCTCCCGGTCAGAATCATGCGACCAAAACCAAAGAGATTCAAATATAATGGAGGCGACCAGTCTCCTCCAAAATGTAAAAGGGTTCCCAAGTCTGTGTGCACGAACTCGTCCCGAGTACGAGGGACAAGCTGTTGAGATGTATACAGGTATTTATTTTGAATGACTTGAACAGATCTTAGGCCACAGAAATTCACCAATTTATCGCATTATCCGGGTGTGATTTTATTTCCTCCTACTCCATGCTTTGCTTTTCCAGAGGTCTTCGATGAATATCTGCCGTAGGTTTTCTATCTAGTTGAAATCAAGGCTCTTCACAGGCTAGTTCATCACGTCGATATTTTCATCATCCATAAGTGCTTCATTGTCTATACTGTGTGGCAGGGAGCAGTGCCCTGTATGAAAACAGGGTATGTACTTCCGATGTTTAAAGAGACAGGATCACATTTCCATGAAGCTGATTCTCTTTAACTGCAGTGTTTACTTTGCCGCCAAAACGGATGATCGGAAAGACTCCAACCCTTGAAATCCGTCTCCACATTCAAACGCTGCTACCTCAAAAATAACCCACTTTTTTGTGCATGTGGACTTCAATCTTTCACCTATACGACCCCTTACATGCTACATCCTCTGTATCGAACAACTAAAATTTGCTTCAATCACTGAAAAACACTCGTTCTCACTTTTGAGCAGTGGGCAGAGCTTGCTCATAAACGAATGTCAACCTAGCTTCAAAAGGCTTTTTACCTAGGAGTGATTTCTTATAGGAAGGGAGTGTGCCATGAGTCTTATCTCTCTTCAGGGACGCATACCAGTTTTAACGAAAAATATTCCCGCCATTTTCTAGGCAATTTGAGGTAGGTTTCTATAGATGGAAATGAATTAGGATTGAAGAGGGCTCTAAACTATTAGAAAACACGACATAAAATACCAGCTGCTCTTTAAAATCAGTACTTCATTGACATCATTGCATCGTAAATCTTTCCTGGGAGTGTTTTTTTCGTGAACGACCAATTTCCTTTAACTCGCAACATCCGGTATCATCATAAAGCTTTATTAAGCATGAAATCAATCTTTTTAGCCGATTACAATGCCTCGAAAATTTTATATATTTTCAATTCCTCCTTTTTCTAATGGACAACATACTTTCTGATAGATTTTATTTACTTTAACTCATCTCCCTAACCTGATAAATGAGGAATACCATCAGTAGCAATCCACAAGTCGCACAGATATTTGCATACATTAGCTACGAATTTTTAACTGTAAACATAAAGTTATTATTTATGGTTCTTTAATTTGAAACGCATCCTCTCTTCAAAACTAAAGTTTCCTCATAACTTTTTGATTCGCTTCTTTATGAAACGAAACTTAGGCAGTATCAGATATAAATTTCACGCATTATTCTGTGCAAGTTTCATTAAAATTAAACGATTATTTTCGAGAAAATGTAATTTGGGTATTTTGTTCTCTAGTTCGGACGATTCTATAAGCATGCACACACGCAAACATATGCCTGGATGCTATAAAATAGAGGCTTGCAGTTCGCGTATTTAGATATCAGACAAAGAGAGACAGGGCTAAAGCTGTTAATCTAAACTCAATCAATTCCACCATTCGGGGAGTGAGAGTTATGAACAATATCAAGGATAAGAAGAGCCTAAAAGCTTGGGAGCAATACTGAGAAGGTACCGAATCTTAAAACGACAAATTCGTCATAAGAGATAGACAAACAAAGATCAAATCTCGCCTCGCCTTACTCCACAAAAGAAAGTAAACACGTGCCCAGCCGGTTCCAAAGGAAAGTGAGAAGGCTATGGTGAAACCCCTTCTGCTATGACCTCGACAACAAGCCCAACTCTCCATTCATTATAAATGAACAAACCCCGTCCCAAATTCTAGACGAAGCACTACTTGATCCTGAAGTTCTCGTGGCCCTTTTTGACCGACAGCTCTTAGGTAACTCCTTAGAAACCCCGAAGCCCGAAGCCACGCTTGTACGAAGCTGCATTGTTTAACATACATATAGCATAGAAAGCTGTCGGCAAATGACGTAAAACTCAGTTCGATTCACTTGACTGGAGAGACAAACGTAAAATGAATTTATCAAAATAACATTACTGGGCAGACGATAGATAAGCTTGAAAGGAAGACACGATTGCAAAACAATTATCCCCAACATTACTAGGCCGACAATAGATAGACTCGAAACAGAGAAATGGACGCAGGTATATTTGTTCCACTAATATTAATAGGCAAATGTTAGATACGCTTGGTAGGGAGACAGGGACGCAAGTAAAATTATTCCTTTAACATTACTGGGCAAACTCTAGTTACACTTGGAAGGGAGACACGGATGGTAATAAATTTATCCTCATAGGATTATAGTGGAGACAATAGATAGAACTGATAGAGAAAAATGGACATAAGTATATTTTTCCAAATAGAATCACTGAGCAGGCGATAGATAAGCCTGGAAGAGAGACTCGGACGAAAATAAAATTTGCTCCCGAGCATTACGGTACAGAAGATAGATATGCTTGTATGGGAGATACGAACGCAAATTAATTTATCCACCTAACATTACTGGGCAAAAGATAGAGAGGCATATTAGGGAGACACGGCGATAATAAAATTCTCCCCTTAACATTAGTGAACAGGCGATATTTAGTTGTGAAATGGAGACATGGATGCAAATAAATTTATCCTTTTAACAGTAGTAACAAGGAGAAACAAGGAAAGGAAGTACCCTAGGAGACCTTACGGTCCATTCAAAGAGAAAACCTTTGGACTGGCAATTGAGCAGGCACATGGCTGCTCAATTGTTTTGCGTCCCCAAACGGCCACTTTTCAAGACTTTGTCTAGTCTTGACTTGAACTGGTCAACAGATTCACTGTTGACAGCTTCCACTGGAAGTGCGTTCCACTTACCACAGATACTGTAAGTGAATAAATTTCCACACAGATTGCGGTTGTAACGCTTCAGTTCAAGTTTGAAGCCGTGATTGCGCGTTCTGTTCTCAACAAGTGTGAAAATATCCCGGTGGTCAACATTGTCGAACCCTCGAAGTATTTTGAAAACTTCGATGAGCTGACCACGCAGTCTACGGGTTTCCAGCGAGAACAGATCTAATTCCCTTAGTCTATCATCCTAACTTTTATGTCGGATAGAGGGAATCAGTTTGGTTGCCCTGGCTTGTACGCGTTCCAACCTTGCGATATCCTTTCAAAATGAAGGACTCCAAAATTGTACGGCATACTCCAGGTGCGGCCGAACGAGGGAGTTGTACAGACAAAGTACTATCTCCTTGTTACGGTATCCAAACTGGCGCTTTATGTAGCCTAACATCCATTGGGCTTTCTTCTCTGCCTCGATGCACTGTTTTGAGAACTTAAGTTCGCTAGTGATAGTTACACCCAGGGTTTCTGTGGCCGATATGCATCACTTTGCATTTGTTCACGTTAAAAGGCATTTACCACGTGTCCGACCACTCCTCAATCTTCACAAGATCTTCTTGCAGGCGGGCAATATTTCCATCCTTTGCAACGTTCATACCAAGCTTATATCGTCGGCAAATTTAGAAATCTTGGCAACCATGTCACCGTCCATGTCGTTGACGTAGATAATGAATAGTAGTGGTCCCAGGACAGAACCTTGAGGCACCCCGCTAGTAACGAGCACCCACACAGAAGCCTGTCCATTCACCACCACCCGTTGCCGTCTGCCACTTAGCCAGTTCTCGATCCAGCTGGCTACTTTTCCGTCTATGCCCAGCGCTCGCACTTCCCGGAGAAGGCGGCGGTGTGGTACCTTATCAAAGGCTTTCTGAAAGTCTAAGTACACCACATCTACCGCCTTGTCCCGATCGTGCTCACTGAACACGAAGTGGACGAATTCCACAAGGTTCGTCAGGCATGACCGTTGCCTTCGGAAGCCGTGCTGGGAACTCCTCAGTAACAGGTTTGACTCTAAATACGACGTCATTTTTTCCACCATCATGTTTTCCATGAGTTTACCCACTATTGAAGTCAGACTGATAGGTCGGTAGGTGACGGTTGGCTACGGTCTCCTTTCTTGAAGATAGGAGTCACCTCCGCCTGACGCCAGTCTCTAGGAACGCATTTGGTCCGGATTGACATGTTGAAGATTGCGCTCAGGTGTCGTGACACTTGATCCCGCACTTCTTTAAACACTTTAGGTAGAAAGCCATCTGAGCCAGGTGACTTATTCGTCTTTAGGTCACTGATCTTCTTTTTTATTTCCCCTTCGGTGAAGTCCATATCCTCCAGCTTTTCCCCCGAGTAGGAATCCATTGGCTGGGGTATGGGACCACACTCTTCTTTAAATGGTGAAGAGAAGTAGTCGTTGAGGAGGTTAGCATTTTCTGCATCTGAATGCTTTAATGCCCCTTCCTCATTTCTCAAAGGGCCAATTGTTCAACGGAGTGGTTTACGGCTGTTCACATATCCAAAAAACTCCTTGTGATTCTCTTTACAGAGTCTCGCCACTCGGAGTTCCTCAGACCGCTTAGCTCCTCTTATACAGGACTTCACTCTCCTGGCTAGCCTCTGGTATTCGTCAAAGTCGCCTTAGATCTTCGATTGCCGGTACACAGTTCTCTTCTCCCTAAGCAGTTGGCTGATTTCCCGATTAAACCACTTTGGTTGAGCAGAAGACCGACGGGAACATTTCAGAGGGATGAAACGTGATTGAAGACTCATGAATGTGGTTGTAAAACTGTTCCATGAGTCTTCAACAACATAGCACACTTCTAGCCTCGCGTCAGTCAGTCCAGCACGAAGACCTGCAAAGTCTGCTCTGTTCAAATGGAGTTTCCTCGATTTACTAGTTGCCGGCCCTGCCTTCGGGACTTTGACTACAAATCTAATTAGTCGGTGGTCACTGCCACCGACCTCTTCGCCAACAGAAAGGTCCTCAACGATGTCATCCTCAGAGGTGAAAACCAAGTCAAGGATATTGTCTCCTCTCGTTGGTTCTCTCACCCATTGAGTCAGGAACTCGTTGTTCGCGAACTCCAGGAGTAGTGCGTTCTCGCCACAGGGTTCTCTGGTTTCCCAGTCAACTTGTGTGTTGAAATCTCCTATGACGCGGCACACTCTGTCTTCGACAAGTTCTCCTAGTAGCTGAAACAGATCTCTGTCCTTTTCAACGAGTTGGGCAGGAGGTCTATAAAGCACCAGGATCCTGTATTTGGCAGGACCTATCTCTAGGTCAACACCTAGTAGTTCATGATCGGATACGATGTTGCAATCCGTCGAGTTGAGAGTATCCTTGACATACAACATCAAACCGCCACCCTCTCTGTCTGGCCTATCTTTCAGGAAGAGCTAGTAACCAGGAATCGTCAATTCACCTTCAAAATCTCGGCTTGAAGTTTTTATCCACGACTCCGTTATAGCCACCATCTCTGGTTCTTCTGTTGCTACGAGGCCACGAAGTTCTAGAAACTTGTTTCTGATAGACCTCGCATTAAACAGAAGAACTTTGAGGGAGTCCCCGACTGTAGGACTCCCTACGCTCTTCCGTTTCCCGCTTTCTTTCTTTGTGGCGGAGGCACTTCCCTCTTTGTGACTTCAGAAAAGGTCGTTCCTGGAGTAACACGGGTGTACTGGCGTACGTCCTTCTTTACTCGGGGTCTGATACTTCTGTGGGTCTGCTCCACAACATCCTGGATCATGTTTGTGAGTGCAGCTTTCCCTTTAAAGGAAAAATGAACTCCGTTCCTTTTGTACAGGCCATTTCTCCCGTAAAAGATGCGGTAGGGGTCTACAAAAAAGACTCCTTCCGCCATACAAAGATCTCCCAGGCGTTGGTTCATGGAGACGTTCCTCGCGTAAGCATTGCGGGATGGATCTCGTCTTGAGAGTATCCCGACCACGACACGTCTTCGGGTTTTTAGCCCACAGTCGTCAATTCCTCCCATAACCGTGGTCAGGATCTTCCCACTGGCGCCTACTTTGCCTCCTCGTAGGTAGAGATCGTTGCCACTCGACATGAGGGCAACTAATGAGTTCTCAGAGATCTGAGATTTCTCAGCCTCCACCCTTTTTCTCCGTTTCCCTTTCCTGAAAGGCAGCTTACCTTCACACCTGTGTGAAGGCGGGCCGCCCTCAAGGGTTGTAGATCCCGCGCTTAGGAGTCACCGATCACGATGACCCTCGCGCATTTGGGTTCTGAGGACAGAGGCTTTCCTTTCAGTATGGGCTCTTTCGAATCCTCTTTCTTCCACACTTTTTTGTTTTTTTCTTCTTCTTTTTCTTCTTTGTTTTTTCTTCCGTTTCTACTTGCTTTTCTGTTTTATCTACTGTTTTGCCTTTCTTACTCTTCCTTTTCTTCTTTTCGACGCCCTGAGTAACCCTAGCAGCTGCTGGCTCTGGGACGTTGGATGGTTAGCCTATATCTATCGACGCGGTGTATGAGGGCCCAACAGAGGAGCCATCCGCGTCGTTGGGAGTTTCTTGTTGGTGTTGCTCTACCTTGGTGGCTTTAATCTCTGCAATGATGGCTTCGAGATGACGGATTTGAGTCACATGCTCAGACTTGAGGATTTTCACCTTTTCTTCCAGCCGTCGTGTTTTTTCCTCAGAAGATTTAAAAAGTTCCTTAAGCTCCAGAAGTTCTGCCCTTAGGACGCAGTCCGTGCAGATACCTCCAGGGTGGCATTTTGAGAAACACCCCTCCGGAAAATCTACGCACCACTTGTCCTTTTGGCATGTCGAGCAGGTATACTTTAACGCACCAGGTCCTTTCTTTCCAGTCATGCTGAGCACTTTATATCTCTGAATACTTTGTGACCACTGAATAAACAAGAAAGGGGGTGGTGAGTTCGCCCCGCGTGAGTCGCTCCCGCCTATCGATCGGAGAGGTTTCGGATCTTTCAGAAGGCATCCTCCTTGTGCTGCTGTTCGTCCGACCGAGTCGTCAAACCTCGGCGTGCCGTGGTTCCCAACCAAGCAGCACTGACGGTCCCCGAAGGCGCCATCGATTTCTCACCAGGTGAACAACGAAGCACACCTCGTACTAAACTCCTACTAGTTCCCTTTACGACGGCCAAGATCTCGGAGCAGCGTTCACTGAATATCCCGCCACACCAAGAGACTCGACCCAAGGCTTTTTATTGGCCTGGCAACCAACCTAAAAACAAGGGGCAGTCACCTCGGACTGATGCTACCAGAGGCACCCGTCAACGGTCCCTGGGAATGGTCAATAATTACGCGCCAGAGAAGGAGTTAACGGGGCACTACCCTCATCCCATTCATCGTGCCCCAACGCCTAGGACACCTCTAGTCCTAGTCTCTTGCAACCAGTGAGCGTCGATTGGCGTTGTTTATAGAAGTTCCAAAGCCTCTTTTCGGACGCATGAGGTAGCTGCCAGGTCCTTATATGTAGATACAGGGAAAAATGGGAAAGAGTGACATGATAGGAGTAGGCTTTTTTTTTGTTTTGTTTTTCTTTTTGTATAAGTGGGAGAGATAGGATAAAAGTAAAAAAGGAGAAGGATAGAGTAGGAAAAGGAATGAATGACGCACTTAGTCTGGAACCTCGTTTCCGACCAAATCATCAAGGGAAGCCCTACCAGGGGTACCCAGACGAGGTATCCCGCCGACATAGCTCGAAAAGTCAAAGGTACACAAAGCTCTCTTCCTGCGACAAGGGGGCGTCACCTCTCCCTCTACTTACTTTATGAGAGAGAAAGAGAGAGATAGGTTTAGAGGGGAAACAAGGACGCAAGTATATTTGTCCCACTAACATTACCAGTCAGACAATAGATATGCTCGAGAGGGAGACTGGGGTGCAAATAAAATTATCCCCTTGACACAGTCAATGATTACCAACGTGAGCGTTGTTGTGTTAAAATGGGGCGCTGTACGTTTATATTTCACTTAGGGGGCAGTGAACATACGCAAGGGGGCGGTGGGCATTTATCCATTATTATTTCATGTTCTCAAAAAATACTTGATATTAGAATTTCTACAAATGCTCACGATCATTATTAGCCATGGGCCCATGCATTTGAGAGAACAAGTAACGTTACGGGTTAATTGCTTCATGCTGAGTCTTAGCCAATCCGTGATTTCGCCACGCAGAGTAAGACTGCTTTATCTCCATACCTAACATTTCTTAAATAGATTAGGATTTTCGTTTTTTCACTCACTAACTCAGCATATTTTATGAATCATTATCACATCCCATTTTTCTCATCAAACAATTTTGGTACACTTCCCTACTATTATATTATAAAAATATAAAGTGGCACTCCTGTACCTTAGTAGGTTCTTGTAGAGTTGGTGGTGGGAGAAAGGGACAGGGAAGGAAAAGAAAATGCTTAAAAATGATAGAAATAGTAAATGGGAATTAAGTGTTACAAGAACTCTTAGCAAGTCCTCTAAAATTCTCGCACTACTATGAAAAGTCAAACACTTTAACATTAAGCTCCTTTTAGGGTTCGTGGCTAAGTAGATTCTAAATTTCATTTTTTTAGCCTTTGACCCAGCTTCAATAGATCCCAAGATATTTAGCTTTGTCCACCAGAATAATAGCCATACGTTCGTTTTAAGTATCGGTACCTATTTCTGCTATTTCATTTTATTAACTACTTCTTCAGTCCATTATTTCCATCGGTACTTCGTTTCAGATTAATTTTACCCACATTGGATTAAACGGGTTTCCTTCTAATCCTTGGGTTAGGACATAGACCACTGAAAATACCGATTTACATGTATGTGAAGTTAAACCTCATTTTGTATGGTTAATTGTCGATCAGGATCCTGATTTGGTTAGGATCTCGCGTTAAAATGTGAATTTTTCTTCTCACTAAAATTTTCATTAGTCTGTGGAAATAAGTAAAAAACATAACTATCATCAACAACCATATCAGCCTAAGTCCATCCAAACTTGCCATTTGCTAACATCTAAAAGAAAGATTTAATTTTCTCGCCAGCACTTGAAAAGCTGAGATAGCTCGGGAGTGCAGGAACCTCTCAATGATCCCTAAAGTGAGCTCAGCCTCAAATATATATAAAATATTCAAGCAAAGAGGATGGAGCTCATTGATTTAAGGTACTTGTCAATATCTGATTAATGCCTGATGACGTCTAATTAAAAATGAAATGGTTTGGCATTTTCAGGTTTTCTTTATTCCAGTGAATTAATCAATATACGATGTATAATATACGCTGGAGGCGTGAATTATTAATACAATTATTATAAGTATCATGATTATTAGTAATATTGTGATTATAAATATTACAAGTATTACGATGTTACCTCTTGGCGGAAAGCGGAGATTCTTTTGTTTCTGGATGCTAACTGGGCAGCAAACTAGTGTATTATAGGAAACTACAGCTTCAACCTAAATATGATGGATTTAGCTCAACTTTACTAACCACTACACAGTCAAATCTGATCTAAACTGACCTTCAATAGTGTGACGGGAAATTCACCTTCACGGGTATTCAAGCCCTGTGATTTCATCTTAAAAATATGGCCTCAAGTCGATGCATTTATTCTTAATTCCACCTCAACTCCTTTTTACGCATTTCAAAAGATTTACAACTAGAGCTCATAACCTAGGCAAAGAGAATGACCATCCAACTCCGTATTCAATTTTTGTATAACACTTAATCCAATTCAATCAATCTTTCAATGAAAATAAGCCAAAGGTCATTTTAATAATTTGAGTTCTTCTCCAAATATAAAGAAACCAAGTTGGGAGGGCCATGAAACAGATCTTTCTACAAGTGGTCTCTTACTTACCTCTAGTTTTCTTTTGCCTGCGTTGTCAGGGCAACGCCCAAACACGATATGGTGATGTCACCGACGACAATAAATGAGACAGCCAGGATGAAGTAACGGATCTGGATTGGTCATACGGCATATTTTCTCAGCCATGGTTGAGTGTGCCATCACGAGAGTTGCACGATGGCAGTGGATTATTCTCCAGTCGCTACAGAAGCCAATCAGTTTCAGTTACTTTAAAGCTATTCCAGCTTGTTAACTGGACTTTTAAATAGAACCAGCATAGGTGTTTGTAATTTTTATTCTTTAGTATTTCCAGCACTATGACCACACAAGGAAAGAAGTTTTCATTACAAAACATCGGGAATGTTGCGGGCTCTTCCCACCCATAGCTCCTTAAGTGCTCAATTCTGCAGCGCATTTTTCTTAGATCTAACTCCTATAAATTTGTCACCTAATTTGGTCACCTTCTAAATGTTTCTGGTCAAATTTATTTTTAGCTTTCAATAAATAAAGTATCGCCATCATTGTTCTTTTGCTTAATTTCATTATAGAAAAAAGGGTTTGATTTATACTAAGCGAGTTGTTGGAAAAAACATAGAGTGCGTTGAAGTAGTTTTAGGAGGGGTCAAAACACAATGAAATAATAAAGTAGCTTTATAAATATGCAGGCTGTGCCTTCAGTAACATCGACATCGTGAGAAAAAAGTGATTTGTGGCTAGCCCCTCTCCCAGACTGCCCTTTCGAAAGCTAGCAAGGATCAATTTCTGCAACAGAAATGAAAAAATGTATATTTTAAAACAATTTAATTCTTTTATTAGGAACTTTTAAATCAAAAAAGTAAATTACTTCAGCCTTCCAAAATTTTGCTTTTCATTAATGCGATTTTATTGAGAATTATTTTATGGAATAAAATAAACCCAAGAGTTTACTTTAATAAATTTCTCACACATTTAAAGTAAGAAATATATTTGGGAACTGTCGTAGAATGGACTCTCGATGATATACCATATATGACTATTCGTTGAGGGAACTTATTTAATTATCTTTAGAGTGCGTGGTTGTCTGGGTTGACCGATATTATTTATTTTGGATATGCTTAAGAAGTGAAACTGAGCTCAAGGATAATAATATGGCTATCATTAATAAAATAGAGTTTGATTAATAAAAACTATCAACGATACACAAAACGGAAAATATTGACATAAACAGAGAATGGAAAGGGTCGTGGGAAATCTAGCTAATCCGAGGATTAAGAAAGATTTAAAAAGGTAAAACAAATACAAGTTAAAGGGATGGGATGGTTCGCTAAACCATTTAAAGCACAGGATAGGGTTGACAAAAGGGTTAAATACTCAAAGGTAACGTTCAGCTTACGTAAATACACTTGAGGAGAAGAGGAAGGCGACTTGAATGAATCTTCGGTCCGCTGGCGAGTTCCAGCCGAAAGAGGGGGGGGGGGAGAATTAAATGATCCTGACGTGTCGTCTTGGGAATGAGAACCGATTCTTGACGAACGGGCTTGAAGAATAATGGCTGTTCTACGTTGTTCTTTTCTGAACAACAGGGGGGGTGAGAACCGTCTCTTGTCTACGGGCTTGAGCACAATGGCTATTCTAATGTTGTTCTCTTCTGAACAACAAGTGGGAAGGGTGAGAACCGTTTCTTGGTGAACGGGCTGGAAGAACAATGGCTGTTTTACGTTGTTCTCTTCTGAACAACTAGGGGGGGGGGGTGAGAACCATTTCTTGTCAACGGGCTCAAAAGAACAATGGCTGTTCTAACGTTGTTCTCTTTCGGAACAACAGGGGAAGCCTTGTGGACTTGGCGTCATGGAGGCTCGAACCTTGGCACTCAAGGGATATTGTCCTTCTTCTGGACAAGTGATGGTGGATCTCGAGGTCGAGGACCCTTGGTGCACAAGGTGAAAGTGGATCGTAGTGATGTTTCGCGAAGAAAATCCGGATCTCGAATCTGTACTGAGTGGTAAAGTTTCCATATAAATAGTCGGGAAATCCCCTTGGCGTAGGGGACAATGGAGTGGGGGCTTCAAGGGAATGCACAGCCGCGCCTGAGAACAATACCTTATCTGCCCATAAGCCTAACGTAATCTGGCGAGGTCGGCGCATGGGGCGAAGGGGGAAGATAAACCTCCTTGTTTAAACATTGACTCAGGTGGCGGCTATAATGCGCCTGGTTTCAAAGCGAAGATGCACGTGGGTAGCCTCGTGTTTTTAAAACAACGTGTGATAACGGTTGAAATTAAGCGGCCTCAAACCGTTCTATCACAGGAACCATTAAAACTGTTAATGTGTTTAAATACAGCTTACTTCTAAATGGTAATTTATGTCAAATGGTGTAGAAAATGTTCACTTTTTGTCCAGGGTGTACGAGGGGCGGTTAATAAGTTTTGCAATTCGGATATGAGGAAAAGTGTTCTATTATTTTTCAATATAACTACCCTCGACTTCAATGCCCTTGCGCCAGTTGTCCCTGAGGCTTCGAATTCCCGACAACCAGAAATCTCTCGACTGCTGTTCAATCCACTCCTGGACGGCAAGCTGGACATTTTCATCGTCCCCAAACCGGCGTCCACGCAGTGCAGCCTTTGGGCTAGCGGAATAAAAAGTAGTTGCTAGGGGCCAGATCTGGACTGTAGGGGGGATGGTTGAGCTCCTCGAATCCGCACTCACGCCGGGCAGCTTGTGCAACCCTGGCCTTGTTCATGGCCAAATTGTCGTGGATGATGTTGATAACACTTCCATGTGACATTCCAAGTTCTCGCTCGATTTCTTCGACCTTTACCCGTCGATTTTCGAGGATCATCCTCTCCACATTGGCAAAATTGTCCTCGTTGGTCACGTCTGAAGGGCGTCCTGGACGGAGTTCATCTTTGAGGGACTTACGACCATGGTGGAACTCCCTATTCCAGCGACCAATGGTTGCATAGGAAGGGGTGGTGTCGGTGTACACTGCAACCATGCTTTCATGGATCTCCTTTGCATTCTTGCCTTCTTTGGTCAAAAATTTGATCACTGCGCAGTGCTCAACCTTCTACATTGTTGAAATATTTTTGACTGACGATCTGAAATCAGCTACTGCTTCTTATATGGACGAGGCAGGAGCACTGGGCTGCAGGTCCTGACTTGTCCTAACTTGTCCTAACACCCCCACAAACAGCCATCCCCTTCCTCTGTTTTGCCCTACCGATTCGCAAAACATATTGACCGCCCATCGTATTTTATTTTTACTCTGTGTTTTTATAGTATTTCCAAACATTGTTTTAGATATAAATTTCGTTCAAGTAAGTTGTTGAGTACCTTTTTATCTTTAATTTTTTCACCACTCTTTCCCCATGTATCAATGAAACTCAACTTCAATACACACAAATATTTCCCTTTCAAATGCCTTACCGAAAACCACCTACTTTCCTTTGCAGCGATGTTATGGTGCGGTCTGTATCACGGACTTTTACCGCCTGTAGCCTGTCAAATTGAGTTCATACAGTTTAACATAAGAACCAAACTACAGGCCGTTACAACATGTATTATCCAGACTCTTCGAAGATGAGAATGCATTTTTTATCTGAAAGTGACCATTATATCCAACTAAATTTGAACCTCAGGTGTTGTAAATAACTCCCCTTTATAAGAGACACTCCACTACAGATGACTGCTGGAACGATATTTTCTATCAAATTCTTTCAATACGAAGCAAATCTTACTTACCAGAAATATCAAGCAAATCTTACTTACCAGAAATACCAAGCAAATGTTACTTCAACAGAAATACCAAACAAATATTACTTCACCAGAAATACCAAGCAAATCTTACTTTACCAAAAAATGGCAAGCAAATCTTACTTACCAGAAATACCAACAAATCTCACTTACCTAAAATACCAAACAAATATTACTTCACCAGAAATACCAAACAAATGTTACTTCACCAGAAATACCAATTAAATCTTACTTTACCAGAAATGCCAAGCAAATCTTACCTACCAGAAATACTAAGCGAATGTTACTTCACCAAAAATACCCCCCAAATATTACTTACCAGAAATAGCAAGCAAATCTTACTTTACCAGAAATGGCAAGCAAATCTTACTTATCAGAAACATAAACCAAATCTTACCAGGAATACCAAGCAAATCTTACTTTACCAGAAATGACAAGTAAATCTTACTTTACTAGAAATGCCAAGTACATCTTAATTACCAGAAATATCAAGCGAATGTTACTTCACCAGAAATACAAAGCGAATGTTACTTCACCAGAAATCCCCCCAAATATTACTCACCTTAAAAAAACAAGCAAATCCCCCTTTACCAGAAATGCCAAGCAAATCTTACTTACGAGAAACATCAAGCAAATCTTACCAGAAATACCTAGCAAATCTTACTTTACCAGAATTGCCAAGTAAATCTTACTTTACCAGAAATGACAAGTAAATTTTACTGACCAGACACACCAAACAAAGCATACCAGAAATACTAAGTGAATCTTACTTTACCAGAAATGCCAAGGAATTCTTACCAGAAATACCAAGCACATCTTACTTCACCAGAATTAATTAGGTTATGCTTATGCAGCATTGAGTTGTCCATTTTATTACTTCACACCTTTCTCTTTATCTTACAAACATTCTCACGGAAATTATTGTTATTTTAGTTTTAAGATAATAATGATAAAACTATTAATAACCTATTTTTAATACAGCATAAAATGAAGCGAGGGTTCCTCTAGCCTACGGTGAAATCGAAACAAATCGCGGCTATATCCGGCGACTCAAGACAAGAGGAGCTTAATGCAATTTAAGGATTAAATACGACCCTTTCCACTTCTTCAGTAGCTCCCAAGGGGTTGTATGGTATGTCGGGGGTAAAACCCTCTTTATCTGAAAACACGCCATGGCAAGCTCTCCCGAACCTGGACCCTGCCCCTAGAAAGGTGAGTCAGGTATTACAGCTGAAGGATTAATTTCCATCCAGGCCCCAATATGAGGCTATCTACACATCTTCCACACATTTTAACCTCCTCTATCTTCGCCATTTTTTTACGGATGTCTTTGTACCAATTTTCAGCGGAAGAAGCGCTCAATGACTTTTGCTTCCATAACACGGGTTGCTGATTTCGAAAATGAAATCTATTTTCGCACATCATCTATTTACCATGATGGAAATTGTGACTATATATGATCTCCATTAATATTGGTAAATTTTTTGTTTGGTCTAGGAATGTTCACTACCAAGTCTCAGTAGAAAAACATCACTAGTGCAAACTAGATTTATATATCGGGTGTAACAGATTATTCAAATAGGTTACAAGAGTGGCTTAAAAAGAGAGAAAATACAATGCCTTTTGTCGTTCCCATGATATTAAAGAAAAATGCTTCATTTGGATATATCTTTATAGTCGACGTGACTGAATTTCAGCTAAGAATAAATACAGGATTGTTTATCCTAATTAAAAATGTGCGACACGACCAGATTCGCATAACATGCTCTTCTCAATAGTGAAGAAAAGCGTCTTCACTATTGTACAGAGCACTGATGGAAAGCTGAAGAAAAGCGTCCTTATCAATGTACAGAATAATAAGGAACTCCTAAAAGCTGAAAACTTCAGCAGACATCTAGTTGATCTGTAGTTAGAGGTTAAGAACGTATTTAGGGGCTCCTTAAAAATTTCTTATGAAATATAAAGTCCTCAGATTTTCAAAATGGCGTTAAAAGATTTTATACAATTTTCGGCCGTTCTGGGATGTAGAATACCTCTCAAAGTTAATTCTCTCCATTCACATCTGGAAGCTTTTAAAGAAAACGTAGGAGCGAGGATACCAAGGTTTTAGGAACGAAGCATCTCTGCATAATAGTGCTCGCTGTCGTACAGATAGGAGAACCTGAAATGGAGAACTAGAGGCAGTCCAAAGCGCAACGGTTTTAAGTTATATATGTGTTTTGTATTTGTTTCTGTTTTAGCTGTGACAAAGTATATTTTATGTGATATGTGGAAAATTCCCTTGGTACGTCAAAAAACTAACCTTGCTCTGTTTAAACTTGAAATTCTAGTTTGTAATAATGTATAAAGTTTGTTCTTTTGGATAATTGATATGTATGTATACTTATCTATGAAAGCCTCCCACTCGGGTACCTTGAATTCTGCAATAAATCACTATCAGATCGAAACTAGAAACCTTACCATTCTACGGTCACTTATGCACATAACTAACTACTGTATTGAATGATAAGAGGAAATAACCTTATGAAAAAATAATACGTGAACATTAAAAATTACAGTTGTAAATTCGAAATCTGCATCAGAACGAGGTCTAGACTCAAGAGAAAGTAAAGTTCATCTTTGATGACAAATAATTTGTCGACCTGTGTAATAATGATGATAATATTAATAACAATAGTATATATATAATAATCATATTTCTTAGGAAGATTGAAAACAGGGAGGTTAATGAAGTGATATCAAACTGAGAGCACATTGATGTCAGAGCAGCCAGGTAATCGAGGTCGGGAATATATTGGTGTGAATTTCTTAAAATTGCACATCTGATTCTGACGACCTATGTCGTATAAAAGGACTAAACCTGAATATTGTTTGCCTCCTTTAGAAGGCCACGACCCTAATACTCTCCTCTTGCATGAGCATAAACGTGTTTCGGAAATGGGCGGGATAGTCGCGGCCCCCGTCCAGTTAACCTTGAAGGAGCCTGGGGGCATACTTAGACTTCCCACTTTTCTAAGGCAACGGGTTTCTTTTCCGATGGGAAAAGAATTAAAGTAGAAATCATCTTCAGAGTATGGCATAAACAGCGAAAGAAATAGTGAGGACAGACAAGCGAAGAAAAAATGAACGAATTAAAGAAATTGGGGTGGGAGGGCAGAATTAGATGAAGGATGAAAAATACTTGGATTCTGTGGCTGAGATTAATTTCCTAATTTCGAGGAAGAAGTTCTTATCAAGAGTATAGATGTTAAAAGGTACAAATTGGAATCCCTTAGTACTCAAATGGAGCGAGGGGAGGAGCTGATCTTGTTGATATTTTCGAATGCAATCCTACCGTACAAGAAGTTGCAATTCCCCTTTGCATAACGTTCACATTAACCTCATATCGGGGCCATATTTTCTGAATCTCCTTTTATTTTCTCACCAATGGGTTATGACTCGTTTGATGCCAAACCCCATTAAAAGAATTCCCACCTCTTTCATTTTCCCTCAGCACAAAGTAAAAGAATGGAGAAGGAAATATTTAATAATCTTCAATCTTCCTTTTCTGTTTGCTCGATCTATCAAGGCTTCTACAATGGGCTAAAAGAGAGTAGGGGTAGGAAAGAGGGTGCTCAGTAAATTTGAAAGTCTCAGTCTCTCTCGAGGGTCCATTTTAATTCAATACTCCAGGACAACAATTTGGTTTGTTTATATTCAACCCATTAATGCTATCTAGAACTTTCAATAAGGGTTTAAAGATATAAAGGAGCTATAAATATCTGAGTCATGATTTATAATTAAAACATTAGCTACTAATTCATTCCTGATAGGATCAAGAGGACGAACGAGTAGTTTTTTGAAGATTAAAAAAAGTAGATAAAACCTATTTTTGTTGTGTTGCTGAAAACGACCAATAAAAACTGAAGAGTATCTAACCTTGAAATTTTCAGGGATAGATCTAGTCTATGATCAAGTTGACACCAACCAGAGCTACCTTAGCTCATTGTTTAATGCCATTGTCAATTTGTAATTTGTAGATGGTTTTCTAGATTCTGATTGAGTTTCTTTTTTTCCTTGAAAGATTATAGCTAATTATTATTATTTTCAATTATTATTGATTTATCATTATTTTTTAATTTTATGTTGTTTCGTTTGATACCTAATTTGTTTCTATACCTTGTTTAGATCAAATGTTAAAGTGCAAAACATGATTTAAGGGAACCAGGAACTGGTGCTTTTGGCCGATTTCAAGGCAGGAATTTTAAAGCTCCATGCAGCATTGCTTTCTAACACAAAAATAGTGGTGATTTCTGGCCTTTTTAAATCGAAAAGCATGGAAAAATGTACAGAAATATGTGGAAGTAAGAAAAAGTTGATTTTTGAAAAGAGTTATAATCTCATGGGTTTGGACCCAGAGGGATTTCTATGTTATTATTATGTTGTAGGTACCTCATATCACGGACTAGGATAGATTTAAAGTTGTTTCTGGCCACATGATTCAATACATGCTTCCAGACCGTGGACCAATCATTTACAGATGTGTTGGCAAAATGATAGCCACATTTAGAGGAAGCAATGCAAAGTTGACAAACCTCGCAGTGGTCCTTCAAGGACTGTTACGGACGAAAAGACCAGTACTAATCTGGTGGCAAGGATCACTATCCACACCAGAACGTCACTTCGACGCATGACCAGTGGAAGTATGATCTCTAAGAGCAGCTCCACCACATCTTGGAACTTCATCAGTACAAATTACAACTCTATCAGCGTTTAAGTGAAGATGATGCAGATAGGCTAGTTCCATTATGCAAGTGGGCAGAAGAACAATGTGTGATTGATGAAACGTCGTTCACCTTAACACACAATTTCCAGAACATTCGATTGGATGACGAAAAAAAGTTGCATTTACATTAAGGAAAGGAGCTCTGATCTTATTGGGCTGGATATATATATATATATATATATATATATATATATATATATATATATATATATATATATATATATATATATATATGAATAACGTTACAGCCACGAGGAAAATGAAACAACGGACAACTGCGAGGCCTTTCGACTAAGGCCTCGCAGTTCTCCGTTGTTTCATTTTCCTTGTGGCTGTAACGTTATTCATAAATTCCTCACGTTCCTTATTTTCGTGATTCAGTTATACATATATATATATATATATATATATATATATATATATATATATATATATATATATATATATATATATATATATATATTTTTTTTTATTATTTATTTTTTTTTTTTGACGCGAATGAACAATGAGACAAGAAACAGCTTTTTGTACAGGTAAGAGAAAGGAACATTGGAAAAACACTAGGATCAAAGAGAGCAAAGGGCGGCCCAATGAAGACAATCCTTTACAGAGAAGACAAAAATAACGCCAGAGGGAAAAAGTTTGAAGTTCCACCCGGGGTCTAAGGATGGCTTTCATTGTGCCGCTCTTGCTCTCTTTGATCCTAGTGTTCTTCCAATATCCTTTATTCTTACCTTTAAAAAAACCTCCTCTTTTTTATCTCATTGCTCATACGGGTCAAATTTCTCTTTCTCTTGTACTCTATTGTTATATAGTCTGCAATACAAGATTTCTGTATCTTTCTTTCTGTCTTCAAACTGGTTTTGAAAGGCAGAAAATAAATATGGCGAAAGCACTTTGGTAGTTATCGTATATATATATATATATATATATATATATATATATATATATATATATATATATATAATCGTATATATAACATTTATTCGGGGGTTTTTTTACTCATTCGGTCAAATATGATACATCTTTCTTGAACGACCGTAGTTTCAAAAAGAAGACAAGTTGTAGAGATTAGAACTGTGAAGAATAAAGAAAAAAAATAACAAATACATTTGTTTAATTTGTAGATTACTCACCGGGAAATAAGAATAGCTATTTTTGAGTGATCAAGGTGTTATTTTTACTTGTTATTTTACTGCAGGTAATCTAGCCCCGTGTGTAGGTAATTTGGATTTCCATGAGTTGGGATAAGATGTCCCACACCATCAAAACTCTCCCACACTTGTAGGAAACCTAGATAAAATGTAGTATGGCTACAATTATACTTGTGGACTAGACAAGTAGTTAGGCAGGTATGTGGATGGGTAACTAGTTAGGTAGGTTTGAAATTGAATATGCAGATAAGGAGACAGAGATATCTATATCGCTGGTTTTCTCCGATTTAGAACTTTTGTTTAGTCATTACTAAAAATCTTGTTGGTTCCGATAAGAGCAAATGGATTGCAATTTGACTAATAGGATTCAGGCTGAGAAGGAAAACATCCGGATTCATTTAATCCTGATTCGTTACTCCCAATTTAATCTCACGCCGATGCTAATTTGGCCCAGGCACTTCCGAAATGTTAAACATATTCCTAAAGTTTGAGATTTTCCATTACCATTTAAGGGGTCTCCATTAAATAATGGGCTCTCATGAGCATTCAATAGTTTATTAAGATTTAATTACGCAGGAAAATTCTTGCCGTAATTATGAGGGAAAATTCCGTATGATAAAATAACTTATTTCTTCAAACGATTTCTCTTAAATGACCTCCATTGTGCATAAGAATATTCACCTAATCACATGAGTTGGTTTCGACGGACGACGGAAAAGTCGGATTCAGTCATTCAGTGAAGGGCAAAACAATTCATTGTATTAAGTTTCGTTTATTCATATTTGACCCAAAATAAACAAATTATCAAACTACAAATTCTCCTCAATCTAATGACATACGTATTAATATATGTATAGGATATGTATAATATATGTATGTATGTCTTAAGGGTTAAAACCTGTGCCCGAATTGGACCTTTATAGATTATGCAGCAGGGGTAAAGACCCTACTGCAACTGACGCCTTGCGGAATGACGCCCTTTCGGCCCCAATGTCAGCAAGAAGATCTACTGCCCTAGATCTTCCATACAACTTATCTTCCTCTATCTTCATTACTTTCAATACAGAGCTCTTCTTATAACCCTGCAATGAATAAATGTAATGGACGCCTGGTAATGAACACCTTGTATTAAGCCTCTTGTTAAGAACACCTTGCAATGAACATATATTAACATCTTTGTGAGGGAACCCCACGTGGAATTTCTTGAGCAGATGGAACTTCCACGCGCTGCAAAAGGCCCGTTTAGGCCTAAATTGGTAAGCCTACCCCCCTTCTCCCCTCCACAAGCGGTAGCCTCGAACTGCGTCCCCCACGATTCACCTTTACGCGGACTAGAATAGCCTCTGCAAGAAGATTCGAGGCCATTCGAGAGTAGAGCTGTTTTCCGCTAACCCCCCCTCGGGGAGAGCCTCGGACATAAATATTGTTTGACTCCCATGAGGAGACACATAATTGAGAAGTCTCGCCCAGACTCCAGAAGATTCACCATGGTTCCAAGTCAAGTGCTAGCAACAAAGCAAAGTGACAGCTAGACTATTTTGTGTATTTGTAATTAGCCCCAGCCAGGAGGTAATTCCTCTGAACGATCACCCCCAAGTGATTTTTCCGACTTCTCTCATCAACTCCTGTCGAAGCCGCCCCTCATTTCGGGTAGCCGAAATACTCTTCCCTGGACCGGAAGTTACTCCCTCCCCCTTGTTTTTGGAGAACCATCATTACTCTAACCTCCCGCTCAGAAGTTCCGAACGGCCTCACCTCACGGGCAGAAGACATCCGTAAGCCAACCCCTCTCCCCCCTTCAGTAACCCAATTGAGTTAACCCCCCCCCCCCCCAATTTGAATCATCTCCTCCTGTAATGCTTTAAGTTCTAACTTTCATTAAATGATGTAATTTTTCGCGTTAAATCTCTGAGGTAATTTTACCCATCAATTCTCTCATTATTTTTGTGTAAATAAAATTATATTTTTGTAGATGCCTCTTTAAATAACCTTGAGCTTTGCCATTGTCCATAATGTACAACTCACTTGTCTGACCGCACCTGGAGTATGCCGTACAATTTTGGAGTCCTTCATTTCGAAAGGACATCGCGAGAATGGAACGCGTACAAGCAAGGGCAACCAAATTGATTCCCTCTATCATACATAAAAGTTATGAAGATAGATTGAGGGAATTAGATCTGTTCTCGTTGGAAACCCGTAGACTGCGTGGTCAGCTCATCGAAGTTTTAAAAATACTTCGAGGGTTCGACAATGTTGACTACAGGGATATTTTCACACTTGTTGAGAGCAGAACAAGAAATCACGGCTTTAAACTTGAACTGAAGCGTTACAACCGCGATGTGTGTAAAAAAAATTTCACTTACAGTATCTGTGGTTGTTGGAACGCACTTCTAGTGGAAGTTGTCAACAGTGAATCTGTTGACGAGTTCAAGTCAAGACTAGACAGGGTCTAGAAAAATGGCCGTGAAAGGACGTAAAGCATTTGAGAAAAGATGTGCCTGTTCGACTGCTAGTCCAAAGGTACCCTCATTAAATGGACCGTAAGGTATTCTAGGGTACCTTCTTTCCTTGTTGTTGTTTTTGTTACTCAGCCTTCTAAACTCGTGGTTTTCCGTCCATTTTGTCGGTTCGCTTTCAAGTTATTGGTCCCTCCCTCATAGATATAATATGGTATTGATATAATGTAATGTCATACCACGACAACCTTGTATGACATGGTGTCTCTTTTATCCTTTTGATTGGAAGCAGGACGTGTAAAGGGAGGCGGAGGGTGAGTGTGTGTTTGGTGCATGAGCTCCTTTCAGGTGTTGGCACTCCCCACCCCTACTCCTTCTCTCCTTCCAAGGCAGTAGAATTGGCAAATCCTCGTGCAAAAGGAATGGTTTATCTTTGGGGTTCGTTTCGATTCATTAATTTATTTCCTTTTCTCTTCAACTTTTCTTTAAGTACTTGGCCCTTCATTGGATTACATAAATTATTTCTATTGAATAAGGCTGGGTCGAATGCGCGCATCGGCATCTCATTTCAAGAACGCGAGAAATAGGCGATTTGGGGGAATTCTCCCAACCTCACCCCTATTTCCTCCTAATAAAATGTGGGGGAAGGGTTTGTTGTAGAAAAGGGAACTTTTCTTTATTGTACGAACTTGTCCTTGGATTGAAGCACGCACCAGAACCACCCGTCCTCCTTTGACTTCAAACAAAATCAGTGCTTGCTGGGAGCTGCTGCTAAGGAGAAGGTGCGTCCAGTGTAAGTCATTCACGTACATAGCTCACCCACTTAAGTCACCAATCACATAGCCAATCATCGCTGTCTCTTTCATTTCGCACACACAACGCATCACTCTTCGGCTTGTGCACTCCACCGAAGGGATTTCTAGTCCATACTCCCCTAACATGGAACGGGTGTCTCTCTCTTGGGACCCAAAGGATTCCACGTTCGGCGACATGGGTGGACGCACCCTTACTATCACCTCACCCACAAACGAGCATAGGCCCATGGTGCCCCGAACTCTTCTTTATTGTATGAACTTGTTCTTGGATTGAAGCACGCACCAGACCCACTTGTTCTGGGGTCGTCCTCCTTTGGCTTCAAACAAAATCAGTGCTTGCTGGGAGCTGATGCTAGGGAGAAGGTGCGTCGAGTGTAAGTCATTCACGTACATAGCTCACCCACTTAAGTCACCAATCACATAGCCAATAATAGCTGTCTCTTTCATTTCGCACACAAAACGCATCACTCTTCGGCTTATGCACTCCACCGAAGGGATTTCTTTTCCATACTACCCTAACATGGAACGGGAGTTTCTCCCTTGAGACCCAAAAGACTCCACGTTCGGCGACATCGGTGGACGCACCCTTACTATCGCCTCACCCACAAACGAGCATAGGCCCATGGTGCCCCGAACTGTCGGTGTCATTCTTACCTTTATGTATATTTAATTATCTAGTTAGGGGATCACACCCAAATAGGAGCACCCGATGGTGCTAGTAAATATACAAACGGTGGAGCATGTTCCTACTTTTGACTGCGTATGCTCTTTCGTACGAACTTGCATTAGGAGATTAATAATAATTACTTCTAGTGCCAGTCATAATGGCTGAATAGGATTGTTTTCATCTTATTTTCCTCTCTGTCCCCACCAAATCAAAATGTCTTCGTCTGTTACATCGACCGCCATTCTTTCTCCGTAATCAATCGCGTAAAGTTGAGGTGCTTTCATTACAGAACGTGGACAGGTCCAGCAGAACTGCGCACCCTTTCATTCGCTTGCACCAGATACACGAGTTGTTTCACACATTTCACATCTCTTAACTCTACCCCTTTATTGACGAACCTATCTTCCCTGGAGATGTGCTCGTTGGTTTTTGCTACAGTTTTTCAATGCACCTGTCGATATTAACTCACTCAAAGTCCCCCAAATCGCTAGGGAAACGAGCTCAAATGGATCGGTTAAACTGCAGTCCTAGATTATACCAAGGAATTATCTATTGCACAGATGTGGTCGGGAAAAAGTCACATCTTTGCCTTAGAACAAAGCAAGAAGAAAGTCAAATTTTATTTAAATGCAATAAACAAAGTAATAAAAAATATTCTAAAACAAATATTAACTGATAAAGCATGACTTTAAAATACTAGCAACACGATTTATAGGTTCTTTGGCGATTTTAAATAAATATTATACTTTTTCGCACTGGTGTAATACCAATGCGAAAAAGTATAATATTTATTTAGTTTATTAAGCAGTGTAATGAAACAAAGCATTTAAGTTTGGGTGGGGTTAGGTTAGGTTAAAGGTAGACACAAGAACAAGAAAGATCAAATCTTGTGAGGTTTCTCCTCTATTCACCCGAAGCTGGCTTCCCATCCATGCCAAACAAAGAATTTTACAAAATAGGCCACTGTATTAGTCTTTAAAAACGTTTCAATTGGCTATTTTAACCTTCACTTTCGCCTTCCCATGAACAGAAGATGTACACCCATCCATAGGGGCACGTAATATGTTAAACTTGTTTTATAAATTATAATGTACGCAATGTATAGTGAATTGTTACAAGTACACGGGAAGCATTTCCCAGGAATACCCGAAACAGTGGGAAGATGGCTAACCATTGTTATGACAACGACAGGCACGATGTAAAACCGCGTTATTACATTGAAGAGGAAAATGCTCTATTATGACTCCCATATGACCCAAAGATTCCCTTATATGACTCTGGATGTGCTATCGTTATTAGGATTCAAACAGGCAAGAACCGAGGAACTGGTACCCTGAATGACTAGTCTAGGCGAGAGTCCACCGCCTGGAGCGAACGAGTCAACCAGGGAGGAGCAGAGTCGTGACTCTAAATCGTGAAAGCGGTAGTTATGTGAAGACTCGAGAAGTTTAAGTAGGTAATTTTGATGTTACGGTAGCCATGGTACCTGAGAGGGCTTGGGACTTGTGTATACAACACGATTGAACTTCTTATTTTTGAGGGGGGGGGGGTACCAAATCTAGTGTTCAGTTCTTAATATTATCTAAAGGATTTATTTCATGCAAAATAACCTTTTAAAGAACATTAATCAAACATACGTGAAGTGTTAAGGCCACATTTGGGGAGGTTAGTCACAAAATGGGGACCCCAAAACGACCAGGTGGTGCTTGCTGCGGTAGCGACCCGTGGTTAGGATCTACTCCTAACTTAGTTCCCGCTGAGATAAGTACCAAATGGTATGGAACCCACAGTGGAAACAGTATAAAAGTAGCAATATGCCTGTAAGCACATTTATACACAGCACACAGACATACACAGCGAATACCCACACATACGGAGCAGAGAGGAAAGAGGCAGTGGACTCGACTTAATAACTTGAATGTTGGCCTCTTTTGTGGGGATGTCAGATCCTCCCCATTGCAGCTAACATCTAGGGATTGGTTCCCTTTCTGGTCCAAAAACGGGTAGTTTTCCTCCCCAACTCAAATGCCGGCAAGACGATCAGCGGCTACATGACTTTCACAAGTTTTCACTTCGTATTTTATCACCCACTATTTTTTCATATCTTTCCTTCAGTCTCACCGAGGCAGATGCCCCCATTGGTATTTTCTTTATAATTCTAGAGGAAATAAAAGGAGTGTTGGTCTCCTGGCAGGAACCTAGTCTGGGAGGGTGTTTTGAGTTCCCCACACTAGTTCCTGTTCAAGTTCTTTGTCATTAAACTACTTGGTTGTTTTTTTTCTCTTTACTCTACCATACTCCTCTTTTTTTAAGGAATGTGCCATATGTGTATTACATCCCCCTTCCCCCCATAATCTATTCCTCTTTATTCTACCCCTGCTTTCCGCCATAATCTCATCCCCTTTATTCCATTGAGCAAAAACGAGGAAGAAATTGGCCAACAGTGAACGGAGGAGCGTTTCGGGATGAGCGATAGACTCGCGTACTCAAACAAGCATATGAAGACATGTAACGAAGACACATACAAGGGAAGACTTATGCGCAAACGCTCAGACTGTAAGAGGTTGTAACTGCTCCTTTCTAAACAGCTATTTCCACGTCTTGCTGGACATGTCCTGTCCATTGTTGTTGGCAGCGTAGTAAACAAGCAGGCCTGAGTACCTCTGAGTGGGAGCAAACTTCATTTTCGATTCCACTTTCCACTCAATAGTGGTCCAAATATCGAGAAAGTGTAAGTGTAAGTGAGCTGCGATTACTTCGTTAGGGGAGGAGGCTTTCAATTGGATTTTAACCATTATCTTTTCAACTCAATTCATTAACGAGGAATTGCAAGAACAACTGTGTGGCGCAATGTATGCAAATGTGTTCAAGGGAGGGTGGAGGGTATTTATCTCGATAATATCTCAGGTGATGATTAGCAATTATTATCAAGCGACAAAGATCACATGAAAAAGGTCGCACCAATTAGGATTTTGAAATCGTGCGCTCTTTTCTATCAACTTCCTGGCAGGCTAAAAAAGGCAACTTTCTCCTGGTGAGTTTAAAAATGCAACTTCCTCCTGGTGATATTAAAAGAAGACAAGTTCCTCTCGATGAGCAAAAAGGAATCTTCCTTTTGGTGAGCAAAAATAGGGAAGTTCCTCTTGGTTCACTTAAAAAAGCAAGTTCCTATTGGTTAGATTAAAAACGCAAGTTCCTCCCGGTTAGTATCAAACTGCTAGTTTTTTATGTTGAGATTAGAAAGGCAACTCCTTCTTGGTTAGATTAAAAAGGCAACTTCTGCCCCCATTATTAACTAGTAAACTTTTATCAATCTGTCTTTTTGAATTATATTTATTCTTTCCGCAACTAAATTGCTTATTTTTTTTTTTAGGTGGTCATAGGATGTCGCTAAATATATTGTGGTCAGATGTAGCGGGTCACGTAAAAGTTTTATGTACTCTCTCAAACTATCCTATCGGTAGTTGTCGCCGTCTTTCTCGTCAATATAAATAATCTTTTGAATTTTATTATAATAAAAATAAGAAATTTCCTTCAATGACATTGCCTTCATACATGCCCGAATGCACGCTTGAAGGCAATAAGGCAGAAGAGGATTGCATTTCCGCCTCCAGATTATTGCACATTTATGGGGAAATAAGATTACAAATTCTGCCTTCGGCAGCTTCATTCCTCACTCTTAGCTCAGTCGGTTGACAGTCACCTTCGAAGACGGCAACCCTCAAATAATCAATCCTAAAAATATTTTTTTTTTAAATTATCCCGCTTTAATTGAGAGATATTTTAACATAATGGGAATGACTCATTTGAGGAATGAATTTCGTTTTACTTATGCAACTTGAATAAAAAGGCATGAATTTAAGGTAATCATTGATACTTAAATGAAGAATAATGACTTTGTAATGAGGAAAAGATTTATTTAAGTTTTGTGGAATCAGAATGAATTAAAATGCATAATTATTTTTCTCACTAAAATTCAGTCATAAATTTTGTTTGATAATTATGAAATATTATAATGCAAACTTCTGTGCTAAAAACTGCAAAATATATGAATAAAATACGCGTAAAACTTCATAATGTTTTAATTAAGCTGTCATTGTTGGTTTTATTCGGTTTAGTTTTTAAAGGTGATCAAAATAATAACGAACTTGAGCCAGAAGATACGACGTATATTAGCTTTTATATGTATTAATTTTCTAAGATCGGAATCACTAAAAAAATTCTCCGTGGAGCCACTTTGCAATTTGGCTACTGCAAGCTTTTCCAGGCTTGCAAGCAAGCAGAAGCGTTCCAACCTGGTGGACAGGTGAGCCAGCGCTTACCGTGCACAAGAACAGGTGATCAGTTGCTCGCTGGAATGCTTCGAGAGCAGGTGTGCTGACCCGCGATTCCAGGCGAGAGTGATGGTGAAAATTAGTTTGGGCTCTCTAACTTTGAAATTGACGAAGGTTCATCATTTTTCTGACCTTTGAGGACGAATCTGAATTAAGAGAGAGTTCGAATCAACGTTGCTTCTATCTGCAGTCGCGCAGATTTTATGTTAAATAACTGCATTAAAATTTGAATCGTTTACGTGGTGGACGTAAATTTAGTGTGGCAGAGGGTGTTCTTCGGTGGTTACTTGATTGTATTAGACCAGCGGTAATTAGTTGCGTGCATTCGCTGCAAATATCACTAATACCACTGTTACTCGTCTCTTTATTAGTGCCTCTTGGCTTAGTGAGCTCCGATGCATGCGGTGACAGATTTAGACCAGACGAATTTAGTAGTTTGGCCGAAATGGTGTTATCCAAGTAAGAGTGATTCTTTTTTTACCATTAATTAGGGGACTCGATTAATGTGACCAGTAAATATCTATATTTTATCGAACTAGTAAGGTGTACTTCTTAAACTACTGTGAGTTAAATTGAAAAAAAAAGAATTTAAAAAAAAATTAATTCATTGAATTTAATATGCTTTAACTTCTTAAAATGTGCCTTCTTGAACCAGACTAAGAGTTTTTAACATTTGCTCGTATCTTTCATTCCCTTACCTTCGTTAATCAAGATTAAATACTCTTCTAAGGCTTTAAATACTTTTCAGGTATATTTCCATTTTCTTCAAAGTCTGAATTGCTATAATCGTGTCCTATTTTCTCTTTCTTCGTCTTTAAGTGAAATTTCTCTCTTTATTAATGGAATCGCATTAATTTTTGTGCATTTATGTCAATTTGTTGTGAATTTAAAACTACATCGGTAACCAGCCAACAGCAAACCAAATACTTAGAGTTTCCAAACTTTCGCACATTTTAGCCTGCTTCACGAATTAGTGCCAATCGCATTTTTCATTGTCATTCATGATATAGTTCGTAAGTAACGTAGATAAAAACCTATTCTATTTACGATTGTGTTTATTTGTGTACTTGCATGTGTTTGAAAATCTAATTTGAAGGGAATTTTTCAAGCTAATGTTGGCGAAATTAGCCAGTATTTGGAGAGGCTTTTTAAACAAAAATATCCATAGATACGCACACAAGAGCACGAATGTATACACACGCTCTGATATACAATTAGGCAGCTGCACCTACATACATATACTGACCCATTCAATCATTTATATCAGTGCCGAAATAAAATGGCATTTGACCAATATCTAAAATTACATCTTGGTGTTATCACTGCCTTCTCTGTCTCCGTAGATTAATTACTCTTTGTTCCCTTATCTTCTGAACTTTTGTTATCCCAATTAAGATACTTCGATCTCCGTTTTGGTAAATGAAAGTTGGTAATTTGTTCAGAGTTTGTTTTTTATATAATGTCTTTTATAGGATTTGGAATGTCAACATTTTGAGTAGCACGGTGCGAACATGTCGAAAATGAGAATTCTCTTCATTCACATATAACTCATTTTGTGTTAAAATCTTAATATAATTGTTTTGAAGAACATTTTTCTTAAGACAAATTCTAAAAAAAATATTTTTGATTCATTAATATTAATCAAATCTGCAACAAACTTAGGCTAAACAAACAGAATCTAACTAAACCTAACAGCACTGCCTAACTACCTCATCGTCTGATCACAAAGGCAGCTCATGGCTGTAAGTTGAAAGCTTAGTAATAGAGCTAAAATATATCTCGTTAATTTGAAAAGACTCAATAAGAGATGGGAAACTTGGGGTAAATGTTGCGAGTAAAGGCGTTTGCGATTCAGCTTCTTTTGAGGGTTGGCTCGTTGTTTGAGACGACTCATTGGGAGGATGCGCCTACGTTGATCCTAAGATTTAAATAATTTGAGGGGGATCTGGGGGTCACAGCCCCCAGTATATAATCAAAAATCGCCATAAACTTCGCCCAAATAGGTTTCAGCTCAGAAAAAGTAGCTAGGAAAAATCAGTTAGACTCGGATCCAGCCATACTCTACACAATTACCAAATTTTGTACATCAAAACCTCCCATTTCTTCACATTTAAAATAATATCCCTTAAATGAATCAATCAAAGTGGTTAACTCATGGACATAGCAAATTATAATTGGAGCAAACATATGAGTTGTAAAGAGCGTTTCATTTCATTTTGAAACAACTTCTTATTTCTTAAATGGACCTCAGTCCCTCTTCGTAGGATTGCGTGATAGATTTATAGGAAAATCAAATTAGAATTGGTCGTCAACTTTCCTTTAAGATCCTTCTTGGAACTAATAGGCCACAATAAACAGAGATAAAATTTAGAAATTTTAATTACCTTGTTTCTTGTTTTAGTCAATGCAGAAAATAATTAGCAACTGATAGTTTATGACTTATTTGAGTAAAGTGTAATGTAATGAAAGTAATTTTGGCTGGGAAAAATAGTCAAACTAATTTTTAAATATTTTTAGGTATTTTTCGATTTTTTAATTTTGACAACTACTGTCCAAAATAATTAAGATTAATATTGATTGAATAAATAATGGATTAAACATGTGGGTTATTAGATAATTATAAAAAATTACAATATGAAAGAATGTGAAAACCAACGTGAAAATCTGAAAAAAAATGTGGAAGATTTTTACAAGGTGGAAAAGTTGGAGAGTGTGAAAATGGTCGAAATTACATAGACCGAAGCGAAGACCCAAAGAACTACACTAAGACGTACTAGAAAAACTACAATTATGAAAACCAACGAGGGCAATTCCCGCGGCAAGATTTTAAGGGAGGATATGTGAAGAAAATGGCCAAGTTAAAGGAAATGAAATATAACTGCAGATCCTCCACCAGGCACTGGGGCAGCCAGGGCATGCAATTCTCCAGATGTGAAATAGACAAGGATGGCGCGCAACTCTTCTTAAAATTCCACCTGTTCTCCAACACAGCCAGGCCCTCTGTTGGGTTTCCTAAAGGAAAGGGGGGCGAGGTAAACACCATATCTTGCTAAAGCACATTTCGGTGGTAAGATGATCGCTATCGTTAAGATTCTCTAGTAAGATAAACACCATTAGATACCAGTGCCCGCTTTAGATCAAACCCAAATACTAGAAAAAAACATACATATTAGCAAATTCCTTGCTATAAGTGTATAATTGAAAATGCATACTTAAAAATGACTCCTCCAAATCTCTAATGTATACTAGAAATTACCCACTAGAACAGGACCAGATTTAAATTAATAGAACGTAGTAGAAACACTTCCATTATGCGATACATGCGACAGTTTTGTTGAAATTTATAGGACCAACAGAATTAGAAAATAAGTTTATGAACCTCAGTAGAACCAAATGTCTTCCCCTTTCATTTTAAAGTTAAGTAACATTGGATGCGAACAGATGCCGGATGGAGTCTTAATTCTGATTCGAAGCCCACCTTAAAAAGAAGATCCTATCATTCACTGCGAAAGCGGACAGGAAACATCGGTAGGAGAAACCTCTTTGTTTCTGGCCTCTAGTTTACCCCCTGTTCCCCATATTTTTATTCTTTTTGTTCTTCATTGGTGCTTCTGTTGTTTGCTTGTTCATCAATATCTATTTTATTTTTTCTTATTATCATATTTTAGAGTTTATATTCTCACGTTGGTTGTTGGAAATTTTCTTCCATTTTCATTCGTCGTCATCTTTAAACAATCATCATCGGTCATCACCATCATTTTCGTTATAATTGTCACCATCGTAATTCATCTTTATTATTATTATCATCGGGATTTATCATAATTTTATTTTTGTTATCTTTACCATCATTCATATTCTGATCATCAGTATCATCATCCTCATTTTTCTTTTTCTTGCCTGTCGTTACCTTCATTATTTTCATTCCTGTCACCAAAATCAACATCCTAATATTTTTCATTTTCACTCATATTATCATTTTTATCATCGTTATTCATCATTTGTATTCTTGGTATCGTGATCATCAGCTGTATCATCATCTAGCTAAAGGACTATTCTATTCTTAGGGTAATGCCGGCTTCCCTTCAGTGACTTTGTTATGGGATGTTTAACTTTTTAAATTTATTTTTTGTTTTTCTTATTTTCTCGTGAAACGTTCTATCTTGCGTAGGATTATGTACTTTCTTCAATTGTAGATTAACTAATTATATAAACGATATTACCATCCTCATTAGTTGGCGAAGATTTTAGTTGGGTAAATTTGAGCTTGTGTAGTTATATGTGGAGGCGGAATTGATTCTTTCATTTGCCTTTAATTTTAGATTTTCATTTTTTTGCAATTATTTTCAATTTTCCACATTTTGATTAGCCTCTTTCATATTTCAATTTTAATTTAAAATTTTCTTTTTTCGAATTTTCATTTTTGATTTTTCCATTTTCATTTTTCAATTCTCATTTTGTTTTTTTCTCCTTTTTGAGCCTTAACTGGTCATATAGAATTTGAGCAGATTCCAGATCCCTGATTGAGATAATTAAAATTTTTTACCTCTGATATCCTGAGTGTTTATTTGTACGAACTTGTTCGTAAAAGTTCGGATTTCTCTTTCAGCTTTATTAGTTTCTGACGATCACTACACATTCCGTGGGTGTCACTTTTCAACCTTTTCACCTAATTATGTACTTTGAAATTTATTTATGATTATTTTCCCCTTTTATTGCCCCTAAGTAGCAGTTCATTTGCAGACTTACACCACCTTCAAATACGTATATATTTTAAAAACCAGAAAATATTCCACTGAGGAGTGAAACGGATAGTGAGGAAATGATAGGCCCTTGGACAGATTTAAATAAAAAGGGGGATGAAAAAGGAAAGAGGAATAAGAAAAATTGGATTGCAAACTCTGCCATCACATAGATGCCTCCCTCCAACTCCAAAGCAAAAGAATGGCCCTAGCACTTGAAGGTGGAAAATCTTTAGCTCACACCGCTGTTTCTTACAAGTGAAAGTAGAAACAACTCAATTTTACAAAATGTCACTTTTCGCAATGTCAAAAAAACGAAATAAGTACTCCAGAATCCGATTTCGGAACTGTATCCACCCCAAAATCTAGCCAACTCTTTTTTGACCTAAAGTTCACTTCTCCATAAAATGTCATAGAAATCAGTGAATATTTTTTTACATATCTTGTACATAATAAGACAGGCAATCAAACGGAGAATCATATCCTTCGCCGACTTTCTTGTCAAAGGTAATCAGTTTAAATCCCATAATCTTCCGGTGTAATCCTTTTATGACAAGAAGCAAAATGCCATTTTCTCATTTAAATTTCTCTATACCAATTTCTTTATTGTATTCGTTACTTATAGCTGCAAATTTCCAAATTGCCTGTTTTCGAACAACAAAACATTAGCCTTTTAGAATCATTCCCACCTTTCTTAATTGTGACTTATTATTTCCATACACCATTTCAACGACTGGGATAATAAGAGTCAAACTGATGAAAAATGCTTTGTTCGATTCTCCTTACAATGTAGCACCTAGTCCCACTAACAGGTTGTTGGGTGCCATTGAGATGCGAAATAAAGAGTTCTCTTAAAATGGATAAAATGTGGGCGGTTTTAAGAATACCTTGGCATGACTCAGCATTCGCTTCTTGTCTATCAATCATGTTTCTTTTAACTACATCCTGGTTTTTCAATACTTAATTACTGAAAAAGGAAAGAGTACCTAGATAATCCAATGGGGATTAATTAGTGAACGGATGCATAGCCGAGGAAGAATAAATAAGAGAAGCACGGTAATAACGATGACTCTCTGTATATGCAAGATACATGGACAATTAATATTAGGGGGAGAAGGGGAAATACCCCTCCCCCCTGACTAAATTCGAAGTCACCCAGAATAGTATAGAAATAAGAGAATGTTAGTTTGGACAGTATAAATAACCATTAGTACAAGGACCATTTTTCTATTGATTGATATCCTCTCTTTTTTTACATCAATAAGCAACACCTCTCATGTTTCTTATAGTTAATCCACAATGCATGTGGCTAGTCGTCGATTGGGAATACAAAAATCCTAACAAATCTACTGCTTTAGTTATATGCTCAACCAACCGGTGATTTGGATTCTATGTTATGCTGTCGTTCCTTACTGGAATAGAAAGTGTGTTGTAGTAAGACCTCTAACAATAGAACTCTTGTCACTAACAAATGGTAGCCAATGGGAGGTTAAAAGAGGTTAGTCATCTCTTAAGTAAATTAGTTTATGGAATTCATTATAACAACAAACTTCAAAATTAAGCTATATTCTTAATCTCTATCTGCAAAATGACATCGAGGGGTATTCCTAAACCTTCACACCGCCCTAGCTGGTAATGCGAATGGGCCAATACCTAAAAGTAGATTAACTCATAGAGTATTTCTTATAGGAACGCTTAATTGAACCAACACCTTTAGCTGTACCGTTTACCTAGAGCAAAGACATTCACCTGTGCAACACACATGAAAACCAATGTTCAGTACATACAGACGAATTGCCTCTTAGACAAAAAATTTAATTTTGGCATTCAGTGGCCAATAAGTCGCGTTGTTAAGCATATTAGATGCTTCAGTAATCATATAAAAACAAATGTTAATCCTAATTTCATAGCAAAACATTGGAATGCTTATTACAAAACACAAACTCACGTTGCTCTTTAGGAAGCAAAACATTCTTAGGAATTGGTTCTTATGCAATATTAACGGCGAATGGAATATCCCATCGGATGTGTAAGAAATATTTTCTCCCTCTTTTGATTTTCAATTATTCCTATGTTAATAAGCGACTTGTGGATTGTTGATTATAATGAGGGATGGCAAAAAATGTGTATCGTCTATATTGAATGTTGAGAAGTTGGAGTATCTGTTTGTTTCATGTCTTGTGGAGAATACAAAGTTGTCAGGACTCTATGCCAGAATGGAGGGAATTATTATTATTTTTTAAGTCTTTAGATTCTTAGCATTATTATATTATTATGGGCACTTTTAATTTAGTGTTTTGTTTCTTATCACCATAACCATCAGATTTTTATATTCACCAAATTTATTCATTATTACGAATACAAATATGTCTGATTGGGCAAATTTATTAGGGTTCCACCCGAAAAAAACTTTAAAATGTCTTCCACCCTCTTAGATGTCTAACTACATTTTCACACAATATTTTGAAAATACCCCCTCATAATATTTGAATTCCTCTGGAATTTAGGGAAGATGTAAATGTGTAGCAATCTCTCTTAAAAGCAACACTTCCCTGTAATATGGAGAAAGTGTGTGGAAATATGTAAATGTTGAAAATAATTTTCTAGCTACCACACCGGTTGTTAATTATAATTTAATTGCTAGCCAATTCTTCGGGATGGTCGAAAGATTTTGGTAAACTGGGATGCAATTTAGTTTGTTTTATTTCGAATATCCATTGTTTTTTACCTGGTTTAAACTGATTTTTAAGAGTGTTTTTCTCTTTCTTTTCACAGATGGTTTGAAAGACGATAAAAGTCACGACTTTGTTCTGAATAACATAATGAACATGAGTCACATGAACAACAACAATCGATTACTAAGCGAAGAAAAGGACAGCTCACTCAGTCCCATGGGTAAAAAATCTCGTCGCAAGACAGCATCAAACAGAACCACCAAAGGGGCGGCAACCCCGGGGTCCCTAAACGGCTTGTCCGGCGATCTCAAAGGACACACGAAGGCTGAGTGCGTAACTCCTGAGCCTAGTGCGGAGAGCACAGTCCCTCCACACATTTCACCCTCTCCTTCAGGATCTCCCAAATCGCCGGTTTCTCATCGAACGAGAACCCCATCTTTCTCGGGGACTCCACCACACCCGGCTTTCACGCCCCCCAACACGAATCTCCACTCCCCATACGACCGATTTAGTCCGGCGGCACTGGGGTCCGTTGGGGTTATTCCTGGGGGTCCGGGAGCGGTGAAGCACATGGAAAATTTAGTGGCGCGGAACTGCTCTGATTTGATGCGGTCTCTCGCCGCCAAATACAACAACAGCCACCCGAACGAGTGAGTTCTATTGAGTTCATTGATAAATTAGATTTCATGGATTGATGTATCGAGGTCGGCGAAGAAAGCGGTGAAATTAGAGTTAGTTAATTGCGTCCCTGTCCCTTTCGAATCATAGATGATTTCTCTCGATTAAATAATGAAATTCACATTAAGATCAGAAGGCAAACAACTGGGCACCCGCTGCCGGTCATCTTTGTGGAGTATCTTGCGGGTAGAAATGTAATACAATGTTGTACCAACAACTATCGAGCAGGGAAACCTTGGTCCCTTTCCGCTCCGTGGAGAGCAGATATGTAAACCACTTCAGCACCTTACGGGATGGGGCACACAGTGATGTTTTATATCTGTAAAATAATATATATGCAAGAGACAGCGGTGCTGTGGTATCCTGTGAGTGATGAAGTGTGTGCAAGGAGATACCTTCTTAAACAGGTCAGGCTCGCCGCTCTGCCAATCCTTTCGACCATTTGATTTCATAAAAAGGAGGAAATGTCATCACTACCGAATGACTATCATTTAGATGTTGATAATAACCAAGGCAAACAAGTTGAATTTACTAACGAGGTAGTACCAGTTAGAGATGTTTTTTTTCGCAGTTGCATGAGAAAGCTCTAATGTGGATTGCACCATTTTGGGATATATAAAACATTTCAGAATCCTGCATTTCATTCGTTTGCCCTAAGTTGAATGTGTAGGTAGTTCAACAGCGAGTATAGCGGGATGTTTTTGGATTGCTGGCTGTTAGAAATTTTCCTCATATTTTCTAGATTAAGCTTTTCATTTTGTTCTTGATCTACGGGGGCGAGGGTTCGAAAAATCTGGTATAATCTCAAATTTTTACTTGAGTGAAAAAAGGATAAAAAGTCCATTAAATCAGGGTTATTTTAAAATATCAACACCAGTGTAATATTTCAGTAAATTACACCCAGTATAAACAATTTTGCCCATTATTTTATGGGTCAATTTTTAACGAATGACAACGCCATCTTTCCTCTACATTTAGGTCTATCGAAGCAGATCATAACGTAAATGCTTAACGGTGGGGCAGGGTGGGCAGGTTGAACCTATGTAGAATTTCCAACAAATTTCCTGCGAGGGAGGAGATCCCGAAAAGAGAGAATACAAAATGAACACGAAGTGATACCCTCGGTTTTGAAATTTCTCAAGGTTCATTAAGCTCTAAATTGGAGCACTTTTAATCTTTAAGCAGATGTGAGAAGAAGGCCCATTGCTTCAGAACCTAAGAAGGCTTGGGAGAGTTGTGCACACTTCCACATTCTTACATCTTGATAATCACCTATTTTGGTATCCCATGTTGTCTTCTTCTCGTATTTTGACTTCCACTTACTTTACTACAATACAAACTATTTTTTATAGAAAAAGCGTTGTCAAGAGATGATCTCGTTACTTTCTGGCAAAAATTATTTTAAATAAAAGAAATGAATATTAGAAGAACGGGAGTGGTACACGGGTGTACCAAATTGAAGTGAATGCAGAGCCTAAGTTTGTTTTTATTAATAATAGAAACCCTAAGACTTTTCTTCTGATTTTCAGTTACTTTAGCAACCCCCGCACCGACTTCCTGCGCTCATCTCTCCCCTCCCTTGGGGGTTTCAAGGGGGTGCCATATCCACCCCTGGGGGAAGCCTCTCCCCTCATCAGCTCCACGACGAACAGCCCCCATCATGATAAGAAGCCTGAAGCCGCCGTTGCGAGCATTCCAACCACATTATCCCAGGGGATCCCCCCTCGCGGATCCCCTCAGATCTTCGCAGGGGCGGGGATCCCAGGATTCCCCACTTTCCCCTTGGTAGACGTGTCCTCGACACAAGTCCTTCTAAATATGGTCAGGAACGCATCAGTCCCTGGTCCTCCCCAACTTGAGAATTACCTCCGAGGGGCTGTGAAGAGACCGGCTGACACGCCCTCATCCCCTTTGGACCTGTCGTCCTCCATGGGAGCGAAAAGACCGAGGACCGACCTTGGTCGGAGTTTCGACGTCAAGAGCCTCTTCCCTGAGGGGCAGAAGAAGGAAGAGGAGAAAGTGGTAGCCTCCCCGCCAACCACACCAACGGGAGGGAAACCACCTTCTACTTCTTCCCCTGGAACAATTATACCACTAGGGAAGGCGCCAAACTTAATATCCTGCGGGGAGAGGGAGTGCCCCTCCTTGGAAGGGATTCTCCATTGGTCGGTAGAGGACGTCTGTGATTTCGTCCGTGGCATCGATCTCTGCGCCGAATATGCGGAGGTAGGTTCTCTCACCAACTAATGTACCTTTGTTCTTGCTAGTTTATTATTAATAGTTGTAGTAATAGTAGTAGCAGCAGCAGTAATAGTAGGAGGAAGAGTAGTAGAAGTATTAATAGTAGCGTTTCTTGTCACTTGTAGTCATTTCTGTGCAAATTCACTTGCATCGATCTTAAGTCACCCTCGCGTCCTCACTTTCCTGTTCTTTTATTCTTGTGCTTTTTTTCTTTTGGGTCGCAATGTAAAACCGCCAAATACAAGATATTTTTAGTGAAATGTTTTTTATGATCCTTCTGTTAAGGACCCTACTGAGACAAAACATATACCGGCATCGCACACTTCGAAGGAATCTCAGATCTTCGAGTTATGGCACTATAACGATATATGAAACCTGATTTCAAATGTTGTTTATACAAATACTTGCTTCGTTTTAGTGAATCGATTCATTTTAGCTAAGACGAGTTGAGATTCGAAACGATTAAGTGTCCAACTAATGTGAGAGTTGAAAAGATGTGGAGTTGAATGGTTTTAAGATTTGTCTGGCACTGCAGAGACATGAGTTACATTCGCACGACTGCGAATATGCATGATGCCAGTATGTCGCTTGAGTTTTATTTTAGCTTGCGTATCATTCAGAATTACCAGATTGCCAAGTATCCACTGGGTAGCTGGTAGGGCGGTGCGTTTCGCAAAAGCGTGCAAAATTGTCTTGACCTTTTGATTCTTCATTGACCTTCTGATCTCAGTCTGTGCACCTCATCTCCAGTCTCTCGCTGGCCCATCACTTGTCGTGCGTGATGGCTGCAGATAAGATCTTTGATTAGCTTGCATCTCGATGTAAAGAAGTTGCTACAAAGGTTAACCAGCTACCGATATTTAATGAGATTTAATGGGAGAGTAATGACCTCAGCCCGCTACAGACACTGGTACTTCAAGTTGGCTTAATTAACACTTGAGAAACTTTGCATTAGGGGTTGTTTCTGTTTCAATGAGACATTCCACTGGTCTGAAGTCGAGGCTCAAGAACGGGAAGAATGATATTGGTTTAAACTTTAGATTCATGCTGTTGTAAATGTGCAAAATATTATTTGGTTGGTGGTTTTACCGTGACGGTTAAAAGTTTGAAATCAGACGGGCAACATAGTTTGAATTTTTAGGTAGTGATTAGGGGGGAAATTTCCTATAACTTACATTTCTGGTTTGTACAAGATTATGGCACATTTATCTCTGATTCAGATGTATCCGAGTTTAGATAATAAAGCTCATAAACGTTTGTAGTCTCGAATCATTTATTTATTTATTATAGGTATCATATATTGTAATAGTTTTTTCTTGAGAATTGTTGTAGTATACATCGTACTTTATCAGTAAGTTTCATTTAGGCGACGCTGCTTTATAAGGATTGTTGAATTGCTCTTCGCAAACATTTTTTAGTAAAAGTTTTTAAACATCTTTTCAGACAAAGTATATTTTGCCTAATCGTATATTATACCCTACATTTTGAAAAATAGCAAAAGTTGGTAGATTTTTAAACTAATCAGGTTGTTGTAACCTTTTGCCGTCTCAGGTTAAGAGGAAATTTCGGTGAGAAAATATGTGCCCATTATTTATGAACCACGACTTTTGATGTAATCAATCAAAGCTTTTGATGATAAAATGTTTTAGTTCACAGTTGCAAGCGAAAGTTTTCCAAAGATATATAACACTCTGTTCCAGGTTGGGTAGCTTAGAATATAGTTTGCCCCCAAAACACTTAGTTTATTGCGCTTAAAACATTTCTGGCTTTTTTTTTCAGTTAAGCAGAAAAGTTCGTGCATTTTTTAAACCAACAAAAGAGAAACTAAAATCGAACGAAAGTTTTTGCTTGCTTGATATTTAGAAGTTCAGATTATTGCAAAATACATAATTTAAAAAGCCATCACAAACGTAGGGAATAATTATGTTTAACTACAGATTTACAGAGCCCATGTAACTAATTAAGGTAGGTTTGGCTCAATGTGCTAGTCATTATTGAAATATTTTACTTATCCCTGGTAATTGTCTGCTTAAATTGTCGATTTATGTCACCTGTATCATTCCTTAGAAAATTGAATTCATAAATTTGCCCTTTGTTGCTTAAAATACATTATTTGAAGTAATATCGAAAGAATAATATTAAATATAGCTGTTAATTGTGTAATAGTGAATGTATTTTAACTATTCTTTATCTAATTGAGTTTGGAGATAAAAATGTCACTCACTCCCCAAAATGTACACATGAGAGGAAAATCCTTATTTTACTTGATATCAAATTATTTTTAACGGCTTTGAAATTAAGCCTAGCTGACAACAGGAACAAAATTGGATTGCAAACATGAAATTAAAGTTAATTTTTAACTTACTTATCTATAGAAAACTTTGATAATACTGGAGATATTACATCTTTTAAGTATTCTCCATCATTAGCACTTGAGTAGTAAGCAAAAGAGTTTCAGGTGTAGATTATCTTTCACACACAATCACGCACTACATTTAGATCCAATGTTTCACCTTCAATGGAAAATATATTGTCTAGAAAATTAATGCTGCAATCCGCGTTCACCCACTTATGTGCATATTCACCAATTCGATTGTGAAACCACTATGAATATTCATGTGTGTAAAAGGTAAGACACACGGATTTCATACGTTTTGTTATTCATAGTTTGTGTCCTCAACCTTCAGGCAATTAGTTAACTATTCTCTGAATTCTGCGCTGATGTACAAAAACGAATTTTAGTACACCTCTGTAAATACGCGCGCAAACATCTTAAATTGTATGGACAATCTTAAAATATAACAGTTTCTTTTGCCGCCTGCGTAAAATTAATCTCATATTATTTCAAGATGTATTTTACACGTTTTTTCCTTGTGTTTTACAAGCTGGATTTTGACTATTGAAATCAGGGGTGGGCAAACCCCCCCCTGCGGGCAAAATTTCGCCCACGAGCCCAATTTCCATCACTCCTTGAGTGATATATTTGTATGCACAAATTTTCAATACTGAAATTTAAATAGTTTTTGTATGTCCAATTTCCATGGTGGCAATCAATAAAACTGTTGCGTATTAATTTTTGTAGATATTAATGCACGAGTATCTCGCACCATAAAATAAATTTAAAAAACATTTAGAAAGATATAACAGTAAAAAGTTTTTACCGCCCGCCGTCTTTCATTAGAAATTTTTGGCCCCCGGCTCCAAAAGGTTTCCTCATCCTTGCTTTAAATATTAATACAGCGACGTTCAGCTTCCAATTAACCTTGATAATAGTCTTTGTGTGTATGATGGGGAGGGGGTCATCCATTGAATTTGTGTAATCATGGGTGAAATTGTCTCATGGTCACTTTCGATTCTTAAGCCAAGCCTCACTTAAGGAAGCTGTGTCTTCATGACGAAACAGAAGAAAGGCTTGAAAGAGTTTCATGCTCAGTCTACTTGTGCCTCTTCCCGACACATTTCCCTACCCTAACTTCACTACAATTTTGACAACCCTCTTTAAAAATGGTTTATGATCATGATCACTTTTGCTATTTTCTCCGGATCGTGTCTTGGGTAATCGAATTATGTACCTTTTCGAAACACTTTCGAGTCTATATTCCCTTATTTTGTCTTTTCAATTTTTTCAAACGAACAGAAAATCCATTTTTTTTCATTCCTCTTCTTGTCCTTTTATTCTCATAACCACGAGAGGACTTTTCCTAAAATTCCATCTACTCTTTTAATAGCTATCCCCATGTTGTTATTTATAACCCAATAAGGTGGTTATCTTTCGTCCCTGTGCTCATACTGGGGTTGATGCCCCCTCATCCCCCTACTCACCCATCTAATTCTATCATTTTGGTTTGGACCAGATTTCGTTTACATTTTCTGCATTTAATATTTTTTTTATTATGTTTGATTCTCCTGTCTGTTATCTTCTTCGCAGTAAATGAACGTGTCTTCATTATATTACAAACATTCATAGAATAATCCAACGTTGGCATCTCTTCTATAACATTTAGGCGGAGTGGATCGCAGCGAAAGCGGTGAGGTTAGGGAAAGAGAATATTACAACTTTGCAGCTAGATCAGTCATAAGATTTACGGTGATTTTTTTTTTTGGGGGGGGGGCGACCTGCTTGAATATAATGTTCATACCTCTAAAGTACTTTACTTTTCTAACGAATCTGTTCATTGAGCTCAACTATAGGCTGAAGTTTTCTTTTTTTTTTGGTGGATACCCCTTTTGCATTCTAGTGTTCGTAACTTGAAAATCCGTATCTCTGAAATCCCTATTATTCATACGGACCTGTACGTGAAACCGGATTCTAAGCTCTCTTGGTTTCATTCTTGACTTGTTATTACAATTTTTGTCATCCTTTATTTCTTTTGCATTATTACTTTTTTATTTATCTATCGTATTTCTTCATCTGTTTGTCTCTTTCATTATTTGCCACTTGGATGATAATGACCGTTAGTTGCACAACATTTTTTCCTGATGATAAAAGAATTAAAATGGCAGAGGTAATCTTGTATATTTACACATTTGTGTAGACTCTCTGCCTAGATTATTATTACTTTTAATTCAACTAACAACTGGGGCTGATAAGAACTTAAAAAATGTAATCCAATGAAGCTCAGGTGAAAAAAGATAAATATTGAAGATAATCCTTCAAGGGCGTGGTCTCAAATTCAGATGTTTCTGAGATCTTTGTTAGAGAAAATCATATTTGTTCCTGGTTGCGTTGCATTAGCCCTTCGAACTCCAGCATTCATTCAAGGTTAGGTAGATATAACACGACTGTTCTTTCCCCATCATTTCCTCTTCATTCGTTTTTCTTGTCTCCCTCTTCCTCCCACCATTTGTTTGTCAGCGTTGGATTACACGGGTTTTCTCTTCGTTCTGTGAGACATCTTGACTTACAGAGCAAACTTTGCGTCCTTGAAGCATTGGGACTTCTGCATCCCCTCGGTCTTAAGTTGCACCATCATTTCTTTGCGTCATAGCCGCGGTCCCTTGACCGGATAATGAAATACACACAAAGATCAGAAGTGGAATCTCTAGAAAGCCTGAAGTTACCACGGAGGGGTAATATTGTGTTTTGATACCAACCAAGGGTCTTGGAATCCTACTTGGTTCCACGTAAGGAGGTTATGGATTTGAGTAGCCCAATTGGGGAGGGTAATACCCAACGTTGGTGCTCCAGAACAAAAGAGAGATAGTTTGTATGTTGTGTTGTGAAGGTGGTAGTGTAAATGATAGCGGTGTTATGATTGTCTATGTAAATAGCGATGCATGTGTAGGCTACTGGGCCCTGGACATTAGGGGACTTTATCTTTATTTTTTATTATCACAATTTTAATTTTTAACTTTTAATTTGTAATATTTTATGGTTATACATTTATTCGCAAATTTATATTTTTGAATTTTCTTTTTAAACTTATTCGGTAAAGTATATTTTTTTAACTTTTTATTTGCCAAATTTTAGTTGTTTTTAGTCGCTGAACGTCTTTTAGGTTTCCTTGAATTCTAACATTCACCTTTGGTGTATAAAGCGATCTTGCCGTTGCATACACGAAAAAGATGAGTTGTAATTTATTGCCTTGATGAAATACAAGTTTTAAATGTAAATTTGGACAACGATGCACGATTAGATCAGTGAGAGGATGTTTGAGTAAGGATTAGAAAGTGAATATAATTTAAGGCCTTCGCTATCCATTAGGAGGAAGGGACTAAGGAGCTTCCTAGTGACTCCTGTCTCTTGAATTGACCCCTGTGGAGCTTAGCTTTTAACGAGAAATTGGCTATTGAGAAACTTGTCAATTCTTATGATGCTTTCGCTTCGCCTTTCTTTCTTAATTACTTATATTTTTGCTATTCCCATTTATTCAGCCATTTTAATCATTGATTAGTCAATTTATATCACATATTTATTTTCTTAATAAAAATTGTGGACTCTACACTTCAGGTTTCTAAGGCCGCAATTGATGTCTTTATTTGATTTCCCTTTTGATTGCTCGAGAGATCCAACTTCAACACATTTTTACTCCTCGTAACTTCATCACTTTCTTTTGAGCCTCTCTGGATCCTTATTGAGCGAGATACCCTTGGTTTTTTTTTTTGCTTCTCAACTTTAACATTTGCTCGTAAATTGCGCTTTGACAAAAAGCTAAATTATTTTATAAATGATTTTAGGATCTGACTTAGATAATAATAAAAATGAAAATAATAATAGTAATAATTAGAATACTAATACGAAAAATACTTATAATTATAATATTAAATCATTATTTTGGGACGAGTTACATTCTCTGTCGATTCCAGGGGCTTCCGGCAAATAATAATAATATAAATAACAATAATTTTCATATTAATATCACTAATAAAAATAATAAATCTCCTTTGCAGGCGTTTCGAGAACATCGGATCGACGGGTCGTCCTTGCTTCTCCTGACGGAGGACCACCTCACCACCAGCATCCAGATGAAGCTGGGACCCGCGCTCAAACTACGCTCCGTCCTCGCCCGCAAGCTGGGCTCGTGCGGGGTCTGTCTCCACTGCGCTCAATGCCACTCTGCCTCAACGGCTGGGGAACGCCAGCTCAGCTCGGCGCCTTCGGGGCGGTGACCCCATCAGTGGTCGCGAGAGATCTAAAGAGGTTCGTCCATTTGTGCAGAGAGAGAGAGAGAGTCGGCTGCTTTACTAGCGATGTGCATTAATAGGTATTTTACAACCGATCTGACGTTTTTATTGGTTTTCACTATTGTTTTTACTTTGAGAAGGGTTTTACCGCAACTGGATACATTTGGACGGATTTATACTATAGATTTTTACTCTTACTATGGAGTTACCACTGATCTAGACTCTCTGTCGGGGCTTTACTACTAATCTGAACAGGGGGGATGGGAGGATTTACTCTACTCTTGGTTGGGGTTTATTAGTGATCCGCGCTTTCTGTGAGGATTTTATCACCTCTCTACACATTTCTTCTCACCTATTTACACTCTCCAGGGGCGAAGGGGGCGATAATTTTCACTCTTGGTATCTTGTTTACCACCGATTTTCCTAGGTTGTTTTTTGACCGATTTACACTCTTACTGTTTTTTTACCAGCAATCTACAGCTCTGGTAAGGATTTTACCACAGATGTCATTACTTGGTAGGGGATCCACTCAGGTTTTCACTCTTCTATAAGTCTTTTATTTCTGATATAAGGAGCGACATTCTAAATTTAGGGGCCAAAACAGGCTTATGTATGGCAGCCGTTTGTAAGGCAGCCTGAATCCGAATTCTATCCGGTAAATTACCACACCTAATGTGGTTGGTAGCTGATAAGAAGAAGGTAGTTGACGTCATTCAAGTGTGAAAGTGATCGCATGGCCAGAGTAGTGTCTGGCAGAATTATAGTGTTGGCATAATTCGATTTCAATGATTACCTCATGCTGTACGGTAAAGGGGCAAAATAGGTAGAAAGAGCGATACGAACTAATGACCTTGGTCAATCTGAGAAATCCACGACCGCTTTCTCAGTTACAATACTCCACCAGAGAGATGTCCATAAATACGTAGCGATCTTTTTCCTTTCTAAAAACAAAGGAGTTACATCCTTAACAAGATGAGTAAATTTAATATGATATCGATAAAATATACCATTAGTATTTTGAGGGAAGAAAATCTTCATTGTTATAGAAACCTAAGAACAATGACAAAGTGTAATTAAATAGAAAATTTCTCGATGTATTTTTTTTAAACTCTCTTCTATTATTTGATAGGTTCTGGGTGTCTTGGAAAATGTGCCTGTATATTTTGTCTTATGCGAATGAGAAAGGTCATTTCGTCACCTTAACAGATACGTTACATTACTAAACAATTCTGCTTTTTTTTTTAATTTTGCGGAACTTTGACACTTACTTTGAATGAATATCTACTAGCTTAATGGGGGATCGAATTTTCTCTATAGCCCAGATGTTATCATATAACTTTACAATGAGTCCTTTCAGGTTAACTAGCTAATTTTTCCTAGGGTTTTTTCTATTTTTGTAGGTCGTTGACACGTCCGTGAGAATTGTGTGTCGTGCCGTTCTATCTAACCCTAAATAGTATGGTGGGGTTATATATATTCCACATATTCTTTCTTCCTCTATCTCACCGCTCTCTTTATCGATCATTCTGTACAAACTTTCACCGCGAGTTGCTTTCGTAGGTTTTCGCCTAAAATTGGAAAAAATATTTTCACGTTTAGCTCTATTGTTCCTAACTCTTTCTTTTCAATGTGCCGCGAACTGAATAAATTTGATCGAAATTTGAACAGTTCGGATTAAAAGGTACAATTCTTAAGTAATAACCTCCTAGAAAGCGGTTTATAATGGCTGTGGGGAAGTTAGGTAAAAATCTGTTTTAGTCCCCTTGGTGAGGGTGGCCTTCAATTTTGTTTTTATGTTGAAGGCCTACAACATAGGCGTATATCAAATTTACTTCATCTCCTTTTGAAAAATACGTCATATTTTTTAAAAATAACATACTGTAGGAGTTAGAAAATTTTCTTTGGAATTACAATCTCCATGGATCATCTATATAAAAACATTATGAAAGATAAAGGCTAAAAGAAAGCACTCCATTAGTACTTGGAAACAACAATTACCTTGAATTAATAGTAGTATTTTGTATTTGACGTAGACTGAGGCACAAACATATGTTTACTTCTAGCGGAAATGTGTTAACGATCAAGGTCAAATGAGTGACCTTGGCTCAATTATGGTCGTGACAGAATTAGTAGAAGAAGTCGGAGAGGGGGGAACAACCTTTCCAAAATATGTGCTAGGGATTTAAATAACAAAAATAGAATGCCGTTACTAAACTAATGAAGGCTGCGGGCTATAAGGCAAATGAAAAGGTAGAAACAAAAATAAACTTTAATAATTTACACAGAATACACAATAAATATTTAGAATGAAATAATGGCAATGGATACTCGATGTTTACAGAAATTGATCTAACATAACTACTTGGAGCGAACAGGGGTGAGCTCTACGTGAGTGTTCGAGAGGTTATAACGAGCCTCGGTACGTATGTACACAGGTAGGGATGACTGGCAAAGATGCCACAGATGATTTGTCTCAGCCTGGCTTGGGTTCGAGGCTTTAAGAGATGAAACGGGGAACGGTTGGTTATTCGAGTGACTTTAACAACAGGGAGTTAAACATCTAGTAGTAACACTAACTGGAAGGAGCATTCCTGCCAAAGGAAATGTACTAAAAACAAAGATGTTCCAATTGACTAGGGCTCAGATCCTTCGGTATAATTCTTGCCTTCGGACTCTCAGAGAAACGGAAGCGATCAAGAATGAAGTGTCTCAATGAGAATGGCAGGCCTATAATGTCGATGCCCAATTGGAAGCAACAATATATAAGGACCAGCCGGAACCGTTACTGCTTCAGGCCAAGGAGCTGGGGCTTTCTTTGATCAAACACGGCGCTGTGGGATGGGAAGTACCCCCGCGGGGGTTGTTTTAGATAACGCCCTGGGAGGCGCCAGAGGCGCGCGTTTGAAATTCCAATCCCTCTTTTATCGCTGAAAGCAGTTTGATATTCGAACTGTTTCCACGGCTCTCGCTCGGTGTTGCCTGGCCTCATAGTTTCGACACGGCACATGGCGGCAAGGAACCTCTCTTCTCGTCAGTATTGTTTGTACGAAAGTTATGCACAGTTAAAGTTTGTAGAAAACTAAACTTACAGTTGGTTCTGAACCATCATTCAAAAATGCATACGAGAACCAACGTAATATTAACGTGAAACGGGACTTATATTATTTATCGTCACTAAACTGGTTTATATTATTATTATCTAAAAGAAAAGTAGTAGTTGCTTTATTTAACCATTTTATAATAGATATACATTAAATTTAAATGGTTTGTAATAGAAGTTTTATTTATAAGGGATTAATATTTTTACTCAAAATAGACTGTATAAACAGCATATTTCTGTGAATTGTTAGTAAGATACAACTTTTGTTAGTTTCAGGCATCAAGAATGAAGAAGTGTTATCAACAATGTCATTTTAATGCAACCACTGAATTTGATATACAGGATGCGTAAGGTATTTGAGGACAAATTTATTCTTACACAGAAAATGACTCGTAGAAACCGATAATAATGTCTTTTTACTGGGAAGGTTGTGAGAATAAGAATAAACATATTGTTTTGTAATTTTATTGAATAAAGTCTCCTTCAGCCTCGATAATGACTTCTATGCGATGTCTGAATCGCCTACATGCTAGGATAAAGTGGTTCTTGTTCAGATTGGAGACTACTTTGACTTTGGAGGTTTTAGGGATTCTTCAGTGTTATGAAGGTGCTTATTTACCTCTTTCTTAACTAAGCTGCATACATAGTAACCCAATGTATTGAGATCTGGGCAGCTAATAGGCCAAATGTTAGTGGTTATGTGATCTTGACAATTTTGAGCCATCCATTCCTTCGATGCTTTAGCCTTGTGTGATGGTGGCGAGTTTAGTTGAAACACAAGGTCTTCCGTTGCGTAAATTTCGATTCATGGAACTAATTTTGCACTCTAACTACTTGCAAAGTTGTAGATGAAGGATCTAGCGACTTTTAAAAATCATGCCATTTTTAAATTGCTATGTTGAGCATTTATATCCACGATTACTGCGTGCCTTTTTATTTCTTGTATAAGCATAAGGTCTGCCATTAATAATTCTGAAATATAGAAAATATAAAGTCTATTAATCAGCTGCTATAGTAGAAATACCATATGTCCTCAAATACCTTACGCACACGGTATATTGTCAGCTCATAGTGAATACTACTCCCCCCCTTATTGCGGTGATGAACCCAATTATTTTTTAAAACTGAAACCAAATACAGTTAAATACAGTACAAACGACATATTGTATGTCTGTTTTGCCATAATAATAATATATTTATTAATTTTAATTATGAAGCCAAAGAAATTTTGTTTTGACAAGTGTTTTCCTATCCTACAGAGCGACTGACAGTATAAAAATTATCAGAAATGGTTACAATCTAATATCTATCATGCCACAAAATAAGCACAATTGCAGTACGCATATTGAAACTAATATTTAATAGTTCAAAATTGATTAACAGTATTATTTCTGACACCTAACAATTTAACTAGAAATAATGCCCTTCAAACTTCTCTAATATTATCTGAGCAGAAACCATAAACTCTGGGTATATTTGCTTGCAAAACTACCCTGACCTCGAGAAAGTAAAGATCGAAAATATAAAATTCAAGCACTTAAAAAATTCCATGTCATATTTTTTTACGAACAAACAAAATTATTATTATTACTTATTATCAAAGATGAAACGAGATAGGAATGTTATAAACAAGAAAATACAATACGAAGTGATAGAAATATTTGTATTCCTATAGTTCTACGTGGGCATTGGCCCACGTATATAGTGGAAAAGATATGAGCAGGAGAATGAAAATTATAGGAAAGGCTTAAATATTTAATACAATAAAAGCAAAAAGTGCCCGTTTTTGTGCCAAAGTCTATGGTGTGTCCATGACATGTTTCGTTTATAAATATGTATCCCTAGAGAGTCGCAGTTTGTAAAAGTGCTACGGTAAACTGGGGGATATTTCTGAAATTTTATTCTGCATTTTAAGGTTTTATTAAAAGTTCTATTCGAATGAAAGATTATTTAATATAAAGGAGTAATTACTCAATTAAGAGTTATGCTTCCTATTTAATACTAATTTTGGAAAATTAACGTATGGCATCACATTAACTAGAAAAAGACTAAAAAATCTTATATTTCAATACATGAGATAATAATAACTACAGTCATTATAACACAAGTGGGAATATAAGAGAAGCCCTCATTAATAGAAAATTTAGGACTATAAAAATGTTCGCACAAATTCAGAAGCAAAACACATAACAAAATGACACACGAGAAAGGAGGGTCTTTCCACAAATGTGGTAAATTCTGGAAAGTACCGTTTTATATTTAATCAAAAACAAACAAAGGCGATTCTCGTATAAAGTTTGTAAGTAGAGATCGATAAAGAAATTTGTGAATATGAAAGTGAAAATGTGTGAAGGTTACATAGACGCAAATCTCCCTATGGACATAAGGGCTGTTAAGGCACGCAACCTCGAGCATGTGACCGAGATGTCGTACATTTTCCACATTCAAACTTCAGCATGATACAGATAAGATCCACTTGTTTGAGATTATGAAAGAGAAGGTATGTTTATGGAGTACCATTTACATTAATATCGCCTTTGATATTATTAAATTACTATGAGGTAAGTCAATGCAACTTTCACTGTTCCTGAAAGCATATGAATAAGAAAATGTCTAAAATTATATATGCATTACGAACATTCGGTTATTATAGCAATCGTTTGCCGCCGTTTATTCTAAGTCGTACGTGTGGGGGATGCTCTTGATACAGACCAAGCGAGTAGCTGTATCCAATAAACGAATTAAACAACCGCCCCACAAAATTTTGCATCATCCACACGAATTCGTTTTCACCAATCAGTTGCATGGAATTATTTTCCCCCCCTAATGGAGAGATACGATATACAAATTACAAAATCAAAACAATAAAAACACTTGAATTATTATTCCTCACTAATAAATTTATCCCACTATTTTTTTTAACCAATAAAACAAAAAATGTGGTCCGAATATTCGGTTGTTCTCAAAATAAGTAATAAATATATGAGACGAAAGACGAAGAACTTCTCTCCAATAGGAGCTCTCCTTAAACTCGAGGAGAAGGTTTTGTAATTTTAACGCTTAGGTACACAATTAAATCCTAGCGAGAGTGGCCACAAAGGATCATCCTCGAGAGGGAGCTTGCGGCTTATTGTTGGACAGAAGAGAGGGTGCAGGCAGCTACATCAACACCTGTCATCATACATCAGCCAGTCATAACACCGTTGTCTCACCCTCCCCTCTTTTCGAAAACCAAACATATCAGGATTCCATCCTGACACTTACCAAAGTACTTTGCATAGCTAGACCCCCCGTACCAGAAAAGAGTGGTCTTACATTGGTCAACGAAGGCTACCCTTCTTTTCGGAAAACACTCAATCTTTTCCTGTCAACTTTCGTCTTATAGTGTAACGTTCCCTGCTGATCTCAGCTTTGCCAGCGATTGTCATGCTCATCTTTACATAATTCATGGAGGAGCCGCGTGCAAGTTTGAAAGTTGTCAGTAGCATTATAAATTAATCTCCTTTTTTAAAAATCATATTATTTTCCATAGACACACATTGCCGACAAAATGACGGATGGTGATAGTTTAAAAAAACAGCTGTTAATAATCCTAAAACCTTCAAATTCTCAAAAATCTGCAAACGCTGATTATTTTCCCAAAAATGAGTCTAAATATTTATATGTGAAGAGACTACTGGAAAAAATAAAAAAATAACTTGTAAATAAGATAGCGAAGATAAAGCGATAAAAAATAGGAAAACTCTCTTATTAACTGTAAATCGTTTTTTTCAATAAGAAGTGGTAAAGAAAGTTGGAGTAAATAGATGCCGACTGAGAGTGCCACTTAAAAGGGACTAAATGGAGGTAGTATCACACTTTCTTATTGTCCCAGTCACCTTTTATAAAACACATTCTTTCTTTCTTTGCTCTCTCTCTCCCTATTTTTCTCTCTCTTTGTATATATACAGTCCTGATCACAAGTATAGGACCCTTTGAAAAACTATAAAAATGGACATTTCGCACCTTCAGATATTATATAAGGTTCTAAGTGAAGCTTCTATATACTAGAAGCTAAAATGTAGCTGAGGCAAACAAAGGTAGTTTAAACTATTTAAAGAGAATAAATAGTCTACTCAAATGAGCTGGTCAACAGCTGATCAAAAGTTTAAGACCGCAGCGCATAATAGTTTAAATTTGCGCAAATTCTCGGATTCTGCGTTATTTATCGTTTCTAGCTCACTGTGTTAAGACGTCATAATGCCTAAAACGGGTAAACTTTCATTATTTGAAGTGGTCGGATTGTTGAACTGCTTAAGCAAGGCCTCTCGCATCGTGCCATCACGGCCGAGATAGGACGCAGTAAAACAGTAATTTACATTTTTTTTTAGATCCCGAGGGCTATGGAACAGCGAAGTCAATTGGTAGACGCCGAAAAATTACACCCGCACTAGGTAGGAGGATCAATAGGGTTGTCCGTCAAGACACGCCACGGTCCTCAAGTCAGATTAAGGCACTCACCGATGCTGATTGCAGTCAAAGAACCATTAGACGTCATCTCAGAGGGAAGGGCATGAAAAATTAAAAAAAAAACGCTTAAAGCGCCTCGTCTGCTTCAACGTCACAAAACCGCCCGTTTAGAGTTCGCCATGGAGCACCAGACATGGGAAATCGCAAAGTGGAGGGAATTTTTATTCTCTGATGAGAAAAAATTTAACCTTGACGGTCCTGACGGTTTCCAACGTTATTGGCATAACAGCCAGATCCCCCCTGAGACGTTTCCCATACGAAACAGTGGTGGAGGCTCTATCAATTTGTGGGGGGCTTTTTGCTTCAATGGAAAAATGGGGTTTCAGGTTGTGCAGGGGTGTCAAACGGCGGCTGGCTATGTAGAGATGCTGCAGAGGGAATCCCTCACGATGGAGGGCCCTCATATGTGTTGTGATGGCTGCGTCTCCCGATAAGACAATGCTTCAATTCATAATTCCTGCCTGACAAAGACGTTCCTCCAGGAGAATGATGTCCATCTTTTACACCATCCTGAGTGTTCACTGGATCCAAACCCAATTGAAAACATTTGGGGATGGATTTCAAGGGAAATCTCCAAAATGAACATCAGTTCATTACAGTGGATGCCTTTCGTGAGGCCATCTTCACCACCTGGAGTAATGTTCTCCCGTCACTCTTAGAAGACCTCGTAGCAGGCATGCCTTTGTAACTTTTTAGGTTATTAACAACAATGGTAGAGCCACTCACTACTGAGTCCCTATTCTGAAGGTTTAATTCTGTTTTGAGGGGTTTTCCATGTTTTGGAGTATTGGTCTTAAACTTCAGATTAGCTGATGAGTAGACTGTCTTTTCTCTTAAATTTGTTTAAACTACCTTTGTTTGACTCAGCTACAATTTAGCTTTTAGTATATCGAAGCTTTATTTAGAACCTTATAAGAATCTGAAGGTGCGAAATGTCCATTTTTACAGTTTTTTTCAACTGGTCCTATACTTATGATCAGGACTATATATATATATATATATATAATATATATATATATATATATATATATATATATATATATATATATATATATATATGAAGAAAGATAGATTTAGGGGGAGGGAGATAAAAAGAAGGAATATGTTTTATGTAAGGTGAATCGGACAATAATAAAGTGCAATACAAGATTAAATTTAGCCAGGTATTGCCATAAATTCATAAAATTATATTCTAAAATGTCTTTTACCCCCCTCTTCTCCTCACCGAAATATCAAAATTCGCCCATGCATATATGAGCGACGGTGTTCCAACGGTTTTATACCATATTTTTGTAAGTATTTCTTGAATTAGAACTGATCTAAATTTACGTTTACTACTTATAAATTTGGTGATTAAAATTTCCTGGTTAAACTTGTGCTCCATGAAATTTGATGTTTTTCCTCATCTTAAATTACTATATACTAAATGTTATCTCAAGAATTTGTTGACTTAAAATTTAATTGAATTAAAACTCTTCAGATAAAGAATATTCGGTATATTTGGATAAAATCACAATCATAGTTTACATTATGAAAACAAACCACTTCCTGTTCTTGTATATAACTTTTTGACATGTTAAGCAGCCCTCCATTCCCCATCCTCTGAAGAAATTAAAATAATGCCACACGACTAAATTCTAAGCATGTATATGTTGCACATATACACACATTCATGTAGACAAGAGAGTGCATTTTCAAGTAAAAATATAAAAATTCATCTTTCCGTACTCTTGCAATAACGTAGAAAGTAATCTAGGAAAATCTCAAAACCCCATCTTTACAATTGCTGTGGATGTGTTAATCGGGTGAAACTAATTACATTTGCATTATCAAACAAACTATCGGTACCCGGGTCACTACCTACCTGTCATACCCAATTACTTGTCTATGCCGATAACAGAAAATTACCACCTCTTAAGGAATTTAATGGCTAGAGGATTTCCAAGATCTTCCACAATTTCCAGTTTTGTTCAGATTTTATCAGTCAATATCCGACGGTGCGCCCGTCCCTTTTCGGAAATAGGGGCAGAAATCTGAAAGGGTTATTTGAGGATTCCATGACTAAGCCTAGTACTGAGTAGTGTTTACCATATAATTCCTTTAATTCGAAGCTGGCTTCCTTTCAAAGTTGTATTTTATACCATAATAAGAATAAAAGAAATGAGGATAATTTATTAACCCATAAATTTAATTTGATTTAAAGGTTAGCATTAATAAATTATTTTTCTCTCACTCTCTTTGAATCTCTTCAGTATTAATTCCTCGGGGAAGTTACTTGCGATCTAAAACAAGTATAGATAGGACAAACTTCGGACGCCCATTAGTGCTGCCAAATATCTGGGCTTTTATCCGCAACCAAATTAAAGAATATAAACAATTAAAGGAAGTATTAGCAATAAAAAAGTTTTCTTATCTTTTTGTCATACTCATTTCCTCTAAACTGAACAAACACATATATGCCACGTAGATACAAAGGCGGCTATGGGTAATATTAAACAGATTCCAGTTTTAACGCGGAAGTACGACTAAATATATCCTCCGACTTAATCTCTAAAAACTTGTTGTCAGTTCATAAATCGGGTGGAAAGACCAAGAATACTAAAACGGGGTATTTTTTCTTGCTCCGTTTGCGGCAACGCGAGAAGGTCCTATATTCCCCTTTCAACCTGAATTCTCCTATAATTCTCCGGTGCCTCGCACGCATAGGACGTGGGTTCGAATCTCATCTCGGTGCATTATGTTTTTACATATATATATATATATATATATAATATTAAAAAGCCAATGTTGGAGCAAACTAAGCTCTTCAAACCTTCGGAAGGAGCCTTTCTCACAGGCAGGAGAGGATATCGATTAAGCCAGCCTTTTTAACCAGATAAGTATAATTGCGCCATTGAAAATTATTCTCCCTCTCTCTCTCTCTCTCTCTCTCTCTTTCTCTATATATATATATATATATATATATATATATATATATATATATATATATATATATATATATATACAAGAAAGAAACCATAGGATCAAATTATTCGCGAAACCAGGTTTTGACGGAAGCCTTCGTCATCGTCAATCGTTGAAATACTAATGAAATACAAAAGAGATTCCTAACTTACGGCCACACAGATTTACAAGTCGGAATGTGATTAGGGAGGGGGGGGGGGTGCAGTATGGGAAAGCAGCATCATTTTTGACTAAAGGAAGTATAAATTTCTTACTTATCAAGGGATTAGTGTTGAATTGGCCATCGGAAGTATTAAAGTTCGGAATTTCCTTTATAAGCGCCCATTCAATTAGACGCTTATGTATATAATTGTGAGAATTATAAATTATTTTTGCATTATTAATGTCAATTGAATGGTTTTCATTGATATGTGGCGAAACAAAGTAGAAGAAAGAGATCCACGTCGCATATTGCATTTATGTTCCTTCATTCTCTTTGAGAATCTGCTGCTTTCGCCAATATATACTTGATTGTAGAATTTGCACGGAATATAATAAACTCCCTTTTCTTTATCGATGGATCTATTTTTAGATGACTATTTAAAATCATTCTTCGTATTGAGAAGCCACATTGATGTTGATGAAACGTGCTAACCTTTTCCAATTAACTTATTGTGGCGAGTAGTCCTAAGATACTCCTTAGGATTATCTGGAGAGGAAAAGATGTTTTTGGTTTTATAATGACATTTTTCTATGAAGCAAAAGCGATACTGAAGCTAAATGAATGTTTGGATGATCGTATTGATTTCATTCTGCAAGAAACAATGATCCCAAATAGGATCTGCTCTCAGGAACAGGGAAGGAACTACGGACCTTTTAACTGATACGTCATGGCACGATAAATAGTGAATATAGGCATTAGAGTTGGTTGGTTCTTGTAGACAGAACAATATGTTTTGTTGTTTTGTTCCCATTCTATTGGGTTAAAGAAGAAGTTCTGGCGGTTTTATCGAATTTATTCATTACCATTAACAATTTTAGAAAAACTTTATTTTTAATTGATAACAATATGCAATTTAATCAATAATGTATTCTCCGTTGTTATGTACGACTTCTTTCCAACGTTCAACTAGTTTTTCGATGTCTCTTCAATAAAAATCTCTTGATTTTGACTCGAAGAATTCTGTCCTTATATCTACGAGTAGCCTTGTGGCGAGCAAGCAAACCGGCGGCAATCGTGAAGCGTTCAAGTTTGTTGTTTTCGCTCAAAGCGTGCGGAACTCATGCACAAAATTTTTTGAACTTTTTCCATCGAATGAAGGTGATTCACTAAAGTTTTCTGATCACACGCAAATTGTACAGCAAATTCTGGGGTTGATTGACGAGGATTTTTATGAAGAAGGTCATTCAATCGATCTTCATCCATCTCAATAGGGTGACCAGAATGTTTTTCTTCATTAAGATTGAAATGACCGTTCTTGAAACGTGAAAACCACCATTGAGCTGTCTTTTCTGATAAAGCATTTTCTCCGTCCACAGCACAAATATCGCGACGAGCTTTGGCTACGTTTGCATTGTTCCCGTCTTGATTGAAAATGAATAACAACAAGTGTCAAAAATGCGCCTTTTTTTCAACTTAATATTCCATTTTGAGAGTACTGAAAAAAAATTAATTTAACACAATTTTTAAATAAACCGCAATGATTTATTATTCAACTTCAAAACTTAGTTTAAGCAAAAGGCTAATAGTCTACGCTGTTAAGAGACGCAGCCTAACCTTTGCAAATTTTGCTTTCATTATTTATTATTGTTTTTTTCAGTAAGTGTACAAATCACGTCAACAAAACTTAAATCAACACAACATTACAAGAACGCAAGAACTTATTCCTCAACCTAATACTTTAAATGCAATTGTGGACTTCATACTATTCAATTGTTCGAAGAAGGGATCAAATCCATTATCATTAATAAACCATGTGGCACATATCTCGTCCACATAGCGGCAATGAGTTATAGGGGGAAATGAGGGGGGAGGGGTCAAAGTCCTCCATGAACAGTTTGTAAAAATGTCACAGCGTGCCATAAAAGCTTGTCTTTTCGGAAGATTTTTTTTCTTCTGCTTAGTCGAGTGGTTAAAGGCTCTGGTTACTTGATATCAAATCGGTTGCTCGCTGCCTCAGTGTGCTTGGTTAGAATCTCACCTAGCTCGAATTTTTTCGAAGTAGGAAACAAGTATTTCCGAAGAAGGAAATTATTCCGTTTTCTCTTTGTTGCAGTGTGTTGGATATATATATATATATATATATATATATATATATATATATATATATATATATATATATATATATATAGAGAGAGAGAGAGAGAGAGAGAGAGAGAGAGAGAGATAGAGAGAGAGAGAGAGAGAGAAATAAAGAGATATATAAACTAAAGTTTGTTATAGCATGTAAAGTTAATTAGTAATCTACACGATCAAAGTGGTTTTGCGAGTTGTTTGAATCAAAATTTAATTAATTATGCTGTTTTCAATATAGGTACGGCAGAGGTGTGGTTGTGCTTCAGAATGCGTCGTCTAATATTGCCCCCTGTTTTATCAAAGCCCTGTCAAATCCATCTTATGCCCTAATGTGCATAGTCTAGCTGATATTTGATGTGATTCATGGTAAATAAGAGCGATATAAAATAGACAATATCCTCAGGCCAAGTAGTTTTTAGCATATATACAAAATGAGATGCCGTTGTAAAGCCTTTAGTTGTGATCATTAATTAATCTAAATCTAATCTACTAATAAGCTACTCAACGTATTCTGAAATGATATTCATGCCTCTGTCTTAGATCGTTCTACGTTTGGTGTACTCAAGTAAATTTTATATACAATCGATTCACTTTAACATTTTGATCCCTTAAATTACAAATTTTCCTTTATATCACAATTGCTTTAAAAATGTTTATATTTTATTATTATCAAATATATGATAGCATAAATAGTGAAGGCTGTTAATCATTGCTCTATCAACCGCATATAGGGCTTGAAATTGAATTTGTATACTTGAAGCAAAAAAACTGTGGATTAGATAATCCAAAGGAGTAAGTAATGCGTATAGAGAGGAAGAAGGAACATACAGATACACGAAGAAGGAATAGAGTAGAAATAATGACAATTGATATCTTGTTTGAACGAAAGTCTTCAAAACAGATCAATTGGGCCCCTAATATAGGTTCAGGGCTGAACAGTAAGAAGACCAATGGGATTATGTAATAAGTCGCCATAGTTCCGCACATAAAGTTCGTAAGAAATATTTATGTGATTTTTATATATGAGCATTTGACGTAATGACGTCCCCCCGAGGAAAAGAACTATGAATCAGTAGAAAATATACAACCAAACCTTAGAGTGATAGAGTTCGTACTTATTAATATTTCTATTATTTGTACGAATGACTTAATTAAAGAACTTTACTCTAACCTTCCGAAAATCCTTATCCGTCTTTTTGTATTCACGTTTTTATTCTCACTTAGCTCGTTGAGAAGTCATTATTAACCTAGAAAGAATAGGAGACAAAAACTAAATATTCGTGTACTGTTCGTAAATATTTACAAAACCCGATGAAGGAAGATCAAATAGAAGGAAGTTTATGAATACGAGACTACCTCTTATCTCCCTTGGTACAGACTTAATTAGCATCTGACTTTACTGGTACAAAACAACTATCCTAATCTTAATACGAGTTAAGAAAAATTTATAATCATATGGCAAGGAGTAAATTATTTAGTGGGTGGGGGTTTGTGTATGTGCTCGTGGAAGCAGTCCCTTAATATCTTTCTCTTGATTATCTTCGTCACATTTCATTATTTGGCTTTCCAAGCGCTACGTTGGTATCGTCGAGTCACGCAAACAAAGAGGCAATGCTTCAACATCGTCATAAATTCAAATTACATATCGACCCGTCCTTCTGGTATACACAGTAAACTGACAACCACTGCCGGATGCGATTACAAGACTTGTACGCGTCCAGTCCTATCTAGCTAGTGATCTGGCTCTGAACCTTTCCACCTCCCGCTTCATCCCCCACTACCTAGGCGTTGTCGCGGGTTCCCCGCCAGCAAGGCACTTTTAACAATGGTTGTCGTGGTATAAACTCAAAATATTTCAATATCTGCGTTTTCAAGGAGACGGTTATTGGGGGAGGCGGAGAACTGCATTGAAAGACGGGTGGCGCATTCGGCACATTAGAGCGAGTCTAGCCTGATATAAATAAACTGCAGGGATGGGGCGACCGTCCCTTGGTCCTTCTAATTTTACGGAGATCCATTTAAAAAGGAAACGTTTAGACGGAATGAATGGGGAAAAGGTTCCCGGAAAAGCGAACGAAATATTTCAGACCACGACGTTATGGGAGTGGGCTACCGGAGATATGGGGCAAATCTGTGTTAACTTAGAGATTTATGAACAATAAATCATCGGTTAGAATGCGTTTGTAACCAGAATAGGTTTTATCTTCCCCTCCAGACAATAAAACATGATTGTATTCTGTATAGATAACGGGATTCTAGCTATAAAATAAGTAGAGGGAAAGTAAAATGTAAAAAGGGCGGGGAAAGAGAATCTTTAATTAGAGAGAACATTAGTTATGTTGGTTCATTCAAAAAGGTTCTGTCCTTAATTGAATATTCATTAAATCCTTAAATTTTGACCTGGCTTTTATTATTTCTTTTTTCGCAGAAGATATGTCTTTAATTTCAAGGGGGATAAATGAGCGTGTAGAAAATCTTTAGGGTAGGGGTTAATATTACCATTAGTTGTAATATAATTATGATGACAGTAGTAGAAAAAGAAAGAGCAGTAGTAATGGTAAGAAGAGTTTTGAGCAATTTTCTTTGGACTTCCAAAACAAAGCAAAGCAAAACGTGTGCAGGACCAAACACCCAGTACTGTGATTATGATCAGCTCGTGGTTTCGGATGTCGGGAAAGTGCCGCCGATGTGGTACGCAGTCATTTACAGACTCACTGCTGCCATTTACAGGGACATGTTGGCCACGAGAGTCTTGCCCTGGGTGAGAAATAAGCCGAAACAGGCGGAATACCTCTTTGAGCAGGACGGTGCCCCAGCCCACACGGCCAAGAGCATGCAAGGTGTGGGCGCTGAAGTCCTTCGTCAACCGCGCTCGGGCCAGCATGACTAAGTAGTTCGTCCGCAACGTATGCGTGGCCTTCAGGTCTAGTCTGCAGTGTGCTCTCTGAGGGCGGTTTAATTGATTAATAATACGATTTAAACACATATTTATATGTTAAAACAATAAAAGCCTGTCTAACTGCACTCAAACTCTAATGTGTCTTTTTTGAGAGCGTCTTAACGAGTGTAACAAGACTTTTGCAATATCCGGTATATATTAAATATCTGGGTATGGAGAAAGAATGAGAAAATTGCGCGGTGTAGATCAGTATAAAGCAGGCAAGCATTCATATATAAAATTCGCGAGTACCACTCCCTTAGGCTTCTTGGTGAATCATTCAAAAGGTTAGTTTTTTCACGAGATCATTCAATTAAAATTTATAATTTCTTTATCACCTCTCTAGGAATTTGAAAATGGAAGAAAGTATCATGTCACAAATAGTAAATCAAATTCCTCCAAGTAAGAATTGCGAAGGCAAACGCTATGTGCTAGGTTCCCAACCTAAAGTTCCGTTTGTAAATAACAATGAACACAATATGAAAGATAAGAATTGATGCTATGCTAGGTTCCTTTTATTCATGAAAGCTCCTGAAATAGATAGGAGCAATACTAATTAATTAAAAGAGAAAGTGGAGGCAATTTTTGTACTAAATAACCTGTTTGCTCAATTTCGTAAAAAACTCGGTTGAAAGTTGTCTTTGCATCCTCGCATGTAAATTTCAATCTAACCATTTCAAGTCCTGATTAATAATAATTGTTTGAATGTCTGGCTTCTTTCACTAAACAACAGTTTTCTTAGGTTACCCTGTGAAAAAGAACAAATCTGAAAGTTGCCATGTCAAGAGTCGTGAACCGTAAAGGTATTGGGTTCACCATTGTTGACATGGTCGGGAAGACTTGCTCGTAAAATACCAATTTAAGTACTGCCGATCGGTTAATTTCAATGAAATAAAAGGGGTTGACATGCGATTGAGAGAGTTCCAGCATCCAGTAGTTTCATCAAAAACTATCAAAAATTAGGACTGCAGCCAAATTCTGAACCTAACCCGTTATATTTTTGTTTTCATCTAAGTTTAAAACGCACTAGCAACGAGGCCGTCTCAATCATAAAGTTAGTAAGGGATAACTGTAAAGAAAGTATTGGAGGTCAATGAGGCAGAAGTCAAGGCGAAAGCATTCGTAATTGGGAGTAACCAGGGATGCTACAAGTCAGGCGAGAGAGAGAGAACTCTTATTTCATAGTAAACCAGGATGCGGTAGCCCTGGCGAAAGCTCTTATTTCAGAGTTATGAGGGATTGGAAAACCTGAGGAAAGCTCTTGTTTTAGAGTAAAGAGGGATGCGGAAAGCCTGCCTAAAGTTCTTATTTTAAATTTAAACTGATATGATAAAAATGGAAAAAATTCCTATTTCAGAGTAAACTGGGATGCAGGAAACTTAGTGAAAGCTGAAATATCATGGTAAACGGATATGAAAGAACCCTGGCGATAGCTACTATTTCAGAGAAAACTGGGATGCGATAAACCTGTGGAAAGCTCCTCTTTCAGATTAATCGAGGATGCGGTAAACCTGTTTGTCGAGATATGCCTGTGAAGACCCGCTCGGAGCAAGGGCGGATACAAAAGCACGGGCAGATTGGTCCCTAGGCCGTCTGCGATCTGCTTTGGAGCAATTAAAAGATTGGGAGGCGCCTCCTTCATTTTTTAGAGTGCGTTTACGATTGACCGAGATTTATTTAATGACTTGCCAAGTTGCAGTTCAAAGGATAGGGAAAGATCAAGACCCCTAAATATAATTTTCATATATATAATAAACTGAAGAATATATATATACAAAAGGGGGAACAAATTGCTCAATAAGGATAGTTAATTGGATCGTGACAGTTTACAATATGACAGAGCTAGGCGAGCGGTTAAAAATTATCGTTAATTCGACCAATGGATATTATTTAAATTTGAGCGTGAAGTCAATTCAAAAGAGGATGCAAGTGACGATTGATGGGAGGGGGGGTGTAATCACGGGATTACAACGCAAAATCGCTTTACCTTGAAGCTTATAGGTGTTCAGAGGGGGAAACCAAGGCACAGGTTTTCAAAGAGATACTTCTGTGAGCCCTGACGAGGAGGACTCTTAGATGGGGTTTTGGTACTTCTTGTTGAAAAAAGAGATTTTCTCTGCTCCAGAGAGATGAAATCTTAAACACGAGACGGTTCGATGGCTTGGCAGGGAATCTCAGACACGAGGAACGGAAGTCTTGAAGGGGGGTGCGAGATGAGGCGGGTCTCACAGTTCTCGGAGAAAAAGGTGGCTCGATAAGCTTTTCTCTGAACAGGGTTCAAAGCTTCACGAAGGGCGATCTGCCGGTGAGATCTTAACGACGAGGTATGATCGAACATGGGTTTCGAGACTTCGCGGGCAAACAAGAAACGGTATGAACGGAAGGAGAGACAGACTCTCAATTTCCTCGAGGAATGGCGAACGCAGGGTTAAATAGCCAGTTGGCTGGTGCGATACATAGCCCCAAGGCATGGCCGTCCCCAGAGGATTCTCGAGGTCAGTCTATGCAAACATACTTCGAGATAACAAGTTTGATCAAACAGTGAAGTTTGTCTCAGGATATGGAGTTGGGTTAATGGCCACACTCGCGGCAAAAGGACATGCCTGTGGAGCATGAGGAGGAGAACTAGGCGTTATCGCTGTGGAGGGAGAGCGAGTTGCGCCCCGCATAAGCAATTACAGCCGGGTCAAGCGACTCAGCGCGTGATTGCTTCCTTCTCGATGATTCTAAAATTCCCAAACCAAGGAGCATGTGGTTTAGAGCAAATGGGTTGAAAGAGGTATTTCGGGGGGCTTTCTCTCACGCTAGTCCTTCGATGGGCATCCTTTTGCACTGGTGAAAGCTCTTATTTCAGAGTCAATGGGGATTTGGTCATTCTAGAGAAAGCTACTATTACATAGAAAACGGGAGTGAAGAAAACCCGGAGAAAGCTTGAATTTCAGAATAATCGGTCGTGTGAGAAACGTGATGATAGTTCCTATTTCAAAGGAAAAGGGCTTACGGAAACCCTGGCAAAATATCACAGTAAGCGAGTAATCAAGAACTCAGGCAAAAGCTCTTCTTTCAGATTAAACGGGAATTCGGTATGCCCATCTAGAGTAATTGTTTCGTGGTAATTTGGATGAGAGAAACCCAGCGTTTGCTCATATTTCATAGGAAGCCTGGCAATATGTTTTTTTTCCGAAAAAAACGGGTATACGGTAAACTGGCCAAAGCTTTCGTTTCAGAGTAAACTGCTATGAGGTACACTTACCGAAATCTCCATTTTTAGAGTAAACTGGAATTGGGGAAATCTGGCGAAAACTCTTATTTCAGATTATTCGGAGATGCGGGATATCTGGCGAAACCTCCTATTTGAAATTAAACGGGGATGCGTGTAACTTGGCGAAAGCTCCTATTTTAGAGTAAACGGGTTGCGAGAAACATCCTAAAATTTCCTATTTTACAATCAACGGGGATGAGGGTAACCTGACGAAAGCTTCTATTTTAGAGTAAAAATTATGCAGGAAACTTGTCAAAAGCAACTATGTTACATTACGCGAGAATGCGAGAAAACTGGTGAAAGCTCGCATTTTGGATTAAATTTGGATGCGGGATACCTGGGAAAAGGTCTCTTTTCAGAGAAAAGGGTATGCCGTAAACCTAGCGAAAGCTACGATGAAAGAGTAAACGAGGAACCGCGAAACAAGGCAAAATCTTTTATTCAGAGTAAAGCGAGATCTGGGAATTGAATAAAGCTTTTATTCAAGAGAAAATGGAGAGATTCTGGCAACCAGGGAAAGGCTCCTCTTTCAGATTAAACGGTGATAGGAAACCCTAGTGAAAAATCCGAGTAAACGGACATGAGTGAAAGCAGACGAAAGCTCCTAATTCTGAATAAACCTTGATGCGGGCAAACCGGCATAATCTCCTATTCCAGAGTAAACGCGGGTAAGGAAAACCTGGCGAAAGCTCCTACTTCGTCGTAAACAGGGATTAAAGGGGAATGCTGGAATCCTGACGAAAGTCCTCTTTCAGAATAAACGTGGAAGCAACAAACCTAGGGAAAACTTTTATCAGAGTAATCGGTGATTCCAAAACCCTGGCTAAAGCTCCTTTTTTAGAGTAAATGAGGATTTGGCAAAGATGGCGAAAGCTGCTATTTCAGATTAAATGGGGATGCGGGAAAGCTGGTGAAAGCTTCTATTTCAGAGTAAAGTGGATGCGCAAAACCTAGCGATAGCTCTAATTTCAGAATAAAAGGGAGATATAGGCAACCTGGCAAAAGCTCTCATTCCAGAGTAATGGAAAATGCAGGAAACTTGAGGAAAGTCCTATTCAAGAGTAAACAGGGAAGCAACAAAGCTAGTGAAAACTCCTATTTCAGAGTAAACGGTGATGCGAGAAACCTTGCAAAATTCCTATTTCAGTCTAAATGTACATACATGGGGGAAACCTGGCGAATGCCCCTATTTCCGAGTAAATAGGAATGCGGGACACCAATCTAAAGCTCCAATTTCAGGATAAAGAAATATGCGACAACCCTTGCGTAAGGACTATTTCAGAATAGACTGGGTTTTGGGAGACATTGAGAAAGCTCCTATTTCAGACTAAACAGGGATGCGGGAAAACTGGCGAAAGCTTTTATTTCAGACTAAACAGGGATGCGGGAAAACTGGCGAAAGCTTTTATTTCAGATTAAACGCGGATGTGGGAAATCTGGCGAAAGATCCTTTTTCAGAGAAAATCAGGATGGAGAACCTGCCGGAAGCTTGTATTTCAGGTTATATGGCGAAAGCTACTTTTCTGGAGTAAACGGAGATGCGGGAAACCTGGAAAAATCTCCAACTTCAGAGGAAAAGGAGTTGCGCGAACCTGAACGAATGCTCCTATTTCAGAGTAAAAAGGGATACGGAAACCCTGGTGAAAGATCGAAGTAAAACAAGTTGCGTTAAATCAGGCTAAAAATCCTATTTTCAATTAAATAAGGATGCGATAAACCTAGCATGAGCTCTTATTTCAGATCAATTACGGATGCGGGAAACCTGGCACCAACTCCAATTTCAGAGTAGACGAGGATGCAGGAAATAAGGCGAAAGTTTTTCTTTCAAAGTAATTGGGAACTCGGTAAACGTGGCGAGAGCTCTTATTTCATAGTAAACCGGGTTGCTGTAAACCTGGGTAAAGCTCCTATTTCTTAGTATACGCGAAATGGAGAAACCTGGCTAAAGGACGTATTTCAGTGGAAAGGGGGATAGGGGAAACCTAGATAATATTTCCATTAAATATTCAAGGGGATACGTTAAAACTAGAAAAAAATCCTATTTCAAAATAACATGGGATGTGCAAAATCTAGCTAAAGATACAAGTTCAGAGTAATCGGTGATAAGAGAAACCTGGTGAAAGCTCAGTTTTCAAACTAAGCAGTGCTGCGAAAAACGTAGGGAGAGCTCCTTTTTCAGAGTAAACAGGGATATAGTAACCCTGGCGAAAGCTCTTATCTTAAAGTAAACAGGAAATCGGGAAAGCTGGCTTAATCTCCTGTTTAAGAATAAACCAGGGTACGGTAACCCTACCTAAAGCCCCTATTTCAGATTTAAGGTGATACGATAAAACTGGTAAAATCTCCTATTTCTAAGTAAACTTTGTTGCGGGAAACTTGGCCCAAGCGAAGGTTTCTGAGGAAAGGAGGATGTAGGAAACTTGGCAATAGTTCCTTTTTAAGAGTAAACGGGGATGCAGGAATCCTTGCGAAAGCACCTATATAAGATTAAACTTGAATGCAAGAAGCTTTTGAAAAACTCCTATTTCAAAGTAAAGGAGAATGCAGGTAACCTACCGAAAGCTCTTCTTTCTGAGTAAATGGGGTGCGAGAACCATTGAGAAAGCTCTTTCAGATTAAACAAAGATTCTTGAATTCTGGTGCAAACGCTTATTTCAGATTAAACGGGCATGTAAGGAACCTGGCGAAACCTTGCAAAAGCTCCTAATTCAGAGTAATCCTAAATCCGGGTAACCTGCCGCAAGCTCCTAATTTAGAGTAAGTGAGATGCGGGAAACCTGGGGAGAGGTTCTATTTGAGAGGGAAAGGGTATGCACGATACCTGGTGAAAGCTATTAATTCAGAATAATCGGTGATGCGGGAAAGCTGTCGGAAGCTGTTATTTCAGATTAAGCGGATATGATGGAAAACAGGCGAAAGCTCCTCTTTCGGAGGAAATGGGTTCTGGAGAAAACCTAGTGAAAGCTCTATTTCAAAGTAAACGGAGATGCAGCAAACCTTGCCGAAGCTCATTTTCCAGAGTAATCGGTGATACAGGAAACCTGCTGAAGGCTCTTATTTCAGATTAAGTGGTATTTGAGAAACCAGGTGGCCGGAAACTTTGCGAAAGCTCCTAATTCAAAGTATAAGGAGATGCGGGTAACGTTGCAAAAGATACTTTATCAGCGTAAACGGGGGTGTGGGAAACCTGGCGAAGGCTCCTCTTTTAGAGTAAACTGGGATGCAGGAATCTTTCAAAATCTACTCTTTTTGCTTAGAAGTGGACACGGAAAACCTTGCAAAAGCTCCCTTTTCAGAGTAAACGGAGATGTTGTAAACCTGGCGATCGCTCTTATTTCCTCACAAACGGTGTACGCGATACCCTGCGGCAGCTTACTAATTTTCCTAAAGCGCTTGAAAAGTTTTCCCAACACCCGCTGAGGTCTGGACATTTATGGACTCCAGTGTATTCCAAGAATGGCGTATGAGCCAGGCGGCTGCCAATAATTAACGGACTAAACTTGTCCTTTCAGCAGATGACAGATAAATTCCTGGAATTTTGCTCGCATTACAGAGTGGTTCTAATCCGATCGTTGAGAATGAATAATTTATGGCTTGGAACAAAATAACTAGAACTACTTCTCGGGCCGCTTTTTTGACCGGATAGATAATTTAACCTTTTATCTCTTAAGGCTTCTGTATGTTCCTACCACCTTCTATCATTCCTTTCTCTCGATCATTTTATGTTTCTTTAAATTTTTGTCATATATGTATATATATATATATATACATATATATATATATATATATATATATATATATATATATATATATATATATATATATATATATATATATATATATATATTTTATTTTTTATTTTTTATGGGGCACCTTGTCTTGTTTTGGACATGTGCTAATATTTTCTTTGCATTTACAGGCTGAAATGTCGAGTAGTTCTTTACAATTGACTTTGAAATTTTTAAGTTTCCTTGTGTCACTAAGATTCTATTTTATGTCATGATAGGTCTTGTTATGGTTTTATAGTCATTATTCAACTTGTTTTCCGTGTCTGACGCATTTAGTTGGAACAGATGTAATTGATGCTGATCTCCAAATTCCTTTAAGTTGAGAGAAGATAACCGTGTAAATGTTACTGAAATATAGTTCTTTATTTGACATCTTCCTTAGTTCAATTTTTTCTTAAGAACGTTTTTTAAGACATCTTCAAATGTAAGGAGATTTCTTCTTTTAAGTTTTGCAAGAGTCCCCAAAATTGGGTTTTCAACAGCTTGCCCTGTCAATTTGGAAGTCATTGACATTGTAATTAAGAGAAGTACAAACAATCGCCAAGACTTTCCGTGCGCAACTAAGGGTTACAGGAGAAACCTACTTAAGAAGGGGGAGAGACAAGAGTGGACGGCGTGATGGTGCTGTCACAAACTCACTCAGTTACGCACTCGCACAGTAGCTACACATTAATAAAACAGCCATATAATATGTCGATTTTTAAACCAAGGCACATGCTATTTGCAGAAGCTTGATATAATACCTTTATAAGCTTCCAATATTTTTTAATCCCTTGCCTATCAGCGATTGGTTTAGTATTGTAGATTAACATATATTCTTAGAAATAAGGAAAGGAAAGAGAGTACCCTAGGAGACCTTACTGTCCATTCAAAGAATATAAGGCGTTTGCGCAAGCTGAAGAAATTCTTTTACGACTAAGAAAATTTAACATATCTTATTAACATTGTAGATTATCGATTGCAAACGACCCGCGAACTTCATAATTAAAATTAAATTTTTGGCAGTTTTGAAGTTTTAGGTGAAAATGTGGAATATTTTATTTTTTTGCTCCTTCTTGCGCAAGCTGAAGATATACTTATTTAATTAAAAGCTTTTGAATAGATAAAATATAAACATAAATCATTATTATGAGTACTACCAGCAAGTAATTTTCTCTCATATAAATATTTGGTGCATTATCTATATTTTGGCTATTTTCAATGCAATTTTTCTATTTTCAAGATCGATACGCAGGCTAAAATTATGTTCGTAGAGCAAAATGGTTTTATCACAAAATATTTTCACCAATTGGTACCTTTTCAGCACTACCTACCAAAGTGATTGAAAAGAGTGGTAAATCGCACAACCCTAATATATATATTTCTATATATATATAATGGTATGTGTTTTGCAACCAATCTGCAATAAATTAGGATGCCTCTTTTCTTAATGGGAACTTACTGATTAACGTGAGGAACCAACAATGTGGAGAAGTGAAAACAGTTATAAAATGGGATTACGGTCGAACAGCATGAAAGTAGTGTTCGATGAGGCGGAAATGATATAAAGAGGTTTAGCAACAAGCCTTTTAGCTTTCAAACCTCGAATAAAATCCACGCGAATAGACAATGAGGAATTTATCCCAATAACCATCTGTAGAGGGTAAGGGGTTCCATCTGGAAACCATAACACTGAGTGTGGGCTAAAAATTGAGTACTTCAGCCACGAGTGGCATAACAACGTAAAGAAAGACCACACTCTGTCATAGAAATACAATGCTCGGATAAAGATAAGTGAAAAGCAAACTTACGCACAGGCGATCTCAAGAATAACAACTCCAAATCTATACCACCAACTCAATAGACTCCGAGCACAAAAATTCATGCTATGCTGTTATATGCGCAGGCAACAATCGTATCAAATCCATGGTCGTTCGCCGAGGAGTTTAATTCCCTATTGATAATAAATGACATAACCAGAGACCAGTGATTTCCAGAGAACACTCATCATCCTCCCCACCCGTCTAAGGTAATCACACTAAGAGCTTTAAACTCGAAGCTACAAAAGAACACCCAACAATGAGGTAAGTAACCGTTAAAGGAACAAAAGTAACGCCCCAAGCAGTGGCAGTTCTACCTATGGGTAATATGGGCAGCCACCCACGGCGGCTCTTGTAAAACTATAAAAATAAAAATTAAGATATAAATTGAAAGAGAATAAATCATAAAAATAAATATATATATATTTTTTATTAATATAAAAAAACCATCTGTGACGTTTAACAAAAATAATTTGTTACCACCGAATGACAAAAATAGAAAATCAACTTAGTTTGGAATTCAATTTTCATTATAATAGTTTAAAAATCTTATAATAGAGAACTGAATTCTTTTAACAATTGGAATTTTTTGGAAAGAATAAAGAAAATCGAAAAAGTCATTGATTTAATTTAGAATAAAATAAAGTGATTTAATCAATGCCATCCATGCCACAAACCTTCCCCTAAAAGAACTGCACAATGCTAAATTTCTTAGTAGGCCTATTTGTTCTCCAATGCTTACAGATTAGTATACTATTAGGAATAAAGTCTTATACTTAATATTTTAATATATGGAATCTTATTTTTATAGTTTTTGGTTAAATAGTAGAGTATATAAATGTATTACAAACGAATTTTCCATCAGGATCTGTCAAATAACCGCAAATGTATAAGAAGCGATCAAAGCTATCTGGATCAAGTGCTCAATTTAGAAAGAAGAGGAGAAACGAGCAAAGGATGAAGGCATGCCATTTACTTTTTACTATCATTAATACTGCTATTTTGTAATATAACTTTTTCAGTCATTTAAAATTTATTATAAAAAATAAATATATAAAATTTAAAAATAATATTTTATTATAATAATATAATATAACAAAATATAAAAAATAAAATAAATAAATAAAAACTGATCTATACTTACAGATCTATCATTAACAGATTGTTTGATGTAGAGTTTAATTGTGTTGATATTTTCACAACATTAAGTGGAAATGGTCTTTGAGCCTTCTGGTGATGATAAAACCCCTCTTGCTTCTACTTCTTCCCTGCAAGATTCTTTAGGTGGGTTTGTTTGCACGTACTCGAATGTCTGGGAGTGTGTGCTATATGTGTGTGTATCTCTGTAAAACATTTTACAGCATTTTAGAAAAGTAATGAAACCCACTACATTAAAAAACCTTTTCCGTGGATTTTGTTTGTATTTAGGCGGTTTTTTTAATGCCAATCCAGGTCTAGGTATCCTAGGACAAGCAAATCTCTTTAAAATCAGAAAAACAAGTTCCCCATCCCCACATGAGTTACACCTATGATTATCTACCTAATTTGTGTATACTATTTTTCTTGTTTTTTTTTTCAGTTTCGAAATGCCTAGATCAGAATTTCCTCCTGAGGATCAGTCTCTGTCCCCCAAGCCTGCTAACTGGCCGTCAGTTTTGACTGAGAAAATTCGGACACAACTGGTTTCCAGAGGACCAAGTCAAGTGCCATCTGATTTTGTATTCCCTAGGAACAACAGCGACGGAAGAAGTTGTCACCATTCAGGAAGTCATTGGTTAGTAGAGAAATTATAACCAGAAGTTGGTTGGTCTATTCCTTGAAAAACAACAGCCTTTTTTTGTTTCTGTTGCAAATAATTTAATTATCCAAGAAGAAAATAAATTCAAAAGGTTTCTTTTTAATATATTTTTTTCTTAGATGATTCTTTTACGACTAAGAAAATTTAACATATCTTATTAACATTGTAGATTATCGATTGCAAACTACCCGCGAACTTCATAATTAAAATTAAATTTTTGGCAGTTTTGAAGTTTTAGGTGAAAATGTGGAATATTTTATTTTTTTGCTCCTTCTTGCGCAAGCTGAAGATATACTTATTTAATTAAAAGCTGTTGAACAGATAAAATATAAACATAAATCATTATTATGAGTACTACCAGCAAGTAATTTTCTCTCATATAAATATTTGGGGCATTATCTATATTTTAGCTATTTTCAATGCAATTTTTCTATTTTCAAAATCGATACGCAGGCTGAAATTATGTTCGTAGAGCAAAATGGTTTTATCACAAAATATTTTCACCAATTGGTACCTTTTCAGCACTACCTACCAAAGTGATTGAAAAGAGTGGTAAATCGCACAACCCTAATATATATATTTCTATATATATATATATATATATATATATTGGTATGTGTTTTGCAACCAATCTGCAATAAATTAAGATGCCTCTTTTCTTAATGGGAACTTACTGATTAACGTGAGGAACCAACAATGTGGAGAAGTGAAAACAGTTATAAAATGGGATTACGGTCGAACAGCATGAAAGTAGTGTTCGATGAGGCGGAAATGATATAAAGAGGTTTAGCAACAAGCCTTTTAGCTTTCAAACCTCGAATAAAATCCACGCGAATAGACAATAAGGAATTTATCCCAATAACCATCTGTAGAGGGTAAGGGGTTCCATCTGGAAACCATAACACTGAGTGTGGGCTAAAAATTGAGTACTTCAGCCACGAGTGCCATAACAACGTAAAGAAAGACCACACTCTGTCATAGAAATACAATGCTCGGATAAAGATAAGTGAAAAGCAAACTTACGCACAGGCGATCTCAAGAATAACAACTCCAAATCTATACCACCAACTCAATAGACTCCGAGCACAAAAATTCATGCTATGCTGTTATATGCGCAGGCAACAATCGTATCAAATCCATGGTCGTTCGCCGAGGAGTTTAATTCCCTATTGATAATAAATGACATAACCAGAGACCAGTGATTTCCAGAGAACACTCATCATCCTCCCCACCCGTCTAAGGTAATCACACTAAGAGCTTTAAACTCGAAGCTACAAAAGAACACCCAACAATGAGGTAAGTAACCGTTAAAGGAACAAAAGTAACGCCCCAAGCAGTGGCAGTTCTACCTATGGGTAATATGGGCAGCCACCCACGGCGGCTCTTGTAAAACTATAAAAATAAAAATTAAGATATAAATTGAAAGAGAATAAATCATAAAAATAAATATATATATTTTTTATTAATATAAAAAAAACCATCTGTGACGTTTAACAAAAATAATTTGTTACCACCGAATGACAAAAATAGAAAATCAACTTAGTTTGGAATTCAATTTTCATTATAATAGTTTAAAAATCTTATAATAGAGAACTGAATTCTTTTAACAATTGGAATTTTTTGGAAAGAATAAAGAAAATCGAAAAAGTCATTGATTTAATTTAGAATAAAATAAAGTGATTTAATCAATGCCATCCATGCCACAAACCTTCCCCTAAAAGAACTGCACAATGCTAAATTTCTTAGTAGGCCTATTTGTTCTCCAATGCTTACAGATTAGTATACTATTAGGAATAAAGTCTTATACTTAATATTTTAATATATGGAATCTTATTTTTATAGTTTTTGGTTAAATAGTAGAGTATATAAATGTATTACAAACGAATTTTCCATCAGGATCTGTCAAATAACCGCAAATGTATAAGAAGCGATCAAAGCTATCTGGATCAAGTGCTCAATTTAGAAAGAAGAGGAGAAACGAGCAAAGGATGAAGGCATGCCATTTACTTTTTACTATCATTAATACTGCTATTTTGTAATATAACTTTTTCAGTCATTTAAAATTTATTATAAAAAATAAATATATAAAATTTAAAAATAATATTTTATTATAATAATATAATATAACAAAATATAAAAAATAAAATAAATAAATAAAAACTGATCTATACTTACAGATCTATCATTAACAGATTGTTTGATGTAGAGTTTAATTGTGTTGATATTTTTACAACATTAAGTGGAAATGGTCTTTGAGCCTTCTGGTGATGATAAAACCCCTCTTGCTTCTACTTCTTCCCTGCAAGATTCTTTAGGTGGGTTTGTTTGCACGTACTCGAATGTCTGGGAGTGTGTGCTATATGTGTGTGTATCTCTGTAAAACATTTTACAGCATTTTAGAAAAGTAATGAAACCCACTACATTAAAAAAACCTTTTCCGTGGATTTTGTTTGTATTTAGGCGGTTTTTTTAATGCCAATCCAGGTCTAGGTATCCTAGGACAAGCAAATCTCTTTAAAATCAGAAAAACAAGTTCCCCATCCCCACATGAGTTACACCTATGATTATCTACCTAATTTGTGTATACTATTTTTCTTGTTTTTTTTTTCAGTTTCGAAATGCCTAGATCAGAATTTCCTCCTGAGGATCAGTCTCTGTCCCCCAAGCCTGCTAACTGGCCGTCAGTTTTGACTGAGAAAATTCGGACACAACTGGTTTCCAGAGGACCAAGTCAAGTGCCATCTGATTTTGTATTCCCTAGGAACAACAGCGACGGAAGAAGTTGTCACCATTCAGGAAGTCATTGGTTAGTAGAGAAATTATAACCAGAAGTTGGTTGGTCTATTCCTTGAAAAACAACAGCCTTTTTTTGTTTCTGTTGCAAATAATTTAATTATCCAAGAAGAAAATAAATTCAAAAGGTTTCTTTTTAATATATTTTTTTCTTAGATGATTCTTTTACGACTAAGAAAATTTAACATATCTTATTAACATTGTAGATTATCGATTGCAAACTACCCGCGAACTTCATAATTAAAATTAAATTTTTGGCAGTTTTGAAGTTTTAGGTGAAAATGTGGAATATTTTATTTTTTTGCTCCTTCTTGCGCAAGCTGAAGATATACTTATTTAATTAAAAGCTGTTGAACAGATAAAATATAAACATAAATCATTATTATGAGTACTACCAGCAAGTAATTTTCTCTCATATAAATATTTGGGGCATTATCTATATTTTAGCTATTTTCAATGCAATTTTTCTATTTTCAAAATCGATACGCAGGCTGAAATTATGTTCGTAGAGCAAAATGGTTTTATCACAAAATATTTTCACCAATTGGTACCTTTTCAGCACTACCTACCAAAGTGATTGAAAAGAGTGGTAAATCGCACAACCCTAATATATATATTTCTATATATATATATATATATATATATATTGGTATGTGTTTTGCAACCAATCTGCAATAAATTAAGATGCCTCTTTTCTTAATGGGAACTTACTGATTAACGTGAGGAACCAACAATGTGGAGAAGTGAAAACAGTTATAAAATGGGATTACGGTCGAACAGCATGAAAGTAGTGTTCGATGAGGCGGAAATGATATAAAGAGGTTTAGCAACAAGCTTTTTAGCTTTTAAACCTCGAATAAAATCCACGCGAATAGACAATGAGGAATTTATCCCAATAACCATCTGTAGAGGGTAAGGGGTTCCATCTGGAAACCCTAACACTGAGTGTGGGCTAAAAATTGAGTACTTCAGCCACGAGTGCTATAACAACGTAAAGAAAGACCACATTCTGTCATAGAAATCTAATGCAAGCTCATTGCTCGCAGCACATGAAAACAGTTCAGAACATCTAAATTCTATGAAAATGTGGAAAGAATTATCAGTGAGGATGAGAAAGGGAGAGACCATTGACAAGCTGGAGAGGGAACTTGTGGAGGGTGAGAAGTTAAAATGGACAGCGATAATGACACGCCTCACCGCTATTGGGCATTCTTTGGCAGTTAGGAATTTGACACTAAGGGGACATACAGAAAAGTTATTCTCGCATCAAATGGTAAATTTCTGAAAGAAGTTGAACTAATTGCAAAGCTGACCCTATAATGCAAAAGCAATTTAGCCATGTCCAAAAAGGTACAGCCTGTTACACCAACTACTTCGGCCACCACATACAAAACGTACACATTGATTTGTTGAGCATAATATTATTATAGAAATGGTGAGCGACATCAAACAATCAAAGTTTTTTTCTATAATTTCACATTGCATTCCATATATCAGACACACTGAACAATTGTCAATTGTGATTCGAGTTGTGTCACTGGAGAAGAAACCCCATATAAAGGAACATTTCATGGGTTTCTTGGAGGCAGAGAAGTCCACAGATTAACATATAGAATTCTTGATTCTGAAGAGACTGGATGAGCTAAGATTTCCTTTTATGGACTGTAGAGGAGAATCATATGACAACGGGGCTAACATGAGAGGAAAAACAAGGGTGTTCAATCCAGGCTCTTAGAAATTAATCTCACAGCTCCGTTTGTTCCATATGGAACTCACTCTTTGAATTTGGTGTTGGCCGATGCTGCTAAGGGATCTATTGATGCCACAAATTACTTTTGTTTCCTACAGAAACTTTACAACTTGTTTTCAGCATCCACACAGCGATGGACGATTTTGAAAAATAATGTGGACATAACATTGAAGATGTGGTCTGATACAAGATGGGAAAGCAAGATTAATAGTGTGGAACCCCTTAGATATGTGGCAGCTGCTGTGAAAGATTCACTGATTGAGGTGAGGGACAACACCAACGACTCAGTAATAAAAGTAGAGGATCAATCTCTAGCCGAGGAGGTTGGATCATACCACTTAGACATTTGCTCAGTGATGTGGTATGACCTGGTGCGCCAAATTCAGCATGAAAATTGATGTTGCAGTAAATCTTCAAAAGAAAACAGAGAGGTCTCCGCAATTACATGGCAACAAGCTTTTTGGCTGCACAAATGGCAGCCTCAGATATATGTGAACAAATGAATGTATAGTGTGTGTTAAAACAAAAATGGCTAAGGGCCACAAATCGGCACTTCTCCCATGAAGCATTTGATGAGTCATTGATTGATGCTTTGAAGAAGATGGAGGTATCATTTTTTAATGCAGTGGTAGATTTTGCAACATTAACCATTCAGGAAAGTTTTTCCGCGTCGCAAATTGTTCCGCGTTGGAAGTTTTGAGTACCCACACATTTGAGAAGCTAGCAGAACAATGCGCTAACCTTAGTACTATGCTACACTTTAAGGGACAATCTGGCTTAGATGGCAAAGAGCTTGCACGGGAGCTGAAGAACCTGCCTGACTTGCCATCAAAAATAATATCCTTGCTTAAATTACTGACATTTATCTAGGAAAGGGACCTCTTTGAAATAAATATATCCAAATTTGTGGACTACTCTCACAGCTTTTCAAAGATGAAGCTCATTAAATCTTACTTAAGATCATCTATGTTACAGGAGCGTTTTACTGGTCTTGCCATCATCAGTATAAATCATACAATTTCTGGGCAGATTTCGTCTGCTGATTTAATTGATGACTTTGCATCAAGGAAAGCAAGAAAAGTTAAGTTTTAAATGCCAATTGTACTGTGGCGCAATTTGATTTGTTTCTTTTTCTGAGTGTAATAAAAAACACGCTTATAAGTGTCTTAATTTTATGTGATAGAGCATTTATATAATTTAAAAATTAAATTCTCTAGTTTAATTATGACAATTTAATTTGTACTTTTTTTTTCATATATATATATATATATATATATATATATATATATATATATATATATGTGTCCTTCTACTGCTTTTCGTATTTGCATCTAGGCAGGAGAGGGCGGAGCAGTCTTTGTTTTTCTCCTAAGGCTGCAAAAGTTTGTCCAATAAAGTTATCTGAATGAATGTTGGCGAACTTTGGGGGAGAGGGGAGGGCTGAAGGTGGGGCTTGCCAGGGCACCATTAAGGCCAGGACCCAGGACCAACACTGGCAACAAGCCCCTGAGGAGGAAGAAAAATAGAAGAAATAGAGAACGAAGTAGAAGAACAGGAATAAGAAGAAGAGAAGGAAGCGAAAAAAGTGGATAAAAAAGAATATCAGGATGACGACCCACACCATGAATACTTGAAAACAAAAACAAGCAATTAGAAAAGAGTAAACAAATATTGAGTTAAGGCAACAATAAAAATACGAAAAAGCAAGACAGCCATGAAAATAAAACACCAGAAGAAGAAACAATCGACCTGAAAATATTCACAAGACAAAATAAATTCCCAGAAACTGGCACAACGAGGAGATCCTCGATTGCATCGTCCAGCTAAGATTTATCTAGAACAATCAGAAAGTAATAATATTGGAAATAATAACAATGAAATAAAATAAAACTACAAAGAGAATTAGAAACCAACAAATTAAGAGGTCATTTAACCCAAGAAAAACCCACGAAAGACCAAAGAAAGTTAACAGGAAAAAAGAAATTCAAGAGATTAGCCAGATCTCCTGGGGCTTGTGTAAGAAGTCTCTGCAATGCTAATACATGCTCCCATTTTTGCCGTTATTTTTAAAATCTATTTCTACATCCTTTTTACACTTATAAATATCTTACCACTTACCTATACTTTGAAATACATGGATAAATCTATCACTTTAATATTCTCCGCCTAATGTAGCCATTTAAACAACCTATCTCCAATTGAACATCATCTTTAAAGTTTTTGGTTAGTCATCTTAATCTCACATAATCTCACAATCGAAATTCCTATTTGACGAAAACCTATTCTTCCGCCAATTTTTCCAATAAATATCATAAATCCAATCAATTAAATGAAGTCATAATTTCGCAAACAAATTCTCGCTTTTTATTGAGATATTTGTCCTCAAAGCATTTGAAAATTTTTGTCTGGACATTTTCATGCAAATCCATGTTAAGTTTTGGCGTATTTGGTCCAATTCATTTTTTCAGCACAACTGGAAGTTGATCCGCGAGAACCAGAGGAAGAACGACAGTCTAGAACGTGTTGCCACCCAATTCTACCATGCCAAGAATAGCTACCCCTAAATTAGTCATACCATGAATACCGAACCCAAAGGTATGATAATATCCTAATTATCTTTTAGTTAATCATATTTTTACCTAAAGTCCTTTTAAAACATTAACAATATGACATTTATGCCCCCTGGAGAACAGATATTACAAGACTCAGTAGATGGGACAAAGGTGCTATTAACACCCGAATATTTGTAAAATTGAGTACAATTTAACGACATCCTTCAAAGAAATAAGAGTAGAGTATTTCCTAAATTTTGTCTTTACCTGTACTCCTGCTTAGTCCTCCTCGTAAATCTATGCCTTCCAAACTTCCACCAAAGGTAAAATTAGGGTTAATTATCCTAAAAAGGTTGGCGGGGTTACTGGGGCATAAAGATAACAGAGGGAACATGAATAAAAAGCATACAAATGGAACGAATCGAAGTTGGATAGAACTAACGTGAGAAACGTCATAAACCCGCCATGCTTGAATTGGGTGCTTTGCAGGAGTTGCCCATCTAGGAGCACATGGACTCCTACTAGGTGAATTCAAGTAAAAGGCTTTTTTTATAGCATTATACCAAAGAATATAAAAAATAGTAACAGAAAAAGAAATAAAGGGAAAAAGGCAGAATTGAAACAAGGAAAAACATGTATATAAAACATAATAGGTAGGACAAAACACATAAAAATAGAGACAAAATAGGATTTTTGTTTTTCGTCGAATTTATGGATAAAACCAAAAAGATTATCATCAGAAAGTTTGTAAGGAGGGATTTGTAAAGAAAGAAGCTAGAGAAATTGAAAATGTAAGCAAGGTCCACTGCAAATCTTCCTGCAGCCATTGGGGTAGGAAAGGCGCATAATCCCCCAGATGTGACATGACATCCTCTTGTGGATGGCAAGAGCAGGAAATAAAATAACGGGTTATGAGAAAGAAAAGATCAGATTACAAAAACTCTTCCGCCACATCATTTAAACTCGTGATCTTTAACATTTCTACCATGAAACAAAATTTCAACAATCAGCTTCCTGGGTCTAATTTATTACACCTTTCAATGGTGCCCTCGTACCCTCCTCCACTTGTTCAAAGTTAAGAACTTCCACTACCCCACTACCACACCACTTTGCAAATGAAATTACTCTGATACACATCTGCTTCCTCTACTATTCTCTGGGGTGCTCGAAGGCGAAACGAGGCTCCAAGACAGACCATGGGTTACAAAATGTCATATGAACTAACCTAGGGGTTATCAAGGTCCTATGATCTTTGACCGCTGGATATAACTAGGTCTGGCCTTGAGCCTGCGTCGTGGCGTCGGAAATACGGTTGAAGAGGTTTTGACGTTAAAGAAATGTCTACCCAACGCTGCCGAGGAATGATCAGTCGACCCACTCTCCTCATCGATCCTCACAGACAATGAGAGTCGTGGGCCTAGGAGTTGGAGCTATTGCTAACTTAGTAGATATGAGGTTGGTCTTTCAGGTTCCAAGTACGGGTTTGATCCTTGCAAGAGAGGAGACAACGCTTCTAGCGGCGTCCTAAGCTGGCCGTCCATTGGCAGCTATGTTGATAACACTCCCGCGTGGGTAAATACCTCCACACGCCTCATTCCGTACAAAGATAATCACAACATACCCCCTATTACCTCTGTTCCGCAACATCCCGATGGAGTACTTTTATTCCTTATTGGGGCACTCATATCCACATAACCAAAATTGGATTAGTAGGATAAAGGAACTAGTCCGCATACTCTTTAAACACTATTACCCGACACCTAACCTAACCTAACCACGATACCAGAAAAGAAAGTTCGGCCTACAGTAACAGGAAAGCAGTAAATAGAATGACGAGAGGATTAAAAAGAAAAGAGATAGTAAGTGAGAGAATAGTAAAAATCACCGCTAAGTATCGTTCTTAAAAGAAAGAGATGACACTCGAAGAAGGGGTTTGAGCAGCATTGCATAAGAACCCGAGACATCGACAGAGCTCGATCACGAAGGAAATGGAAGAGTTTTGAGGGAGTTGAGATGACACGACAGTTCCCAAGCAGTAAGAGGAAAATAAGTAGAAACCCAGTTTCATGGTATGTATAAATCTAAGCTATGAGAAGAAAAGGATGAGTAAGTATATAAAATAAAGAGTGATTAGATAGAAGGTAAAAGAAGATGAAAAACTATCTTTAAGGAAATAGAGACTAAAGGAAGTCGAGTAAGAGAAAAGATATTCCTGGAAACCATTACACACATATCACTATCCCTCAACCCCACTACACATGTTCTAATTTCCACACTATCCTATACCACATACTACTAGTTTCTGCCTTGTTATACCTTAAAAAAACTAAGTGAGCAAATCAAATTTAAAAGGCAATAATCATTAAGGCAATATTTCACAGAAACCTCAATGACCATTAGGTCTGTTATGGGCTCACGGGAATAAATTCTCAAGGTGGTGTAGTCGTTTAAATTTGCATAAATTTCTATATAAAAAAAACAGAAACAACCCCCCACTCCACACGTGAAAATTGATTCCTTACGAGCTGTCACAGGTACGCTTGCAAGAGAGTACCAACATTTATTCATTTCTCTTATCTCAAGTAAAATTTAACTATTTTCAGTAGGAATGTTACAGGATGACAATTTGTGACATGAATAATGAGCATTTCAATTGTGAGCGGAAAAGAAGATATGGTATAAAAATCCCATGGAGGTTCCTAGCCTAGGTGGATACTTGGTTTGATAGGGTAACGCTTTGGACGAAGTAGTCATTGTGCCTGGTAACTTAACGGTAGAGCATCTGACCGGCAATCAGCAGACCCGAGTTCGACTCCCAGCCAAGAATTTCCAACTTTTTTCCCCTGCTTTTATTTATGTCTTCTAAGTGAGGAATGCCTTTATTGTCCCGCCCTTTTCTCTCTTCATCCTAGTGTTCTTCCAATGTCCCTTTCTTTTACCTTTAAAAAACTCCTGTTTCTTGTCTCATTGCTCATTTGCGTCAACTTTTTCTTTCTCTTGTAATATATTTCTGCAATACAAGGTTTCTGCATCTTTCTCTCTGTCTTCAAAATTGTTTTAAAAGGCAGAAAATAAATATGGCGAAAGCCCTGTGATGGCTGTTATCACCAGCAGAACTTGTACTAGCTCTGTGTGTATATATATATATATATATATATATATATATATATATATATATATATATATATATATATATATATGCGGTTAAAAGGCTATATTAGGTAGACAAAGTCTTCATCAAAGCCATCGCAAGGAGCTATTCTAACATACACGAGAAGGTAACACTTAAAATAGTACGCCTATTTTAAGTGTTACCTTCTCGTGCATGTGAGAAGAGCTCCTTCCGAGGCCTTTGATAAAGACTGTGTCTGCCTAATATAGCCTTCTAACTGCATAATTAATTGTGTTACTGCAATAATTTTTCTTATATATATATATATATATATATATATATATATATATATATATATATATATATATATATATATATATATGGTTTAGATATTAGGTAAATAAAAAGAAAAACAATGACGGTTAAATTCAATTTACCTGTGCGTTTGAAACGTTTAGATTCCTCAAAATTCGATAAATGATTGTAAAACATTGGAAGTGATGTTAGCTACAGAGTTGTCACAGCTTTGTGAATGGAACATAACTTCTGTTGCACAACAAATGACAGGAAATATTTGGTCTATGAATTCTCAAGATGGGAACAGAGGTTAAATCTAGGGTGCTTCTTGAATAGATTCAGGGATGAGAGTAGCTTTTTAGGTGAATGAGACCCAAGGATTTATTATTGTTATTATTATGGAGAATGAGTCTTTTACCCAAAACTTTTGTGTTCTGAGTCCCAAGTACTCTACAAGCCCCTTTCTACGAACTTGTCTTTTTGCTAGCTTTAAAAACTATCTCAAAGAGCAGGGAAAAGCTATTATACAAACGACTTAACTATAACATTCTTTTTATTCCTACTTCTCGTAGCAGTCAATCTCATCATCAATGTTGTAACAGAACATGTTAGTCTAAATTTATTAGATATTCCATTCATTGGCAATTATAATAACCAGTCTTTTTCACCTTCAATTTGTAGCAGTTCTAATCATCCTTTGTATGGGAAAAATCTATGACCCATTAATCTCGCCCTACTCATTATCATCTTCAGTACCAATAACTGTCTGCAGGGAGTTTCTAATTAATATTCAGTACCTTAAACATATTTATTACACTTTGTTGCAGCCGGAAACAAAAGTTGGACCAAACAACACTGTGAGGGGATGCCCTCGAAGGGCTGCCGTGAGAGGAAGCCCCCTCAAAAATACCGCTCTCTTCTTTCAACACTACGTGTGCCTAGAGTTAGAATTTTAGAAAGTTTGAGAAAGAATCAGTCCCTCGCTGGATCACCGCTCACAGCTGTGTTTGATTCTGGACGCACCCGCCCCCTCCCTGCGATAGCACCGTGCGCAGCCACATTAACCAGACTCCCATGTCATGAGGCAAACTTCATCGAGTGGACCGAATCGTTATCATGAAATGCGTTTGCATAGACTGGCGCCAAAATGTCGTCGTTCAATCAATTTTAATTCCAAGGAAAATCCCTCGGTTTAAGCACCAAAGACCTTGTCACTTATGTACAAGAAGAAGAGAGAAAAGAGAAAGCTGAACAAAAAGAGATTAAAGATAGAGAGAGCGAAGAGAGCGAGAGAATTCGCTGATATGAAGTACAATTAAACCGTGATCGGCTCGAAACCCTTTCAGTAAGTTCCCGTATAGGAGCACCTCAATCGGCCTCCGTTAAACTCCCAAAGTTCAAAGAAGGAGAGGACTTCGGATCTTTTCTCACTCACTTCGACAATATTTTTGAAGTTAATCTTGGGACATCGAGACGGACGGTGTTGTTAAGCATCTTCCCCTCCTTAGCTCGCAGCTCCGAGACCTATTCACATCGCTCCTCTTGGAAGCTACAGTGGATTACTCCACCGTGCCAAATTTGGCCATGCTCGCATCCAATCAAATATGACATTCCGTCATTTTAGATATACCCTTTCCGGTTCTTCTAATTTTTGGTTAGACGCATCGAAATTCCCCCACGATTACGAGTCCCTGGTATATTTTGTTCTACGCGATCAGTTGATGGCGTCGCTAACACCAGAGATCCGCTCCTTTGTGAAGGATCGTCGGTGCAACTCCTTCAAAGAGTGCATAGAAGAAGCAGATGTCTATGCGGTGCAGAGGAAAATATGAGGAAAATAAAAAGCCTCCCCTTTATACCCCAAGAATAAATTTAATAACTCGCCGTTCCCTCCTAAGAATTCCCTAAAATTTGCCAAGGTTACGGGCCCCTTCAAGCCTAGAAGTTTCCATCTATCGGAAACCAATGACGCCAGGCCCCTCAGATCTAATCCCTCGGTGGCAACTTTTCCTCGTAAGCCAATCATATGTTTGGTTTGCGGTGTCGAAGGCCACACGCGCCCAAATTGCCCCCCAAATTCACAACTCCATGGTAATCCGATTCACCAAGTCCACTAGGTCAATGCTGCTCCCTCTACCCACCATCGCGACCAGAAATCCCAGCTCTAATTTTGTCTCCCAGTGCCCCAGGGCACCATGTATATTTCCTCTTCGATAAAAATTCTCCCGGAATTCTAAAATTTGAAAACGTAAGCGATAATAGGTGCCGAGTCTCCACCCTCGTCCACGATACCGGGTATACTTGTATCGTGGCATCGAATGAACTTTTTATTCCGGTGGCTCCCGACCACACAAAGTTTGTGGTATTCCATTAATACCTGGGACGCACAAACTGCTTTCCCTTTGTAAACTGTTACCTGGAGTGTCCGTAATTTCCCGGATGGGCTGAAGTCGTGTCAGCCCCTATCAAATTCTGTTCCGTTTTGGTGGGACAGTGCCCCAATTCTCATCTGACCCTGTGGCTCAGCCCGTAATCACGAGAGCCCAGGCAAAGAGGGAATCCCAGACGCCCGCTTCCGTTGAAACTCCCTTAGGTTAAGATTTCAGCTGCGTTATGAGCGAAGAATTCGCTAAAAGATAGAAGGAGTGTCCAAATCTCCTACCCTTGTGGGAAAAATCTCAAAGCCTCGAGCAGGATTCGGTCTGCGGTAACAGGACAGCCTCTTATATCGTGAAAGAAGGCTTGCTATATAGCGCTTGCTCTAGTGACGTTAACCCTGAGACACGCCCTCTGTATTCCTCGTTCTTCATGTCCCCCTGGTCCTAGAAATTGCACAAGATAGTGTGTTTGCCCGTCACTTCAGTCATAATAAAACTGGTCAGAGGATTTACCAGGATTTCTACAGGCCTGGTACGGTAATTGACATTTCGGAATACTGCCAATCCCGTGGCAGTTGCCAGAAATCGACGGCAAAAGGGTGTGTCAAACCGGCCCTCCTTCAGAAGGGAACAATCATATCTGAACCCTTTTCCCGAGTGGCCATAGACCTTGTCGGCCCCATTTGTCCCCTTCCAACGAAGGGAAAAGCTATGTTCTTACCCTCGTGGAGGGTGCTACGCGTTTGCCCAAAGCTGTACCTTTAAAGAGAATCGACAGTATTACGTATGCCGAAGCCTTAATTTCCATCTTCTCTAGGGGGGCATACCAACGGAAGTACTGCCCGACTGAGGTCGGCAATTTACTTCTGAATTAATGCAATATATCGGGAAACTGTTGATAGTAAACCGCTCTAACGTGGTATAGGTAGGACCGAGTGATGGAAGCAGTTGGTACGTATGGATTGTTTACGTAATACAAAAAAAGGACTCCTTAACTAACGTTATACCTCTCTAAGAGTGCTATACATGTTTGATTAGTATTATATTGATTATTGACTTCTTTAAAACTTAAGGGTTCTTTGTGCCATACCTAGCGATTCAAAGATAGAATAAAGTAGAATAAAAAAATTGTTAAAACAAGCTAAAACTTTAATTAAAACACAAAAACAAAATAAACATAAGCCACAGAAATATTACGAACTGAATACACAGTAAGGACTTCAATAATTTGTAAGTAAGGCATTTTAACTTGACCTACTTGACATTATAGTGATGGTTGACCCACCACTCACTTCAATTTAAAATAAAATAAATGTGGACGGTCTTTACCGGCCGCAACTACCTTTGTGGATACCCCTTGGAACAGGCTTGAGTCTGACCTTGGACTCAATGAGCTACTTTACCTCTGGAATGTTATTGTCTCGAACACGGGGGGGCGACAGGCCAGATGGATGTTCCGGGCGTATAACTTGAAAGCCACAAAGGATTTTGAGGAGTGTTGCAGCTGGGGAGCCACACGGGACGGAGGATGTCTTCTTCAAGGGCGAGAACTATCCCTGTGCTTTAAGATGTACCAGGATAGGAGGGTCTCTCTGACGAGAGTAAGTTGAACTTTAGTTAGCTTGCCGTTTAGTGTGACCACCGGGGAACGGGCTCGAAGAGGAACTTTTTCTTCTTCGTTTTGGAATTCCTCAAGGGCGAGGACTATCTCGGTGCTTTGTGCTACTCCCTGATAGGGGGGGGGGTCTCTGACGAGACTAAGTTGACCTTTGACAAGTTAACTTAAAGTTCAGTTTGGTAACCAGTAACTAGCTCTAGGATAAACTTCTTCTTAGTTCCAGTCTTCCTCAAGCGCAAGGCCTATCTCGGTGTTTTGAGATACACCAGGATAGAGAGGGGGGTTTTCTGACGAGAATATGTTTAACTTGAACAAGTTAACTTAAATTTCGGTTTGATAGCCAGGAACTAGCTAGAGTATGAGCTTCTTCTTAGTCCCTTCTCTTGGTAGGCCAGCCTCTCTTGCTGGGGACTTCGTAGCCTGGCTAACTCACGTATTTTACTACCCTGTTTTTCCCAAGTTTTCGGTATATATACCGTCACCTTACTGGGGTAGGGGTAGGAGGGGTAGTGGCTTGTGAACGGGCCGCAGGAAGTCTTACCTCAGGTCCTGCTGGGTCTTCGAGCTTGAAAGGAACGCATCTCTAAATTCGTACTTGAGGTGAAATTGAATACACACTCGTAGAGGAGTTCTTGCAGTTTTAATCGTTCTGCTTTTCATAGGGACGAGGGGCGCGGGCTGTGGTTACGAGATTGATCCAAGGTGCCTACACGCTCTTTACCACCCTTTATCGCCTCTGCACAAATGGAGTTTGCGAGAAATTTAACACGACCTTGAAGTCGATATTAAAGAAGCTGTGTGCTTAACAGCCCTGTGAGTGGCATCACTTCTTGCCCGTGGCGCTATTTACATTAAGGGAAATTTCAGATCGTACGCTTGGATTTGCTCACTTCGAATTAATTTACGGAAGTAACGTGTGAGGTCCCATTAGCATCTTCAATGAGTTATTCTCTAACGCCAAGTTAGAAAGGGAAATCCAATCTTCTTACGCGTACATTTTGGATCTTTGTCGAAGATTAGAAAAGTGTGCCGAGATTTCATACCAAAATGCTGAAGTCAATTAGAAAAATATCAGACGTACTTCGATGTCAAATCGAAAAGCAAGAAACTTCTGAGCTAATGTAAAGGCCCTTTCCCAGTTCTAGAAGAGCAAGGACCTGTGGATTATTTAATTAAGATCCCCACAGGAGAGAAGCTGTTTCACCTCATCATGTTGAAAAGATATTACCGCCGCGCGTGTATCAATAACATTGTTACCACCAACGAAGAAACAGGTTGGAGGCCGACTACACTACGGATGTCTTGAACCTTGTACAGGCCATGTGCATCAAACAGGATAGGAGTTACTCACTACCCGCTTTGCCCGGCTCCCTCCATTCACCCCCTGCTACTTTGGACTTCAATAAGCGGCTAACGCCCGACCAAACTAGCCTATTACAGCATATTTTAAGCGAATTTTAGGACGTCATTCTGAGACATCTGGGTATGCTATTAACTTTGAGCATGATATTATCCTCGCTACCCAACAACCCGTTCGTTCAAGACCTTACCCCCTTTCAATTCATCTAATAAATGCCTTTAACGCCGAGGTTAAAAATCTGATTAACCTCCATATAATTGAACCCTCCATGTCAAATTATTGTTTCCCAATACTTATGCTACGAAAACCCAATAATTCTTACCGCATGTGCGTAGAATATTCGCAAATTTCGTGACCGTTTTCGATGCTGAACCGATTCCTTTAATTGAGCAAAATGTTCACTTCGAAAAAACAAAATTTATCAGCGAGCTCGACCTATGTAAAGCGTTTTTCCGGGTTCCCCTGAAACGGGACGTAAGGAAATACACTGCCTTAACCGCCAACAAAGGACTTATGCGGTTCCGCCGCCTTCCTTTCGGGTTAATGACGACCTGCAGCAATTATAATCGTATAATGTGCAGAATTTTAAACGGACTGGATAATGTCACCTTTTACTTTGACAAGATTTACGTTGCCACTTGGGACTGGGACCAACACTTGGCCTCCCATCAGACCATCTTAAGCCGTTTGGGTGAGCACGGCCTTACCGTAGGCCCCGGTAAGTGCCACCTCGCATATGATTCGATCCAATATCTGGGTTTCCACATTGTTAACGACCAGCATAAGCTCCCAGAAGACAAGGTCCGGACGATAGTCAACATGCCCCTCCTGGGTACGAAGAAACAGGTCCGGACGATAGTCGACATGCCCCTCCTGGGTACGAAGAAACAGCTCCGATCTTTTATGGGTTCTGCCCCTTTTATAGGATTTTTGTCCGAAATTTCATGTCTTTCGCCGCCCCTTTGTGCGAACTACTCAAAAAGAAGTCCCCAGACCGCATCATATGGAATTCTAGGTCTACTGCGCATTTCCATTAACTAACGGGTAAATTGGCATCTTTCCCAGTCCTCAGATTGCCTGACCCTAGTAGGCCCTTCGGGATCCGTACGGATGCGAGTAACGAGGGCATCGGTTGTGTCCTTCTTCAGAACGGAGATGACGGTGAGAGTCACCCTGTGGCCTTTGCGAGTCGCAAATTATTCCCACGTGAGAGGAATTTTGCAGTAATAGAACAGGAAGCTTTGGCTATTATTTAGAGCGTGCAGAAGTTCAAAATGTACTTGGTAGGTCCAGAATTCCTTATAGAAACCGATCACTGCCCGCTGGTATACCTCGGTAATATTAAACATCATAATGGCCGAGTAATGAGATGGAACTTATTATTGCAGGAATTCCAATATAAGATAATGTACATAAAGGAGTCGGAAAATTGTATTGCCGATAGCCTTAGCCGTACCCATTGGGTGACGACCCCAGCAAAATTTTAAGTTTAATGGTTCCATATCCATTTGTCCCTCTTGTAATTATTATCACCACCAGCTAGGGATTAGCCTTTATTCAATTACTTCTGTTTATGTCCTTACTTTTCCCGATGTGTATGTCTATAACGCACCACGCCCTTGTATATATGAAATTAGAATTTAGGTGGCTGGTCCAGCTCCCCTATATATGTATATGTACCACCGTAATCCTTCTCTCATTTATGTAAAATGTATATTTGAATATCCATTATATTCTTCTTTTTGTTTCCTTCTTAGCTTAGTGTATAAATATTATCTTCATCTTTTTAAATTATTTTCCCCTTAATGTTCTTATGGTCAACAATAATTAATTTCCTTTTCCGTTCATGTGTACACGCAGTCGGGTAGAATTAGCTTGTACACCTGCTCGACGACAGATCAGGAATTCTGTTTTTTTTATTTCCGCTTACACTGTGACCAGTCACGTTAAAGACTCCGAGTCCCCAAGTCATTCGTCTCAGGGGATGTCATCTTTCTCCCCCAACTCCGAAAGTACTATCAATTTGGATGACAAGGATGTAGCAGAATGAGTTCGAATAGCGACCACGTGCCCTTCTGTAACCACGTGGATTTTGGGATCACCGCATGGAGCTGTGAAAGCATGGATAAACCTGGGCAAGGAGTCGGCCTATGCCGTTATCATACGCCCCAGCTGTATTTGCCTAGCGACCGATGTCATCGTTTCCCATGGTCACCTCTCCGCAAACATTCTGGCTTTTCGCTCTAAGATTAAAATCCGTTGGACATTCCAACCAACGTTATCACGATTCGCCCTTTTCCCTAAGGAGTCGTCGACTTTTCCCCAAATTTGAGCGCACGTAGGGAACCACCTCACAGAGGTCTATACAACCCTTCGACGGAGTTTAGAGAGCAACAGTGATGGACCTCCACCTACTCCAGGGACCGAGCTGAAGGACGCTCTCCCCCTCCTCTGCTAGCGGCGATTTTGATTCAAGTTGAAGGCTAAATCGATCCGTGTACTCTGTCATAGTCAATCGGCAAGTATCCCCATCTGCGAACTCTGACATAGTCAATCAGCGAGTATCTACATCGGTGAACTCTGCCATAGTCAATCGGCGAGTACCTAACGAGGATTCCCAAGTCCGAACGCTGACATGTGCTCCCTCGCCTGAAGCAAGAGATAACCTTACTTCTTCCATCGCATTTATCGTAACCCAGTTGGCCCTTTTTCGCCAACGAGCACGTAAGGTAATCTTAACCGTTGCCGCCTTCAGAATGATCTTAAATCTGACTTACCCCATTTCTCCATTATTTGAGTGAACGCTCCGGTTTAAAATCCCCCTTTAAATCACCAAACTGAATCTGACCTCTAAATCACTTAATTAACCTATTATTTTTTCGATAGTAAAGATATATTTTCGTTCTTTTACACCCCAACGCGTACCAGCTACCTGTTAATCTTTGGTCAACAATATTTGTTTAAAAGGACCCCGCAAAGAAAATAATAAACCACCCCACTGGACTCATAACAATTTCCATTTTCCCTCGCTCTCTTTCTTCTCTCTTTTTCGAACGTAGAGGGAGAAGTGAAGCCCCCTTGTCGCGGGAAGAGAGCTGGTGTGTACTTTTGACTTTTTGAGCTATGTCGGCGGGGGTACCTCTCTTCTGGGTACCTCTGGTAGGGCTTCCCTTGTCGATTTTGTCGGAAACGAGGTTCCAGACTAAGTGCGTCCTTCCTTCCTTTTTATAACCTATCCTTCTCCTCTTTTACCTACTCCTATTGTGTCACTGTTACCCTTTTTGCCCTCTATCTACATATAAGGACCTGGCAGCTACCTCATGCGTCAGAAGAGAGGCTTTGGAACCTCTATAAACAACGCTAATCGACGCTCACGGGTTGCGAGAGACTAGGATAAGAGGTGTCCTAGGCGTTGGGGCATGATAAATGGGATGAGGGTAGTGCCCCGTTAACCCCTTTACGGCGCGTAATTATTGACCATTCCCAGTCACCGTTGACGGGTGCCTCTGGTAGCATCGTTCCGAGGTGATGGCCCTTTGTTCCCAGGTTAGTGCCATGCCAATAAAAAGCCTTGGGTCGAGCCTTTTGGTGTGTCAGGATATCCATTGAACGCTGCTGCGAGATCTTGTCGTCGTGAAGGGAACTAGTAAAAGTTTAGTACTGGCCGTGCTTCGTTGTTCACCTGGTAGGAAACCGATGCCCTCTTCGGGGACCGTCAGTGCTGCTTGGTTGGGAGCCAGGGCGAGCCAAGGTTGGACGACTCGGTCGGACGAACAGCAGCACATAGAGCGTGCCTTCTGAAAGATCCAAGAAGTTTCCAAAGGATTGGCGGGAGCGACTCACGCGGAGCGAAATCGCCACACCCCCTTTTTTATTTACTGATTGGTCGCAAAGCTTTTACTGTCATAAAGTGTTCAGAATGACCGGCAAGAAAGGACCAGGAGCACTCAAATACACGTGCGCAATATGCTAGATAGATAAGTGGTGCGTGGACTTTCCAGAGGGGTGTTATTCAAAATGGCAAACGGCCAGTTCCTGCACCGATTGCATTCTAAACGGCCAAAATAATGAGTTAAAAGAAACATGCAGGGCTTTCAAAGAGAGGTCAAGGAAGTTGGAGGAGAAAATAAAGAGCCTGGAATTGGAACACGCTGGACTGATTCGCAGGCACGAGGTCAGGATAGCAGAGCTAACCTCAAGCCCTGTAGTAAACACTGCATCTGCAGTATTACCCCCAGAGCTAGGTCCGCATGCTACGGATAAACCCTCAAAGAAAAAGAAAAGGAAGGGAAAGAAACAGGAAGAAGAGAAAGATGAAACAGAAGATAAAGTCGAAGCAGAAGAAGAGAAAGTTAAAACAGAATATAAAGTAGAAGCAGAGGAAAAAAAGCTAGTAACAGAAGAGTATATAAAAGGAAAAAAGGGGGGAAAAGTTCAATAAGAAAAAGAAGAAGAATGAAAGAAAGAGCAAGAAAAATAAGATGGAGAATAAAGAGGGAACCGAGAGTTTGCTTCCGGAAGGAAAGCCTCAAACCTCCCAAGCACGAGGTTTGCAGAGCCTGCTAGTGGCCCGCCTTCGCACTAGTGTGAATGTATGCTGCTAGCCAGGACGGGGAAACCACCACATCAGGGTAGAGGCTAAGAAATCTCAGATCTCCGAGAATTCAGTCGTTGCCATGAGGGTGAGTGGCAATGACCTCTACCTTCGATTAGCCAAAGTAGGCCCCAGCGAGAATATTCTCAACACACTCATGGGAGCCGTGGACCCCTGCGGATTGAAAACACGCAGACGGGTCGTTGTAAGGATGCTCCCAAGAAAAGAGTCCTAGCCGGACAGCTCACTCAAGGAACGTGACCTTTTACCAGCGCCTGGCCGATCTCAGTACGGCAAAGGGGGTGTTCTTTCTGACCTCTTACCGCACCTTTTACGGTCGAAACGACCTCTACTAAAGGGACGGAATGCACCTTTTATTCAAGGGAAAGGCTGTACTCTGTAACTTAATCCAGAATGTCGTGGAGCGGACGCAGAGGAGCGTCCGACCCAGAGTAAAGGCGGATGTAAGACACTATGCCCGTGTCACTCCTGGAACGACGTTCTGAGATGTGGCAAAGAAGGGTACTGCCACACAAAAGAAGCCGGGAAACGGAAGAGCGTAGGGAGTCCTACACTGGGGGAGTCCCTGAAAGTTCTTCTGTTCAATGCGAGGTCAATCAAGAATAAGTTTCTTGAGCTCGGAGGCCTCGTAGCAACAGAAGAACCTGAGATTGTGGCCATAACCGGGAATTCACGATTCCCGGTTTCCAGCTCTTCCTGAAAGATAGGCCAGACAGAGAGGCTGGCGGTGTGATGTTATATGTCAAAGTTACTCTCAACTCGACGGATGGCAGCATCGTATCCGACCATGAACTACTAGGTGTTGACTTAGAGATAGGTCCTGCCAAATACAAGACCCTGGTGCTTTATAGACCTCCTACCCAGCTCGTTGAAAAGAACAGAGATCTGTACCAGCTACTAGGAGAAATTGTCGAAGACAGAGTGTGTATCTTCATGGGGGATTTCAACACACAAATATACTGGGAAACGAGAGAACCCTGTAGCGAGAACGCACTACTCCTGGAGTTGGCGAACAACAAGTTCCTGACTTAATGGGTGAGAGAGCCAACGAGAGGAAACAATATCCTTGACCTGGTTTTTACCTCTAAGGATGACATTGTTGAGGACCTCTCTGTTGGCTAAGAGCTCGGTGGCAGAGACCACAACTTAATTAGATTTGTAGTCAAAGTCCCGAAGGCAGCGCCCCAAACTAGTAAATCGAGGAAACTCGATTTGAAAAGAGCAGACTTTGCAGGTCTTCGTGCTGGACTGACTGACACGAGTCTAGAAGTGTTCGAGGGTGTTGAAGACTGGGGGAATAGTTGGAAAACCACATTCATGAATCTTTAATCGCGTTTCATACCACTGAAATGCCCCCGTCGGTTTTCAGTTCAACCAAAGTGGTTTAATCGACAAATCGGCCAACCGCTTAGGGAAAAGAGAAATGTGTACCGGCAATCGAAGATCTCGGTTGACTGTGATGAATACCGAAGGCTAGCCAGGAGAGTGAAGTCCAGCATAAGGGCAGTTAAGCGGTCTGAGGAACTTCGAGTGGCGAGTAAAGAGAATACCAAGGAATTTTTTAGATATGTAAACAGCCGTAAACCAATCCGTCGAACGATTGGCCTTTTGAGGAATGAGGAGGGAACATTAAAGCGCTTAGATGTAAAAAATGATAACCTCCTCAACGACTACTTCTCTTCAGTGTTCACTGAAGAGTGTGATCCAAATTCCCCAGCCAAGTGATTCCTGCTCGGAGGAAAAGCTTGAGAATATTGACTTCACCGAAGGAAAAATAAAAAAGAAGATCACTGACCTAATGACAAATAAGTCACCTGGCACGGATGGGTTTATACTTAAAGTGTTGAAAGAAGTGCGCGATCAAGTGTCACAACACCTGAGCAAATCTTGAACATGTCAATCCAGATCAAATGCGTTCCTAGAGACTGGCGTGAAGCGGAGGTGACTCCTATCTTCAAGAAAGGAGACCGTAGCCAACCTTCGAACTACCGACCTATCAGTTTGACTTCGATAGTCGGTAAACTTATGGTAAGCATGATGGTGAACAAAATGACGTCGCATTTACATTCAAAGCTGCTAGTGAGGAGTTACCAGCACGCCTTCCGAAGGCAACGTTCATGCCTGACGAACCTTGTGGAATTCTTCCACTTCGTCTTCAGTGAGCACGATCGGGAAAAAGCCTTTGATAAGGTACCACACCACCGCCTTCTCCAGAAAGTGCGATTGCTGGGCAAAAACGGAAAAGTAGCCGGCTGGATCGAGAACTGGCTAAGTGGCAGACGGCAACGGGTGGTGGTGAATGGACAGGCTTCTGAGTGGGTGCCCGTTACTAGCGGAGTACCTCAAGGTTCTGTCCTGGGACCACTACTATTCATCATCTACCTCAACGACATGGACGGTGATAAGGGGGCCAAGATTTCTAAATTTGCCGACAATACCAAGCTTGGTATGAACGTTACAAAGGATAGAAATTTTGCCTGCCTGCAAGATGATTTTCGGAGGATTGTGGTTATGTCGGACACGTAGCAAATTCCTTTCAACGTAAATAAATGCAAAGTGATGCATAGCGGCCACCGAAGTCGCCAATCACCCTACATCCTTAAGCGCACTGCTCTTGAATCCACCGACACTAAGAAGGACTTGGGTATAACTATCACCAGTGACATCAAGTTCTTGAAACAGTGTATATAGAGGTGGAGAAGAAAGCTCAAAGGATGTTAGGGTATATTTATAAAGCTCCTGTTTGGATATCGGAACAAGGAGATAGTACTGTGTCTGTACAACTCCCTCGCCCGACCTCACCTGGAGTATGCCGTACAATTTTGGAGTCCTACATTTAGAAAAAGGACATCGCGAGGTTGGAACACGTGCAAATCAGGGCAACCAAACCTTATTCCCTCTATCAGACATAGAAAGTTATGAAGATAGATTAAGGGAATTAGATATGTTCTCGCTGGAGACCCGGAGATTACGTGGTCAGCTTATCACAGTGTTTAGAGTACTTCGAGGCTTTGACACACTGGACTACGGGAATATTTTCCAGCTCAGCGACGGGAGAACAAGAAATCACGGCTACAAACTTGAACTAAAGCGATACCACCGTGATATGTGCGGGAAATTCTTCACATACAGTATATATGGTAGTTGGGACGCACTTACGACGGAAGTTGTCAACAGTGAATCTGTTGACCAGTTCAAGTCAAGACTAGATAAAGTCTTGCAAAATCACCGTTAAGATCTTCGAGGTTGACAACGGACACCTTTGAGGATTGCACCAAAAGTACCATACTTTTATGGACCGTAAGGTCTTTAAGGGTACTTAATTTCCTTGTAGCTCCTTGTAACAACTTCGGCCCCAAGCCCCAATGTACTTACGTATTTCTATATATATATAGAGAGAGAGAGTCTGGCCATTCCACGACATATATATATATATATATATATATATATATATATATATATATATATATATATATATATATATATATATATATATATATATATATATATATATATATATATATATATATATATATATATATATATATATATATATCTTTATCTATATCTGGTGGCAAGTAAATTTGGGTTATTTTTTGTTTGAAAGAACCCTATTTCTTTTCAACTTATACCTCCCTCCAAATTAAGTTGCTGACTAACCAGTTTACCAAGCTCGTTCAAGTATATCAAAAGTAAGTGGAATCAATTTTATTTCTTCCTTTTTTGATTCATCATTTTTTTGTGTTGACCGTTTTTCCCGAATATATTTTCATTGTGTGTGTTTTTGGGGGGTACGATCTCCCCTAAAACCCTCTACTAATCCCCGTGCAGGATTAAAGGTCTATAATCTTTGCTCACATAGAGATTAAGTTTTGAATTATTATTTTTATTCTATCTTCCTAATTGCGTACAGTCTTTGTGTAACAAAATCTACGTTAGGATTTTGATACGATCGTCAGAGCTTCATAATCTTTTCCATAAGTTCCTTGGACGCGCATTTACACCAGCAGATCTCGCCATTCGAGCGTTTCCATCAACAAGGAGAGATTCTTGGGCTGTCAGGCAATGATCTAGTTGCATATATCCAGGAGGAAGAAAGAAATAAAGGTCAGGAAAAAAACAAACAGAAGCTGAAATAGAACAAAGAGAACCCAAAGAGAGAAGATAAAAAGAACAAAGATAAGCTGAAGAAAGAAAAGAAAAATAATTCGTCACCATGAGGGTGAGATTAACAGGAATCATAGAGAAACCCTTCCTGTTAGCTCGTGGAGTGAATCCCCCCTTACTTTATCGGTAAAGTTGCGAATATTTAAGGTGGGCGAGGATTTCAGCGCTTACTGAACTCACTTTGAGAATTTTTTAGAAGTGAAACATTGGGATATTAAAGCCGATGGAGTCGCTCGACTACTTCCTCTCCTTAATACTAACCTTCGAGAAATTTTAATTTGGCTCCCGTCCGAGGCTACTCTCGACTACTCCTCCCTCAAGTCGGAATTATTATCGGCTGTTAATATGAATCCCGATTACTATAGGTCAAAGTTCCGCCAGGTGAGAATACTACCCGGCCAGACTTACCGTCAATTTCGATTAACTATCCAGAGAGCTTTCCAGTTCTGGTTGGATTCACTCCAAGTTCACCGCGACTACGAGTCCTTATTTGATTTCGTTTTATGGGATCAGTTGATGGCTGCACTACCCTTTAAAATCCGCGCATTCGTGAAGGACAGACGCGTTCTCTTATTTCAAGGAATGTATAGTAAAAGCGGATGTGCACGCATCAAGCCACCATCTATACCCGAAGACCCCCAAAAGTCAAATCACCCATCCCATAAATGTAAAAATAACCTCTCCAAATTTCCCTTGAAGAATTCGCCCAATTTTGTGAAGGTACCTATTCCCGTTAAACCCAAATATCATCCCCCTCCAGAATCGAGGGATATTAATCCCCTCATTTATAATCTCCCAGCGTTGGATTACCCTCGAAGGCCCATAATTTGCTTTGACTGCAGTGTTCCTGGTCATGTGAGAACACACGGCCCCCAAAACTCCCATTTCCGTTTTGCTACTAGTCATCGAATCCACCACTCTCTTGTCTTTATGGGAACAAACGAGAAGTGACGAACGTGCATCTGCTAGTGGTCAAAGGGAAGTCGCCTACCTCATTAGCATTGGACTTCATTATTATTCCGGTTCGGCTGAGGATAAAACCCCCACTTGATCGTTGTGTATACCCCGTTCCCATGTTCCCCAAGTCCTCCGACTCGCACACGATGGATTAATGGCTGGTAATTTCAGTCACAATAAAACAGCTCAGAGAGTCGTCCGTTATTTCTTCTAGCCCGGTGCTGCCAAAGAAATGGCCGAGTTTTGCAGGTCATGTGACATTTGTCAGAAGACTACAGTAAAGGGGTAATACTACCTGCCCCCCTCCAGAAGACCCTAATTGTCTCGAAGCCTTTTTTTAGAGTGGCCATAGATCTAATTAACCCAATTCACCACCAGTCTAGCGAAGGACACTCGTACGTCCTCAATCTTGTTGACTTTGCAACGAGATTCACCGACGCCATCGACATCCCGAAGGCGATCTTATCCGACAGAGGTAGCCAGTTTACCTCTGACCTAATGGAACAGGTGTTTAGCTCCTTATGATCAAGCCCTTGTTCACCTTTCCTTTTCACCCCACCGCTAACGGCGTTTGTAAAAGTTGAATGCCACTCTGAAGACCATTCTGAAAAAGTTATGCCATGCTCAGTCCCAAGAATGGTATCGATACTTGCCAGTTGCCCTGTTCACCTGCAGAGTAGTTCCCCACAGAACTTTGGCATTTGCCCCTTTCGAGCTATTGTATGGCCAAAATGTACGTGGACTAAGGAGCATATTGAATGAACTTTTTCTCGCTGGATGAGGAGAGCTAGTCCTCGTATTCTTACGTGCTAGACCTTACGAACCGCTTGGAAGAATGCACCAATTTAGCGTACAAAAATTCAAACCTTAATTTAGAAAAATATAGGACCTATTTTGACGTTAGGTACAAAGAAAGGCGATTCAAGCCCGGTGAAGAGGTGCTGCTTTTCGTACCCACGGAGATAAGCAAGCTCTTGTCCCAATGGAAAGGCCCTTTTCCAATCCAGAAGCCCGTGATCCTGTAGATTGCGTAATACGGACCCCATCATGGAACAAATAGTTTCATGTAAATATGCTTAAGCGCTATCACCCCCGCGCCTGCATTAATAATATAATTGCACTTGAAGAAGAGGCAGTAATGGGAGCCTCTTATCCATCTGAGCCTCTTAATTTATTACAAACCGTATGTGTCAAGGCAAACGAAAACTACCCTTTCCCTTCGTTCCCCGGTTCCCGTGTAAACTTTACCCCAGAACTCGATTTACACCCCCAGTTGGAAACCCCTCAGAAGACGCAATTGGCTCTTTTGTTAACTGAATTCCCCGATGTAATTTCCGAGAAGCCTGGTTGCTCTTTGTATTTTGAGCATAATATAGACCTAACCACCCAGGAGCCTATTAGATCTAAGCCCTACCCCGTACTCGTTTACTTTTGCCAGAACCTACATCTAGTTGAAGAGGCCAACTATATTTGAGAGATAGACATGTGTTAGGCTTACTTTCAAATCCCCCTCAAGGATAGTTCCCCGAAATACACCGCATTTCCCACAGAAAAAGGCCTTATGCAGTTTAAGCGCCTACCTTTTGGTTTAGTTAATGCCCGTAATAACTATAATCGAATGATGCGCAGGATACTGGATGAGCTGACTAACATTTCCTTTTACTTCGATAACGTTTACGTGGCTACCCGTTCATGGGACCAGCATCTTATCTCGCTACACTCACTCCTCAATAGGCTTCGTGATCACGGCCTCACTATAGGTCCTAGCAAGTGCCACTTCGCCTATAGCACTATTAATTACCTCCGAGTTTCCACATTGTTGAAAATAAAATGGCCCCTCACAAAGAAAAGGTAAAGGCCATCGCCGACATGCCCCTCCCACATACTAAAAAGAAATTACGCTCTTTTCTTGGGTCAACATCCCGAATTTCGCCGCCTTAGCTCCCTAATAAAGAAACATTCCCCGGACCCCCTCGCATGGAACCCTAAAGCGACTGCCCACTTCTATCAGCTGAATAAAAAACTATCAGGTCCCATACTGAGACTTCTGAACACGAACAAACCTTTTGGGATACGAACGGACGCTTGTTATGAAGGCATTGGTTGCGTATTGCTCCAGTATGAAAAAGACGGCAACAGTTACCCCATTGCATACGTTAGCAGGAAGCTCTCGCCAATCGAAAGGAACCTGGTGGTCATAGAACTTGAATCTCTAGCGATCGTACGGAGTGAACATATATTCCAAACATATGTGTTAGGTAAGGAGTTCGTGATCGAAACTGATCATCGCCCATTGGCTTACTTAAAGAATTGTAAAAGCAAGAACGGAAGGCTTATGCGTTGAATTTACTTTTATTGGAATACCAGTTCTGAATAAGGTACATTAAAGGGACAGAAAACTGTGTTGCAGACTGTTTAAGTAGGAATCCTGTCGATAATCCTCCTCCTGCGAAGTAAATTGTGTTAATTATTGTACTCCCGTGCACATAATCGACTCTGTGTACTCGTTTTTTTATCATTCTAGAACTCCCTCCTAACCGTGTATGTTTATGTTCATTTCTTCTCATATAATATTTTGTTTTCTTTTTCTACGTATTTGATCTTTGTGTGTTTTGGTTTTGTTTTTTTTTGTATTGTGCTTTTTTTATTTATATATGGTTCCACTACACTTTTATGAATGAATCATTTTGATTTTCTTTTTTCTAACTCGCATATATTTACTTTGTTTTTTTTTGCGCTGGTTAACGACGATACCCTTTTTAAATATACCCTGCGCCAGTGATTAAATGGAAGTCATCCATTCATTTAGTGACTGCTGTGTCAACTTAAATTTAAATGTCCGCCCTTATTGTACATCTATAGACTCAGTTCAAAATTTTCCCATACACGACCACTCCCATGATGGGGATTTCCTTTCCGCTCCTGTTTGCATCACGAAAACGGCATCTTCAGAAAGGGAGGCGTGTGAATGGATGCCCTCGAAGGACCACCCTGAGAGGAAGTACCTTCGGAAATACCCCTCTCTTATTTCAAGACCACGGGCGCCTAGCGAGAGAGTTTTAGAAAGTTCGAGAAAGAATCAGTCACTCGCTGGATTACCCGTCACAGGTGTGTTTGCTTTCGGACGCCACTCATCCATCCCTCCCTCTCCCCTGTGCTAAAACCGTACGCAACCACATTAACCCTAGCCCCATATCACGAGGCAAGTTTCTCGTCTGGACCAAATTGTTATCATGAAATGTGTTTGCATAGACTGGCGTCAAGTATCCTGTAGGGACCGTCAGGCCCTATGGCGTCTATCAGATCAGCCACTCCGCTATATAACACCCGAAGCTCACTATTTCTTACGGAGATTAAAAGCCCGCCATTCACTCCGATCAGTCTGCCGTCTGTTTGGCGTAAACCCCTGTAACCCATCGTCGAGTCGTCGTACTTCCTCGAAGATCTTGTCAGCAGATAAACTTCGTTAAGCTTTGGCCCCTGTTCAGAGTAAAGCCATCGAGCCCCCTTTTTCCTGGAGAGTTGTATCGCCCTCTCATCTTTGCCACCTGATCAGAATTCCCGTTCTTTCCAGAGTGAAACTCTCTGCCGATCTGAAGAGTCGTCTCGAGGTGATATCACGTCTCTCTGGAGCAGAAAAATTTCATTCTTCATCACGAAGTAATCCAACTATATCACCTCATCCTCCTCGTCAGGAGTCCCCGAAGTATCTTCTTGAAGACCTGCGCCGTTGTCTCCTCCCCCCCCCCCTCGCCCTCCAATTCGCCCACGCTTAAAGGTAAAGCAATCTTGTATGGTTATCCCCAGATTACCTCGTTAATCTTCACATAATTCATTTAACTACTTTTATTATGTAATTTGTTCACTCCTATTGTATATATATATATATATATATATATATATATATATATATATATTGCTCCTTTTTATTATATATATTAAAATTATATTTGGGGGTATTGTTCTTTATATATTCCTTGAACTGCAACTTGGCAAGCCATTAGTCAAAACCCGGTCAACCGTAAAACGCACTCTTTATTTCATTAATCGCCCCAGACTCAAGAGATCTTTGGTCATTTGTATGCCCATGCTTGTGTACGACTCTGTGCGCTGAACCTGTCTACACAGGCCTACCTTGAAAAAACCCCCTCTACATCTTCGTAGATTGCAATTTTAACCCTGACACGAAATCCCAGCTCCCCTCCCCCAATTCAGTACATCTTAGATCCATACCATCTTCCATGAGACATGTGCAACACCCCAAGTAAACAACAACGAGATACTCGAAGTAATCCTCCATCACAAACTCATGAATCTATCACCCACAAAATTATCTATCACTCACATCGCCTCCCATCTATTATCTGGATCTTACCCATCTCCTCAACGTCATTCAATAAGACATCGGCTCAAAAGAAATACACCTCGCTACGTGACATAAAGGTAGCCCTTTCAAGTCTACAATACAAACATCTACACTCTCTGAAACTTGGAAATATACATTCCAACATATATTCACAACACCCTTTACACTAGACATGACAGAATCTACATGACCACCAGGGGCTTGTTTTCTGTTGGAACCCCCTCTCTGTGAACAAGGTTCGTCGAGGATTGCTTGTCAAGTAGAAGGACCTTAGCTGGGGTCATGTCAAGTAAGTAAACTAAGCACTCGTCACAAACAGTTTTCCCTCGGGTACCAGAGTTCTATGTAGGCCCGAAATGATCAAGAGGGTTATGAAACGAGCAAGAAAAATCTCAATTAGGTCAATTTTGATGAGAGCCATGACGTAATGAAATGTCTGAGCATAGTGGCGATTAGAACCCACCACCCATGTATAATAATAAAAAATGAAGATAAAGAAAAGAAAAAGTAAAAAGAAGAAGAGAAGAATTATCAGCGTTGTGTAACTGCTTGTACGTAGACTAGAATCCTTTTAGGTGAGTCAATTGCCAGCCATTCTTCTTGCATTTTCATACCACCCAGAATGCTCAGTTACAACTCCATTCGCACCTCCTGCACCAAAAACACCTCTTACTTATTCTATCCACCTTTGCTACAACAAGCACCCAAGCATCCCATTCATGTTGTCCACTTACATTGGTCTCATTCTAGATCTTTCCTTTTACTAACATAACTTAGTCTCATTTCCCTACAACAACGTTGAAAACAGCCTACTCTCATCCAACTTCATGGCATATTCCACACTCAACCCCCTACCATTCACTAACGATCCAATTACTCCCATACACTTTCCTACCATTGAAAACTGATTTTACATCATCGATACTTAAAACTTCGCACTTAAAGCTTATACCACGAACTGGAATATCACGTCATATGTCATTTGTAGCCTAAATAACATTATCTAGCTCTTTTATACATTTATCTTTATCCTCTTCCTTTCATACACTCTATCTAAAACTTCAATCAACCTTTCCAAATCACTCAATCTCCCCTCCCAAAACGAGGTCATCACCATATAACAACACACATAAAATCCATTACTTATAAATATCACTCCCCTTTCCTTCATTTCCATAAATACATTTTACCTACAACACGCACCACACTTAACAACTCTAGTTCTTGCATTCTCTTTATCCCTTTACCATTTTAGAAGGGCGCTATTACTGCTCAACTCTGGTCCTTGGACACTCTTCCACTTTCGAATGCATTATGACACAGCTACCAGGACCATTCCATAACACAACCACCACCATTTTTATCATCTCTGCGCCTACTGGATTTTGCAAAAGTTATGTGACACGTGTGAAATCTAACTTAAAGTTCTATTTTTCTAGCACGTGTCAGTAAAATGTCTTTCACATTGTGCACAGATGGGTCGAGATGGAAGTGTAAAGAATCAAGAGATCTGGTCTCTGCGCGGGCCACAAGTGTGACATAACTAAGCGGCACAACGTTATCCGGATGACCGGCCACAAGGTTGCGGAGCAGTTAAAGAACGAAGAAGACCTCAAAGATCGACCTCGTTTAGGTAGAGTTCAAATTGGCAACTGTTTTTGGCTGTGACCAAGGCATTTGAAAGTGCTACGAAGCTCAAAATATCTCCGTTCACGAAGAAGAAGAACATCTCTAAGGCCACAGTGTCCAGGACAGTCAAAGAGAAGGGTGGCAAGAGCTTGAACTGTGTGGAAAGGCCTCTACTCACTTACCCTATGCGAGAACAACATTGGAAGCGATGTCGTCGCATTCTCAACGACTTGAAAAGTTATAGAAATCGAATACTGATTTTTCCTGATGAGAAAACGTTCACGGTTGATTCCGTCATCAACAACCAGAACGATCGCATGTTGAGCTTCGGCAAGGATGTCGCCGAGATCCGCGACTTGTCTAAGACCAGGCACCCTCCCTGCCTTCGTGATGATACATCGCGTCGTAGCGTCGAATGCCGAGAAAATGCCTCCCGTGTGGTTCGCGGCCGGTTACAAGCTCACCAAACCAATTACAGGGATCTTTTGGGGAGGAAAGTACAGCCCTGGTTGAGAAAAATCACGAAGATGACGGAGTACGTCTTTCAGCAGGAAGGTGGCCCGACCCACACCTCGAAGACCGTGCAAGAGTGGTTGAAGTCAAACATAAACTTCTGGTTGAAGTATATTCGGCCTCCGAGGTCTCTCGACCTCAATCCCGTCGACTATAGCGTGTGGGTGCATGTCGAGGGCAAGGCCTACTCTTTCCGCGATAGCAACGTCGACGAGCTGAAGTCGTCCGTCAACCGCATGTAGGCTAGCATGACTTCCTATGTTAAAATAATAAAAGCTTGTCTAACTGCTTCAAATCTATCATTGTCTCCTATATTGAGACAGTCGTAACGAGTGTAACAGGACTTTTGCAATACCCGCTATATCACCTACTCAGCTGCTTTCCTATTTTACACTTTATACAGTGCTAATACCTCTTGTATCTTAATTCTGATACAGTGCCTGATTTACAACTACGAAGCCTGTCACATTAATATTTATATCATCTATCATCTTTCAAATTAAAGAATTTTTGCCATTTTTTTTTTTACCCTCACCCAATTGTTCACAAGTACCCCGCTGATATTCATGTACTTTTTTACACACCTATCCTTCAACTGTTCCCTCACCCTTCTCATTTCCTTCCAGATTAGCTTCCTGTTACCATCGCGATCTTCATTTATTCTTTGGCCAAACGCTTCATTTACTCCTTTTCTCTGTATAGTCCATCATTTTACTTTCCTGTTCACCTTCATGTATGCATTCAACCACATTAACCTTTTATTTTTATCTGCAATATTAACAATTGCAAGTACATTCCTTTTTTTTTATTTTCACTCCACACTTCACATCTTCATTCCACATTCAGAATGTTGCTTCCTCTTGCCAGTTCCGTTACACTTACACGCAGCCCTTGCACTACCACGTCTTTAAATTTAGTACACACTTCCTCTCTTTGCCTTTCAAGCAACTCATGTGTATTTATGCACATCCTTGTGATGAAAGAATGTATTTACTACAGAAGTTTCTTTCAGCACAGAACCCTCTCCATTTTTATTCTCTCCGGGTGTTCAAAAAAAAGCTCCACGTATCGCTTCCTTCATTCATCTCCTTCACCCAGCACTCGATATCCATTTTGAGTTTCACCCACCACTCGCTGGAGCCAAACCAATCAAAAACCACTTTCCCTGCCCCACTTCTATCCTTACCTTTATCCATTCACTACAACAAAGCACAATTTCACACTCGAAAATCTACACTCTACGCACATAATTCTCGAGCTCGCACATTCATACCCAATCATCGCATTATGCAAATCTCACTCAAAATCACTGCTATAACCCCTTTACTCCTACCACCCTGATCCCACTCTACCCAACACAAGCTCTTCATTCTCTTCCATGTCCGTTTCACATAGAGCAATCATCTGAAATATCCCTGTTTTAAAAACATTGACTACCACTCCCTTCTTTCACACATCACAAATTCTCCTCACATTCTACACACACTCGGTTCACACATTGACGCGGATTAGCCGGAATGAATGGAGGGAAGCCGCAACAGCCTCTCCCATTATCACCATTGTGCTTGTGGGATAAAGCTTTCGGGAGTGCGGCTTCCTAGACCAGTGGGCCCCTATACGGGTTTAGTGTCCTTTTACGATATTGGCTCGAAAATAGTGTGGGTATTCTTTCTCTTACACATACAGGCAATAGAAACATTCCGGGAACCTTAAACTATAATGTAACAAGAAAATATGTAAAGAGTTACATGGAGCCAGCAAGGACTACTTAGTCTACTCAAAGGCCAGTCCCACTCTATACAGAGAACAATAAGCTAGATCAGGCTGGAACGAAAGTAATATTTGATTTTCTAGAATAAAGATTTTAGATAGGATTTATTAAAGTAGTGCCTCTTTTTATCGTTTAGGAATGTTATAATGAGTAATTTATACTTTTTTCTTTCGCATTATAAAAATATTATTCGCAATTTCTTTGGTATTCGCCTCCATGTCCTCCCATCTAAAGGTCACATTACACATGTTTAACTCTCTGAGATTCACAAAGGTCTCAATGCAAGTACAACGGCAAACTACATTCAGAACACTTATGTGGATGATGCACTGAATGAAAGAAGTCGCGGAAGGTTGGTTCCCCGTTTTAAAAGTGGAGATTTGAGTTTAAAAGTTGCACCAAAATCAGGTTGTGAAAAATAGATTGATTCAGGAAGAGTTGAAAGCTATTGTTACAGCAATCATGCTAACATCTTCAAGGTAATTCAAAGACCATTTAACGTTTTAACGTAACCCATACTACTGTCCTACGCTACTGAAAATGATTGGAAAGGTTCCAGTGAATGGAAAATGAGTCCCGTATGAACTGTGCACGGTGAATCTGCAACAGCGTGTTGCTTGCAGTTAGTCACAGCTTTCGCGACACCTACAAGCCCATTTTGGAGGCAGGCTTGTTACTGGTGATGAGAAGTGGATCCTTTATCACAACATTAATTACTGTTCGTGGATCAGTCTGCTACGCAAAATTTCTCAATAACTGAGAGGGGGACTTCATCCCCAAAATAATCATGTTGAGCTTATGTGGGATATTAAGGGAATTGTTCTTAAGAAATGTTAGACAACAATTAAACAGTTAACGCAAATCTCTATTGCAATCAACTTCGTCGTTTGAAAGCGGCTTTGGAGTGTCATCCTCCATCACGATAATGCCCGTTCTTACCCAGCTCGAATGTCCAAAGATCTCTTGTAGGAGCTCGGTTGAAAAATTTTGCTTCATCCTCCATATTTTCCTTACCTTGCTCCTTCTCATATCACATGTTTAGGGGATTACAGAACAATTTGGATGGTCTTAGCTGGTATTTATAAGCAAGTTGTTAGATGGAATGAGATTCTAAAAAGCTATGGAGGTTATGTTTATGATTAAATATTTACATAGTCCTAAGTTGTTGTTGTTTTCATTTTTAATATATACCTTAAAATTGGATGTCACTTTCGCTCCAACCTGATGATATATGCCTTGTAAGATGGCAAAATCAATGATTAAACCGACATGCGAAAGTTTTTTGAGAAGAATTTCTTTTAAGAAAACTGGCAAAGTTCAGAGAAGTGAAAATGTAAATATGTATATTCAAAGTACATGGCCATGGTACAGAGGTTGAGATGGTATGAACCTACAGGGCGCAAAACCCTCCTCAACCTTTTTGCATTTCTTAAAGCAGTTCTTTTTCCAGAGAGGAATGAGTAAACCTATCTAGAAACAAGTGTTATCATACATCCCCAAACATTTAATAGACTGTTGGCTGCGCCAAGTCAAATCAATTTCGTTAAATATGACTTTATTATTTCACAGAAACATGGTTCCTGTTTAATACAACGAGGCCACTTTAACATAACATATAACATAATTTCACGGATGACAAAAGCCACAAGGGCCTATCAAAGGTCATCCGTATCTATCAAATCCCACCCGAATAATGCATCCATAGGATTTTGTCAGATCATGCATCTACAATATACAATTTAAACAATCCATAGGATTATGTCCAACCATGCATCTACAATATATAATTTAAAGCCTCCATAGGAGTCTGTCAAAAACAAAATCAAAGTCTCCAAAAATATACAATCAAAAGAAACTGCATCCACAGAAATGAGTCAAGAAACATATCCACATACCAAAGAGTAAAAAATTACCCCTCCATCCCCATATAATCATCCAATCTGCACTTGAAAATATTCAAGTTTAGGCTGTCTACAGTCTCAGGTGGCAAACTATTCCAATAATCCACCACTCTGTTAGTGAAAAAATATTTTCTAACATCCAGTCTGCACCTCAGTTTTTTAATCTTTCAAGTGGTGGCCTCTAGTTCTATTACTACCTTCTAACTCAAATAACTTGCTGAAATCAAATTTATCCATCCCAGAAAAGATTTTAAAAAGTTCAATCATATCTCCCCTCACACACCTTCTTTCAAATGAAAACATATTTAATACCCTCAGTCTATCTTCATATTCAAGGTGCTTCAGGGATGGTATTATTTTTGTTGCCCTCCTTTGTACTGACTCTAATAAGTTTATATCATGTCTAAAATGTGGTGACCATGCCTGTATAAAGTACTCTAAATGTGGCCTGACATAAGAGTTGTATAGTTTAAGGATGACGTCCTTACTCTTGTAGCTAACATTTCTTTTAATGTAACCTAGCACCCTATTTGTTCTATTTTTTTTGCCTCAATACACTGCTTTGAAAATTTCAGTGACCTATCTACTACTACTCCTAAGTCCTTCTCATCTTTAACTGAATTAAGCCAATACCCATCCATCTCATAGCTAAATTCCCCATTATCTCTCCCCATGTTAATAACTTTGCATTTATTGAGGTTAAAAGTCATCTGCCACTTCTGAGCCCAAGCTAACAACTTATTTAAGTCACCCTGCACTTTGAAGCTACCCCTAACCTCTTTGACTACAGCTGCCAATTTAGTGTCATCAGCAAAAATTGACACTTTGCTATTTATACCTTGCCCAAGATCATTTACATAGATTATGAATAATAAACGGCCTAAAACTGATCCCTGAGGTACGCCAACAATAACATTCCTCCACTCTGGCCTCACTCCATTGAGTACAACTCTCTGTTTCCTATTTTTCAGCCATTTAGTTATCCAATTTAAAACCTTCCCACATATCTCATGCAAGTTACTAGAAGGCAAGCATCATTTGCCTTAAGTGAAATATTGACTTTTGAAATTTGTAGCCATTGATGAAATTTGTTTAAATTACCTTTATATAGCCATTTGGGCCTGGTATTATACTACCTTTCATACATCGTTTCCATAATAATGAGGAAGTGGTCACTATCATAAAGTTCTGGTAGTACTTTCCACTATAAGTTTAGTTTTAAAGAATGTTAGCATAGAGATATATCTATATGAGAAAAGTGTCCTCTAAATTCATTGCAATAAGTTGAAGCCTTTGAGTTTAGGATGTATAAATTTGCTTCTTCAATAAAATCTGTTATTTTATTTCCTCTCAGACAGCATTCTGATGAGCCCCACAGGTAGTGATGTCCATTCTAATCTCCAGATATTAATACTGGTGGAAGAAGTTGGTTATAAAGATTCATTAAGTCTTGTGTAGTTAAAGGAAATCTTGGAGGTATATAGATTGAACAAATTGTGAATTTTAAAGATGGTAAATTAATTCTAGCTGCTATAGCTTACAGATCAGAGGTGATATTTAAAGTTACAAATGGTACCCAGGAGGCTATGGCAAGTAGAACTCCTCCTCCATAACTGCTTCTATCTTTCCTTAATGTGGAGGGAATAAGACGAAGGACAGACAGAACAGAAAAATAAACATTATAAATGGGATTAGACCCCAGAAATATTTTGCTTTTGTAAGTTATGAATTTTTTACATAAAGTTAAACTTAGAAGTATAGGGTTGAACTACTGAGTAAAAGATACAATATTTTGACTCACCTTTGGGAGAAATTAATACATAAAAGCCTTTAAGTAGGCCTAATTTACTGGCAATTCTACTTCGTTGCGTAATTTAGGGCCGACCTCACATCAGAATGCAATGGACGATTTTTGACGTTAAGGTCATTGATAGGCTGCAGTGTTTTGTGTATTTGAGGATATGTAAGTAAAAGGGAGAGTAGAGCCGACAATGGAATTGAGTACTACTGAATATCTCTGTCCTTGGGGACGAATTTGTTTCTAGTCGGCGGATTTAATCTGCCATTGAGAGCGATGAAGTTCTGATGTCCCTTTTTCCCTGCCATCGCCTACAGCTTTTATTCATATCCTGCCAGACCGAGCTTGCCAGAAATCGAGTATATATTCCTAATAAATTTAAGATGAATTTTGGCACTGCTTTTTACCTTTTCCACTTAGACCAAGGGTATTCAAAGTTATGTCAGCTTTTGCATTTGGATGTGTCCAATGGAAATAAACAGCCTAAATAAATTTTTAATATAAAATAACCAAGTTACAAAGGAGATGCGGCGTTGGATTTCTGACGTCAAGGCAGGAGTCCAATACTAGCAAACACGGACACAAAACTTTCAGTGGCGTTAAAACCTGGCCTTCCATTGGGTGGATACGCTGATACCCCCCCCCCTCCTCCCTCCGCAGAATTAAATAGGCCAACCCGCACAATGTACATAGCCAATGGAAACACTGTTATCATTTTCCTTTGTGCCTTCGCCGCACAATATACCCACGCTCTCATCTGTTACGGAGCCATTCAGATGGAGTACCAGTGTACTTTATTGGGGTACTCTTACGTACCACTGACGCAGAGGGATAACCATCTTGAGGGTTCCATTATCGGTAGTTGGTATAAAAAAAACAAACTATTAGACACCCCCTAAAGAGGACCGGCCGCTGGTGTCTTCGGGCACACCAGTGATTTCCATTCTGATATTTATATGTAAATATTATTTCTTTATCCAGGGAGGGTGGAGCTCGTTTACGATGCCAGGGACGAACGCATGCGAACCAACTTTCCTATTTTCAAAGCTCAATTTACTTCTTTCGATTACTTTCCGGCTCTATTTTGTAACGCTCCACTCGACTCCCGTAGGATCGTATTATTTGTCTGTGGCCGCGAAAGATAATAGTGAGCTCAAGTTGCACTTAGGCCCCTAGAGCTTGAGCAACCCTAAATTAGGCAGATAACCAAAGCTCCATAAGAATGGCTGGATTTACTGAAATAGTGCAAAAATCAATGAGTGGCATTCCGATGGAGAAGGTTGTAGCTTTAAACATGTATGGAAGTTACATGCCCCAAGTAAAACAATTGTAAGACTAGAAAGAGAAAGGGAGCGTAAATCACTTTAACACACTTCCATTCTACAACAAAGGCAAGTCCCCTATTAGGTGCTGACTAGGTTTGATCTGACGGTCTGGGATATTTTATTTATTTTCTTTTCTTTCTCCGTCCCACCTCTATTTACTACTTTCATATTCGTAAATTGCTACGGGATTGCCACAAGTGGTCTCACGGTTTGGGTAAGCGAGCAGGCCCTTGCCTCACAAATTACATACGCGTCTAATTGCTGTAAATATCTCTTGCACTAATTGGCCCCTTATTCTAATGGCAATCAAACCTTACCATCGGGACATCTAAGAAGGGAGAGAACATTACCCCTCAATAATCATGGAAGCCCTCTCGCTTATTTCACGTCAAGCACCCGTTGCACACCTGTCCAGGGAGGTACTTTCGCTAGACAAGAGCGGAAATGGGTGTCCAGTTCTGCTAGCTTGTCAGCGATGGGATGAAATACAATGTTCAAGGATGTAGTAGTTCAAGCATCTCTCTATGTCCATTCATTCATTAATAATGGATTAGATACAAAGTGGTAAGGGGAGGTTGACAAGTTCATTGTTATACCGGAAGGATATTCACTGTTAAGAATGATTTGCTTCATTTGCATAATACCACCTATATAGGGAGAATAGATTTGGTATGTAATTTGAAGGGATTCGAACTGTTTTCCGGCTCTTGACAGGATACAATATGTGATCTTCCAAATGCGCAGAGACTGATTGTAAGAACAATTAATGACCTGTCATTCTCCTACAACGGGATGTATTGGCTCTACGAAGACATCGATATAATAAACAAGGAAATAAACGATTTGAATTGTGCTTAAAGCAGAAATAGGTAAAAAGAGGCAAAGAATTGAAAACAGTAGGCAGTTAGCGATGGGACAGGATACCTGGCTACTATCAGAAAACTTTCTCTTACCTAACGATAGAATTTCCTACTGTAGGAGAGAAAAAGAGAGTTATGAGATAAATCTGAAGTATTTTAAAATCCACCCAAATGAAAAAATTGGTAACGATAAAAACAGTAAAAAAAACAAACTCAAAGATCCATGTTCAAATAAATTATCCTTAAATAAATTATCAACAAAATCCCATCTATGAGAGAGAGAGAGAGAGAGAAATAGAGAGAAAGATAGAGAGAGAGAGAGAGAGAGAGAGAGAGAGAAATACCTCTCTTACTCTTTTGACCTTGTTTTGACTTTTAACCTCCTCCCATTGGCGCTCTAATGTTTTCAGACATCCCAAACGACCAGTCTCTAGACCTTGATGTGTTTTAGGAAGAAAAATCTGTTTTTTCTCGCGATTTCTCTAAAGTTTACGTCGTTTTATAGGCATTTAAAGTTTACTTAAAGAGATTGTTATATTGAACCCAGCCTTTCTTAAATGCTAGCCTATTGCTCTACCATTTTCTTATTTCTGGATTGTTTTCAGCTTCATTATAAATTTTTATTTATGACCATAAAAAATCGATTTGGCACACATGAACTTACGAGCCTCTTGAGAAAGGGCATATTAACGCAAATAATCGATTGAATTCATATGTCGATTCGAGATGTAATGCTTTCGACAGACTTTCATTATAAACGCTATCTCCTCGCGTATACCACCATTTTCAGCGTGTATCCTTCAGCTTGTGCGACGTACTGCATGAATCAACGGGTTTGGAAACACGGCCTGGATTCCGCGGAGTGGTTGATGGGGGGTGGGGGGAGCGAAAAAAAGGAATATATCTCATTATCATGACTGCTTTGGCTCGTCAATCACGTGTAACCGATATCTACACACACATGTGTGGGTATATGCACGTCAATACAACAATCAATCCGCGTACATAACCAAGCATCTATGTAATAACATCTAAACGTGTCAAAAACCATCAAACAAATACCACTATGAATGAGTGAAAAGCGAAGACCTCGTTGAAAATGAGATGAAGAGAAAATGAACTGGAAGTAGGGGAATGGGGGCCTAGGAATCAAAGATAGAGACGGCCATAGCCACGTCGTTGAATTCCTAGAAGATGAGTCAATTAACGAAGAAATAAGTGTGGAAGGACAGAAAAATAATTACCCAAGCAAAAATATATAAATAACGCAAGACCAAATTGAAAGGGATAAAAGATTTGCGCACCATTATTATTAATATTATATCATTATATTTCGACGAGAGATGCTTAAAGAAATTGAGGAAATTAGGAAGATGATAATTGTTGAAGATGGAGAGGAGAGTACAATCAGATTAAATTGGGTGCTGGAAACATTAAAGCCATGCGACTCCTCTGAATCCTTGTTTGTTCAGGAAAAAAGAAAAGACAAATAATACGACTACTACCGAGCGAATTAAAGTCATGAGAGAGTCTGGCGTAATCTAGGATGAAAAGGACAGGTATAGAAATCCTAGTCTAATACTGGGATCTAGATAGTGCCAGAGTGTAGCACTATAAAATCGTTTACTTTCCGCGATTAATCGGCTTCAGGGACGGGAGAAACGAGTGAAATTAAAATCAATAGTGAAGAATGAAGCAATTCGTCTCCCGGTTTTCCATTGTGGCTTTGTGGAACAAGAACGAGCGCCCAATTAGAGGAGATGATTCTGGAATCCCCAATGTTGACTACCGGGATATTTTCACACTGGGTGAGAACAGAACGCGCAATCACGGCTTCAAACTTGAACTGAAGCGTTACAACCGCAATCTGTGTGGTAAATTTTTTCACCTACAGTATTTGCGGTAAGTGGAACGCACTTCCAGGGGAAGTTGTCAACAGTGAATCTGTTGACCAGTTCAAGTCAAGACTAGACAAAGTCTTGAAAAGTGGTCATTTAGGGCCTCAAAACAATTGAGCAGCCATATGCCTACTCGATTGCTAGTCCAAAGGTACCCTCTTTGAATGGACCGTAAGGTCTCCTAGGGTACTTTCTTTCCTTGTAACTCCTTGTAATTTCAAGTGGGGAATCGTTGAATGATGAGGTCCATAACGGACTGGCTAAAGGAGCTCCGCAGTCTCTAAGGTCGGCCTGTTTAAAATAAAGAATCTCATCAGGACGCAATTGAGTGGAAAATTTATTACAGCCCCATAAATCCCAATTATTTATGGTCAGCGAACCGGTCATTAGTAACAATTTTACGATTAGAGACATGGCCTTCTCCCCATCTATTTCTCTTTTTTCGCACTCTTTCTATTTCTCTCACTCTCACTGTTTTTCTCACTCTTTCTATTTCTCTTACTCTCACTCTTTCACTCTGTTTATCTTTATATTTTATTTCTCTTTACCTTTCTCTTTCCCTTACTCTTTCCAATTCTCTTTCTATTTCCAAATTTTCTTCCTATTTCTCCCAATCTTTCTCTTTCTCTCAATCTTTCTCTTTCTATTACTCTCTCTTCCTCTTGCTCTCTGTTTTTCTATCCGCTCCTTTGCTATAACCGGAAACGTAGCAGAATGGATAGAAAACGAGTAAAGATCAACGGGTTAGACTCGCAATGGGCGCCAGTTAGTAGCAGGGTCCCGCAGGGCTTAGTGCTCGGGCCTCCATTGTTCGCCGACGATAGCAAGCTAGGAAGTAGTGTGAGCTCGCGAGAAGGAGTGGAACGCCTGCAAAAATTCCTTCTCAGTAAAGGCGAGTTATCAGAGAGGTGGCAAAAGCGATTAAACCTTGATGAGTGCACTTCGGCCATACTAACCCTAAGCAAAAAACTAGGCGTGCTAATCAGCAGTCATTTAAAGTTCTCCAGACAATGCCTTCAGGTAGAAAAGGAGGCCCAGCGGATGCTGGGATACATAAAGAGGCATTTTCGCTTACGAAATAAGCAGATTGTTCTCTCCTTGTACAACTCTCTAGTCCCGTCACACCTTTAATACGACGTATAATTCTGGTCCTGAACCCTGAAGAAGGACATTGAATGACTGGCAAGGGTACAGGCAAGAGGAATAAAATTGATCCTCTCCCCTAGACATAAGAGTTATCAGCATAGGCTACGAAAACAGGGGATGTTCTTCTTAACATAATAAGAGGAGTTGAAAACATAGATCACAGGAGGCTGTTCACGTTGAACGCAAATGCTACACGTAACCACGGTTTCAAACCGAAATTACCGCAATTCCAGACGAGCATTTGCGACAACTTCTTCCCTTACAAAATCTACGGAAAGCGGAACCGTCTACCACCAGCAGTTGTGAACAGTTTGTCTGTCGAATAGTTTAATCAAATCTTGACTTAACAAGATAATCCAAACCTTGACCTAGATGCTACCAGCCTAGAATAGATTATAGATTTGCGGTAAGTAGATAGCTTTGAACTTTTCTATAAAAAAATTCTTGATTGTGTTCTTTATTTTAGCACATTCAGGTATAGTTTTAGCTTTCTGGTCCGCAAATGCAGGTGGGAGAGGTGGGCAGGTCAGAGCCTTCATATATGCTATACTTTCTATTATGCTATATATTAGGGCATACCCAAAATAGTACCTCGACAGTATGGTCAGCAATGTCCTTTGAGGTACTACTATTCCTTGTGACTCTGTCTTTCTCTCACATCCTCGCTATTTCTCTCGCTCTCCTTCTCCCACACTCTCTCTCTTTCTCTCTAAACGATCAAGGAACGAAGTTTCTGGATGAGTTAATCGACAGGAATGCCTTCTGGTTGTTGAGGGATGCACGGAACGAGCCGGGCGGCCACTCGAGTAGCAACAACGAGCAGGGCACTCAAGACGAGCACCGAGAGGAGGTCAATAGGGGGCATCCTGCTGCAAGAGGCCCTGATACACCGCAACCCGAGAGAAGTAATAGAACTTCTGCCGGTAACGAAAACACCGGTCCTAAGGGAAGAATACCCAGGCAACTCGGGAGGTGTTCATGGTGATGCTTTCCCATCTGAAAACATCACTACAACCGAGTCGTCGATAAATGTGTTAGTGGAGGTAGCGTGCGGACTAGTCAGCGTTCATTAAAAGTTTTATTTTTTAACGCAAGGTCGATACGGCCGAACTTGTTAGAGTATTGGCTTCCGGCAAACGAATAGATATCGTGGCGATCGTAGAAACCTGGATCCATACTGACAATTTAGATTTCGAGGGAGTGTTTGCGATCCACGGTTATACAATGTTCCGCCGCGACCGACTTTGTCGAGAGGGCGGCGGTGTAATAGTATACGTACGTAATTGTTTCCCCGCTGTCGAATTCAAGGTAAGGTGTATTCACGAGATTTTAGAGCTAGGCATAGATTTTATTACCTCCTCTTATTGAGTAGTGGAGGTATACAGCAGGCAAAGACAGTCAGAAGAATCAGACTCCAGGCTGTACACGAAACTCAGCGACCTGATAAATAGTCTCACAAGTTTGGTCACGTGTTACTTTAACTGGCGTGAAACTGACTGGAGGAACTATTCAGTCAATGGGAAAGGAAGGAGACTAATTGAGTTCGCTCAGGATAACTTCCTGACACAGTGGATCGAAGAGCCAACGAAGGGTGACTACATGTTAGACTTGGTGTTTACCACTGATGGCGACATGGTATCCGGCCATAGCGTGAGAAAGTGTGTGGGTGGGAGCGATGATGGTAAAGTTACGTTTTCCGTCCACATTCCATATGAGACGCGTCTTCGGGATGCCATAGCTGGCTTGAACCTGCAACAGGAGAGGAAGCCTCTGACAAATCGTTGGCGTTTAAAGAATACCTTATGGCCCAACAGTCTGCGTTTATCCCTAGCAGGAGGATGAGTGGCAAGCCTCTTCAACCGAAGTGGTTCAATTGTGGCATCGCCGCAGTGATAGAGAGCAGGAAAACTGCCTACAACAACTGTAAAGCCAACCCTAATGAAGAAAGGCTTCTTTAATACAGGAAAAAGTTTAGGCAAGTTAAAGCACTGGTGCGAAAAGCTAAGCGCAGCATGGAAGTTCGAGTGGCCTCCCTCTGTAAAGAGACCCTAAAAGAACTCTTCCTGCATGGCAATAGCCACAAACAGATTCATCATTGCATAGGACCTCTGAGAGATGACAATGGTGTATTACGGAAGTCAGAACCAGACGCCACCAACTTGTTGAACAATTACTTCGCCTCCGTATTTTTGAGGGAAGCAGAGGATCCAGTTCCAAGACCTGGGATTCATCTCGTAGAGGTAGAAAACCTATGTGAAATCGTCTTACACGGAAATGAAGTAGCAGACAGATTAGGAAACCTTAACCCGTATAGGTCTCCAGGTCCGGATGGCTTTCTTCCTATAGCCCTACGAAAAGTGAATGAAGAAGTCGTTCCACGCCTTACCACAATTTTTAACAAGCCTTTGGAAACTGGATAGGTGTTTTAAGACTGGAGGATAGCAGACGTAATTTCATTCTACAAGAAGGGGAACCGCGAATTCCCTGGGTAATTACCGGCCTAATAGTCTGACATCCATCTTAGGTAAACTGCCCGAGCGAATAGTCACGGACCGTATAGTGCAGCACTTAGCGTTGCACAACCTGATCTTGAATTCCCAGCACGGATTTCACAAGAACCCTTCCTGTTTCACTAAACTACTATAATTTTTCCACAGTATTTTGAATGCTTATGACCGTAGTCGAGCTTTGTTTATCTAAGCTGGACTTTTAAAGAGCCTTCTATAAGGTACCACACCACCGGTTGATATGAAGTAGGTCCGCGCCCTCGGCATTGCCGGAAGGGTAGCCGAATGGATATAAAACTAGCTCTCGGGATGGAGTCAACGAGTAAAGATCAACGGCGTAGCCTCTCACGCTGGTCAGTAGCGGGGTCTCCCAGGGCTCAGTGTTCGGGTCTATATTGTTCAGCGTTTCATGATTGACATGACAAAGGACTACCATACTCGATAGCAAAGTTCGCCGACAATACCAAGTTAGGGAGTAGTGTAAGCCCTTGAGAAGGAGTGAAACGTCAGCGAAAAATCCTTCTCAGAAAAGGTGAGTGGTCACAGAGGTGGCAGATGCCATTAAACCTTGACAAGTGCAGGGTTCTGCACTGGAATAGAACGGTCTGAGGCCGCTTAAATTCAGCCCCTATCACATGGTTAGAAACATTGCTACCCACGTGCATTTGCGAGAGAAAGCAGGGCGCCTTATTGCCACCTGAGTCAATATTTAACCAAGGAGGTCATCCCCCCCCCCCCCGTTTCGCCTCCATTCGTCGATCTCGCCAGATTGAGTTAGGCTTATGGGCAGATAAGGTATTGTCCAAAGCGCGGCGGGCCATTCCCCCGAGCCTCCCACTCAAATGTCCTCTACGCCAAGGGGATGGATCCGGGTATTTATATCAAAGCTTTCCCGATTGAAGCATATCAGATCAGATCCAGATTATCTTCGCGAGACATCACGCCGATCCGGTCTCACCTTAAGCACCAGGGGCCCTCTACCTCGAGATCTACCATTATTGTCAAGAAGAAGACAATATCCCTTGAGTGCCAAGGTTCGAGCCTTCAAGTCCACAAGGCCCCCCCTGTTGTTCAGAAAGAGAACAACGTTAGAACAGCCATTGTTCTTTGAGCCCGTTGACAAGAGACGGTTCTCACCCTCCCCCCCCTGTTGTTCAGAAAAAGAACATCATTAGAACAGCCATTGTTCTTTAAGTCCGTAGGCAAGAGACGGTTCTCACTCCCCCCGCCTGTTGTTCAGAAGAAAACAACGTTATAACAGCCATTGTTCTTCAAGCCCGTTCGTCAAGAAACGGTTCTCATTCCCAAGACGTCACGTCAGGAGAATTTAATCCCCTTCTTTCGGCTGGAACTCGCCAGTGAACCGAAGAGTCCTTCGCGTCGCCTTCCTCTGCACAACAACTTGTAATTACGTAAGCTAAGCATTACCTTTAATTATCTAACCTTTCGTCAACCCTACCCTGTGCTTTAAATGGTTAAGCGAACCATTCCACCCCCTTTAATTTTTATTTGTTTACCTTTTTGAATCTCCCCAAATCTTAATCCTCGGATTAGTCAGATATTCCCACGACCCTTTTCATTCTCCGTTTATGTAAACATTTACCGTTTTGGGTGTTTTTGATAGTTTAATTAATCAAACTCTATTTTATTAATGATAGCCATATTATTATCCTTGAGCCCAGTTCCACTTCTTAAGCATATTGAAGATAAATAACCTCGGTCAATCAGATTTACCACGCACTCAAAATATAAGAATAATTTCCTCAACGAATAGTTATATATGGTACATCGTCGAGTCTATTCTACGACATGCACATTGGCCATGTTAACCCTCGCGAAAATTACTCCTTGCTAGGCAAACAACTAGATACCACTGACCTTGAGAAAGATTTAGGCGGGCTAATTAACAGTGACCTAAATTCTCCAAGCATTGCCTACAGGTGGAAAAAAGGGCCCAGGCGAATGCTATGTTACATAAATAGACACTTATGCTTCCGGACTTAGCAGATTGTTCTCGCCTTGTACAACTCTCTACCCGATCATACCTTGAATACGCCGTTAAAATCTGATGACCAACCCTGCGGAAGGACATTAAACAGCTGGAAAGGGTACATGCCAGAGTCATTAAATTGATCCCTTCCCTTAGACATAAAAGTTAGCAGCATCGGCTACGAGAACTGGGGATGTTCTCCCCTGAGACGCGTCGGTTGAGACCAGCTGATTGAAACTTTTAACATTTTACGATGAGATGAAAACGTAGATCACAGGAGGCTGTTCACGTCGAATGCAAATGGCAAACGCTATACCTCTTTTCGCACAAAATCTGTGGAGTGTGGAACCGTCTACCGCCCGAAGTGGTGAGCAGTTTTCAGTCGTACTGTTCCAATCGCGATTTGATGAGATAATTCACGCCTTTAACTAGATTGTACAACCTTGGTATAGATTATAGTTTAGAGGCAAGTATATAGGTTTCAACTTTTTCTAAAAAATTCCTGATTGTGTTCTTTTTCCACTTTCAAGAGCGAGTGGGAGAGGTAAGTTGGGAGAGCCTTCATCTATACTATGTTTTTTTATATGACTTCCTTTCTCTCAATCTCTCTCTTTTTCTCACCTATGCGAAATATTCTTAGACATAAATGAAATAGCAGCCAGATTAGGAAACCTTGACCCGTACAAGTCTCCAGGTTCGGGTAGTATTCTTTCTAGAGTCCTCCGAGAAGTTAGTGAAGAGGTTGCTCCTCACCTCACCACAATTTTCAACAAGTCTTTAAGAAACTAAAAATTTGCCTGAAGACCAGAATAGCAGACGTAACACACTTTCACAATAAGGTGTACCGCGAATGTAAAGGTAATTATTGGCCTATTTGTCCGAAAATCTATCGTAGGCAAACTATTCGAGGGTTTAACCCCAGACTGCATACTGTAGCACTTAGAGTCACACAACTTGATCTTGGATTCCCAGCATGGATTTCCCAAGAACAGCTCATTTTTACTAATCTACTCTTATTTAATTTTTCGACCGCATTTTGAGTAAGTATTACCGTAGTCGAGCTGTAGATATCTTATTCTTGAATTTTTAAAAGGCGTTCGATAAGATACCAGACCGCAGGTTGATGAATAAGGTCCACGCCCTCGGCATTAACGGACGGGTAGCCGAATGGATACAAAACTGGGTGTCGGGACGGAGGCAGCGGTTGAAGATCAACGGGTTAGCCTCATAATAGGCACCGGTAAGTAGTAGGGTGCCCCAGGTCTCAGTGCTTAGACCTCTATTCTTCATTGTCTACACCAATAACATAGACGAGAGACTAATATGCTCGAAAGCTAAGTTCGCCAAAAATAGCAAGTTATGAGATAGTCTGAGCTCTCAAGGAAGAGTGTAACAACAAAGAGTAACAACAAGAAAAGAAGGTACCCGAAGAGACCTTACGGTCCATTCAAAATGGGTACCTTTGGACTTGCAATCGATAGGGCACAAGGCTGCTCAATTGTTTTGCGTCCCTAAACGGCCACTTTTCAAGACCGTGTCTAGTCTTGACTTGAACTGGTCAACAGATTCACTGTTGACAACTTCCACTGGAAGTGCGTTCCACATACTGCAGATACTGTAAGTGAAAAAATTTTCACACAGATTGCGGTTGTAACGCTTCAGTTCAAGTTTAAAGCCGTGATTGCGCGTTCTGTTCTCACTCAGGGTGAAAATATCCCGGTAGTCAACATTTTCAAACCCTTTAAGTATTTTGAAGACTTCGATGAGCTGACCACGCAGTCTAAGGGTTTCCAGCGAGAACAGATCTAATTCCCTTAGTCTATTCTCATAACTTTTATGTCGGATAGAGGGAATCAGTTTGGTTGCCCTAGCTTGTACGCGTTCCAATCTCGCGATGTCCTTTCGTAATGAAGGACTCCAAAATTGTACGGCATACTCCAGGTGCGGTCGGACAAGTGAGTTGTACAGGCACAGTACAATCTCCTGGTTCCGATAACCAAACTGACGCTTGAAAAAAGCCTAGCATCCTTTGGGCCTTTTTCTCCGCCTTAATGCACTGTTTAGAGAACTTGAGGTCACTAGTGATTGTTACACCCAAGTCCTTCTTAGTGTCGGTGGATTCCATAGCAGTGCCCTTAAGGATATACTGAGATTGGAGGCTTATGTGGCCAATATGCATTACTTTGCATTTCCCCACGTTAAAAGCCATTTGCCACGTGTCCGACCACTCTCCAATCTTCCCAAGATCTTCCAGCAGGCGGGCAGTATTTCCATCCTTTGCAACGTTCATACCAAGCTTGGTATCGTTGGCAAATTTGGAAATCTTGGCAACCATGTCACCGTCCATGTCGTTGACGTAAATGATGAATAGTAGTGGTCCCAGGACAGAACCTTGAGGCGCCCCGATAGTAACGGGCACCCACTCAGAAGACTGTCCATTCACCACCACCTGTTGCCGTCTGCCTCTTAGCCAGTTCTCGATCCAGCCAGCTACCTTTCCGTCTATGCCAAGCGCTCGCACTTTCCGGAGAAGGCGGCGGTGTGGTACCTTATCAAAGGCTTTCTGAAAGTCTAAGTAAACCACAACCACCGCCTTGTCCCGATCGTGCTCACTGAAAACGAAGTGAAAGAACTCTACAAGGTTCGCCAGGCATGACCCTTGCCTTCGGAAGCCGTGTTGGGAACTCCTCAGTAGCAGGTTTGACTCTAAATACGACGTCACTTTGTCCACCATGATGCTTTCCATGAGTTTACCGACTATCGAAGTCAGACTGATAGGTCGGTAGTTAGACGGTTGGTTACGATCTCCTTTCTTGAAGATTGGAGTCACCTCCACCTCACGCCAGTCTCTAGGAACGCATTTGGTCCGGATTGACATGTTGAAGATTGCGCTCAGGTGTCGTGACACTTAAGCGCACTTCTTTCAACACTTTAGGTAAAAACCCATCCGGGCCAGGTGACTTATTAGTCATTAGGTCATTGATCTTCTTTTTGATTTCAACTTCGGGTGAAGTCCATATGCTCCAGATTTTCCCCGAGTAGGAATCCGTCGGCTGGGGGATGGGACCACATTCTTCAGTAAGCACTGAAGAGAAGTAGTCGTTGAGGAGGTTAGCATTTTCTGCATCTGAATGATTTAATGTCCCCTCCTCGTTCCTCAAAGGGCCAATCGTTCGACGGATTGGTTTACGGCTGTTCACATATCCAAAAAACTTCTTGGGATTCTCTTTACAGAGTCTCGCCACTCGGAGTTCCTCAGACCGCTTAGCCGCCCTTATGCTGGACTTCACTCTCCTTGCTAGCCTCCGGTATTCGTCAAAGTCACCCGAGATCTTCGATTGCCGGTACACAGTTCTCTTCTCCCTAAGCAGTTGGCCGATTTCTCGATTAAACCACTTAGGTTGAACAGAAGACAGGCGGGGGCATTTCAGAGGGATGAAAGGCGATTGAAGACTCATGAATGTGGTTTTGAAACTATTCCACGAGTCTTCAACAGCATCACACACTTCTAGCCTCACGTCAGTCAGTCCAGCTCAAAGGCTTGCAAAGTCTGCTCTTCTCAGGTTAAGTTTCTTTGATTAACTGGCAACAGACCTTACCTTCGGGACCTTCGGGATCTTGCGAAAGAGCTTTTCAGTATAATCAAGTGGTGTGAGACATGACAGATGCCATTTAACCTTCACAACGAAAGGAAGAAAATCGTCTAAAGGAAATTTAGGAGACGAACTTTTTCCTCTCCTTTGTGATGAATTATATAATTTAGATCTCCCTGAACCGGTCAATACTTTTCTAAGGCTAAACATTGTAAATTTTCATTTAATGATAAATTTTACCTTCAAAAATTCGGTCTTTCGATGGGGGGTTGTCTATCTCTCACCCTCTCTAATTTACGAGTATATATGGAATTCATTGAGACGTAATTCTTGCCCCAAATCCTTGATTTTCCTATTGCATGGTACCGTTGCATTGATGATATTATATGCTTTTGGCCCACCTCAAAAGATATTCACAATTTTTATGTAATCTTAATTCTCTAGTCCCTTCTATTACATTTGCCCTTGAAATTGAGAATAATGAGACTCTTCCTTTTCTCGACCTTTTAATACATAGGATGCTGTGAAGTTTTAACTTTTCTGTTTATCGGCAACCGTCCAACTCCAGTTCGTATATTCACTGTTATTCTTATCACAGTGTTAAAATTAAGAGATCTGTATTCAGTTCTATGTTTCTGCGTGCATTACGCCTTGTTAGTCCGGAATTTTTGGATAAGGAATTGTCCAATATCTTTAAATAGGTAAAAAACTTTGTTACTCTCGTCATTTTTGCATACTTTATTAGGCTTTGCTAAGAGAACTTTTTATAGAACTGATAACCCACTAGTTTTCAATTACAAAAATTGTTTTATCTTGCCATACTTTCAACCATTTTTTTGTCCCACCCGTATTTCTAAGCAACTTAGTATCTCTATAAATTTTAGATATAAATCCACTATATATAAAATGTTAGTCCACAATAATACAAGGAAAGAGGTGGAGTATATTCTATAGAATGTTCTATTGGCAGTTTACCTTACTTCGGGCAAACTGGTAAATCTTTATCTACTAGAATTTACCAACATAAGTATAATATTAGAATAGGTGAAATAAACAGCGCTTTATTTTTACATTTATCCGAAAATAACCACCCCATTGACTGGAACTCTGCAAAATTCCTTTATCATTCCGCCGATTTCACAAACAGAAATATTGTCGAGTGTTCATTAATTAGCATCTTACCTAAAATAAATATTTCCCCTGGCTTATTTAAACTCGACCCTGTTTTAAAAAAAAACTTGTACTGAATGAAATAACTTCATAATGCAGCCTGTTGTCACTCTTTATTAGTGTAATATCATTCGCATTGCCTCCCCCACCCCGTGTCTTTGCTGTTATTGTGGATTAACTCTTAGCCATAAATGTTTTCGTTCTTTTTTTTCTTTTTTTCACCCACCACATTCTATTCATATACACGGCGTTGTTGTGTGTATATCGTTTTAGGGGTGCATAGTTCTGTTATTAGTTGCCTATTGTTCTTTTTATTGGTATTTTTCTGTCTTGTTTTTGTGTTTTTCCATTATATATATATATATATATATATATATATATATATATATATATATATATATATATATATATATATATATATATATATATATATATATATATTAAAAAGAAAAATATAACAAGTAAACAAATGATCGTCATACGATCAACTCAGCCCCAGTGGTCTATACTGGAGGCTCTGAAGGAAAAATAAAAAAATAAAATAAAAAATAAATCCTACAATAACCCTTTTCACACCTATTAAATCTCTGACTAATTTCAATTTTGCACTTTTTTCATCAATATCAAGATTAAGAATACAAAATTAGAGGAGTCATTATTCGGTCGTCATCATCTCCAGTTCTCATCCGCGGTTCGAGTATTCAGTTCTCGGTAAAGGCGGCAAGGCCAAGTGACAATTACCTTGCCAAACATAAAAATTTGGCGGTAAAATTCACTGAAATCTTAAAGTGTATTAGTGAAGAATTATAAGAATTTACCAAAGTGGAAGAATAAAACTGACCTGAAAGTATATATATAGTGTAGTGTCAAAGACCATCAGGATTCAAATGAAGGAAAAAATTATTTCGTTATTTGGTCCTCATCATCTCTGGTTCTCCTCTGCGCTTCGAGTAATCAGTCCTCGGTAAAGGCGACAAGCCAATTAAAAATTACTTCGCCAAAAGTTAAAACTTGGGGGCAAAATTCAGTAAAATCTTAAGGTGTAATAGTGAACAGGTATAAGAATTTACCAAAGTGAAATATTAACAGTGACCTAAAATTATATATAATGAAGTGCCACAGACTAGCAGGATTCAAAAGAAGAACCAAATTAAGGTGGGTGAAGGTACTAACTTTTTCCTCCGTTATCTACTTCACCCATCACTTTAAACATGTTCAACTAAGGTGCACAGGATGGATAGAGAAAGGTTTAAAAGGCTGCCATTACGGGTAGTAAGAGCTGGGACAAAGCCCGCAAGGGAGACAGTGACGGAGACAATAAATGGGAAATTAAATGTAGCCCTAATTAGGCTGATAGACTCGTAGTCCGGGTACGTGGCAATGGGCTATCAAGACAAGGATAGAGAAGTATTAACAAGGGAAACAGTGAGGGAGGTGCTGGGAAGGATTGACCTGCAGTCAAAGATCCCACCTGAGATCATGGCTCAAAGAGCAGTCATTTGTAGACAACTTGACCAACGAATAGGGGATAATACAGCGGAGGAGATCAAACGCGAATTGAACGCAAAACAATCGTGGGCTAAGTAAGGTGACTGAGGTGGTAAAGTTGGGCAGATTTAATTACCTCTTAAAGATTACGTTTGATGATGTATAAACTGCTTAACGGCAAAACAACAAGCCCTACTAGCATTCAATCAGCGGATCACTGCCTCGCAGATACATAGATACAGGAGAATTTGTACAGATCTTGATATACTCAAACTCTCTGGCAAATGGCAATCGAAGATCATGAATCAAAGGATTGCAAGCCTGAAAAGAAATGCTTGGAATGCAATCAAGTGGGTTATGGGTATAGATAATGCAAGAGTGAGATAAAGAAATCCCCAAACTGTCAAGGTACTCACGGAGCAATGACCATGAGTTGTCAGGCAAAGAGACGAATTATATTAAAGAAGAAAGACATAAGAAGGGCAGAGAAGAAAGGGAGAGAGGATATTTCGTAAGCAGAAGCCTCGAAATCTGGACCACAGGTAACTCCAAGACCACAGGCAGCCCCAGCACTGTCGGTGTGTCATGTGCCATACCTCATGATTGAGAACCAATCTATGCAGATTATGGCAATGATAATTGTGAGAAAATCCGCACGTGGAAGATCTTTAGCAGAAAGGAACTCCCATGTGAAGCAGAAGGCCCAGCCAGGCCTAAAGTGGTAAGCCTACCGCCCCCTTTCCCTTCCACAAGCGGTAGCCTCGAATGTAGTCCCCTACGATTCACCTTTATGCGGGCTAAAATAGCTATGCAAGAAGATTCGAGGCCTTTCGAGAGTAGAGCTGTTTCCCGCTAACCCCCAACTCCGGGGAGAGCCTCGGACATAAATAACGCTCAGCTCTCCGGAAGAGACACAAAGTTGAGAAGTCTCGCGCAGAACCCAGAAGATTTCCCCAGGGTTCCAAGTCAAGTGCTAGCAACAAAGCAAAGTGACAGCTGGACTATTTTGTGTATGTGGAATTAGCCCCAGCCAGGAGGTAATTCCACTGAACGATCGCCCCGAGTGATTTTCCCGACTTCTTTCATCAACTCCTGTCGAAGCCCTCCTTATTTCGGATAGCCGAAATATTCTCCCCTGGACCGGAAGTTACCACCCCCCCCTTCCTTTTGGAAACCCGTCATCACTCCAACCTCCCGCTTTGAAGTCCGAGCGGTCTCACCTCACGTACAGAAGACATCCGTAAGCCAACCCCCCCCCTCCCCCATTCAGTAACCCAATTGAGTTAATATTCCTCCCCCGCCCCTTCGTTTATTGATGTGATTTTTGCCCGTTAATTCTCTGAGCTAATTTTGCCCTTCAATTCTCTTATTAATTTTTTTGTGTGAATAAAATTATATTTTTATACATGCTTCTTTAAATAACCTTGAGCTTTGCCATTGTCGATAATTTACCTGATCTCGTTGCACTTTCTCGCTACTCAGCCCGTCTGAACTCATAGTTTTCTGTCCCTTTTGTCGGTTCACTTTCAAGTTATTGGTCCTTCCCTGATAGATATAATATGGTATTGATATAATGTAATGTCATACCACGAGAAATATATATTAATATACGTATTATATAATTCTGGTGTCAAGTGTGTTGGTTTTTTTACGAACCCATGTCATTTTAATTTCTACATTAGAAGTTCCCTTGTTATTCACGTAATTAGGAACATTGATGATAATATATATATATATATATATATATATATATATATATATATATATATATATATATATATATATATATATATATATATATATATATATATATATATATATATATATATATATATATATATACAATTCACGTGGAAAACCTTCGCTCCCGCCGGAGTATCAATGAGGTAATCCACGGGTCCTCTAGCCTCGAGGACGGGATAGGGTCCCTTCCATTGGCTAAGGAATTGTTTCTTCCCGTGGGAAGTAGTACCAGCACTTCCGCTCCAGGCTTGAATTTTCGTTCTCGTGACTTAAGGTCCAATTAGTTCTCAAACCTCTCAATAAGTCCTTTTCACGGGAAACGAGACTCGTTTGTTACCTCCGGTGGACTCCTGCTCGAGGGCGTTAGTTTTCTCCCAAAGGGGAAGGGGAGAGTTGCGCACTCCTTCTGGGCGCGGTAAAACTTATCGCTCCGGAGGGCTTGGAACTCCGGGTCGATAGGGGTTTTCAGGGGAACATGTGCACGGGATTCCAGGGGTGCCTGTGTACGGGTAAATACGGGCTGGGCCACGGGATGGTCGTGAATTACGGGGTTCTGACCGAATAAAACGGAGCAGAACCGGATTGGGGCCGCTACCACTTCGGCCCAACCGGACATATAGTCACACTTGATGTGACAACGAATTACTGGGAAACGACTGGCCCGGCCAAGGTAGTCGTGGACCACCGCAAATTTCTTGTGGTCGGGCCCAACAGGGAGGAGTAAGTCCTCAGACACTATAATGCAGGGGCACCCGATGTGATGGACGAGGGTGGAAACTCGGCGACCGTTCACAGTTCCGTTCTCGAACTTCAATCTACCAGGGTTGTTCTCATTAAAGATAAAGTTAACCTGATTGACCGGGTCTTTCGCGGGCGAGCGAGGCTCGGGAGACTTCTGAGGCGACGGAGGAGGATCAGCGGTGGCCCAGATTTGATGTACTTGGTGGAACTGAGAGTTTGCGAATCGGGAGTTTAGAGGACAGTTCGTGTGGTAATGGCCGGGAACTCCGCAGGTGTAACAGACAATCGGGTTCTTTTGGTACGGCACAACCGGGGGAGAAGAAACTAGGGGCTTAACGTCTCGGTGTTCCGATGGATAGAAGTTTCTTGGCTTCGAGGGACTAGGAGCTTTGGTAAATCTTGGAACCATTTTAGGGGGGGTCTTAGGGCCATAAAATTTAGTTTGGGGAGGGGCGATTGGGGAGGCTTTTTAACATCCTTAGGGTATAAATCGTGACTACCCGCGTAAACATCAGCCTCTTCCAAGCACTCCTTGAAAGTGGCACAAAGTTTATCCTTAATGAATGCGCGAACTTTGGGAGCCACGGCAGCTAAAAGCTGATTCCTAAGGAAGAAGTACAGAAGGGACTCGTAGACCTGGGGAATTTTGCACGCATCCAGCCAACACTGAAGGTGTCTTTGGAGGATGAACCCGTGTTGTCCAAAATGTTTGGCCGGGGCGGATCCTTTCCTGGCGGAATCGGGAGTGGTAGAATTCGCTATTCATATGAACAGCGGCTAGCAATTCGGACTTTAACGTGGAATAGTCCAAAGTTGCTTCCGAAAGGTGGGATACGAAGATATCCCTTAACTTGGCATTTAGGAGGGGAAATAAGCGAGCGACGCCATCATTTTCGAGATCCCATCTATTGATCTGAGAAATTCTCTCAAAATGGGACAAAAATGACCCAAATTCCTTTCCATCATTGAAAGCGGGAAGGTGGACTGAAGGAGTTTGGGGAATTTCAGCCCGGGAACCGATGGACTGAGAATCCATTTGATTTCGGCTGATTTCCAGCTCATGCTGCCTAATTTAATCACGTTCTCCCATCTCCATTTTGTTCTTCTCCATCTCCATCTTCAGTTTGTTCTCCTCCATTTTGTTTTTCTCCAGCTCCATCTTCAGTTTGTTCTCCATCTCCGTTTTCAGTTTGTCCTCCTCCATCTTCATCTTCAGTTTGTTCTCCTCCATCTCCATTTTCAGTTTGTTCTCCTCCATCTCCATCTCCAGTTTGTTCTACTCCATCTCCAATTACCTTCGCTCTCCCCGTTCGTTCCTCTCTTCTTCCTATACGTAATTTAACAGGTCTTTGCCCGAAAGACCTAACATTTCATCCTGACTCTTGAATTTTTCGAAGGATGACATTGTTACGCAGTTAACTGAGGGAACACTGATACGCGAACGAGCTAGGAAACTACCCAAGCGAAACGAATACTTGAATATTCGTGAAGGCCTTGATCACCAAAAAAATTAAGACACAGCTATCTACCTCTGCTGTTTCTAAGCGGAAAAAAAATTAAAATGGTCCTACTGGAATTAGGACACCAAAGACCTTAACTCTTTTAGATCAATAACTAGGAGAGTGTCCAAAATTCGAACACAATAAAAAAAATCAATTACCTGGGGTCCAACACAAAATCTAAATAGATTACGTTCCACTGCTCTTCAAATAACATGAACTTGCGGTAATGGCCGGGAACTCCGCAGGTGTAGCAGATGATTGGGTTATTTTGGTATGGCACAAACGGGGGAGAAGAAACTAGGGGCTTAACGTCTCCGTGTTCAGATGGATGGAAGTTTCTTGCTTTGATGTACTAGGAACTTTGGTAAATCTTGGAACCATTTTAGGAAGGGTCTTAGGACCATAAATTTAGTTTTGGAGGGCGACGGGGGAGCCTTTTTAACATCCTTAGGGCATAAATTGTGACTACCCACGTAGACATCAGCCTCTTCTAAGCACTCCTTTCAAGTGGCACAACGTTTATCCTTAATAAAGGCGCGAATTTCGGGAGCCACGGCAGCTTAAAGCTGATCCTTAAGGAAAAAGTCCAGATGGAGGATGTACCCGTGTTGTCGAAATATTTAGCAGGGCAGATCCTTTCCTGCCGGAATCAGGAGTGGTAGAATTCGCTATTCATACGAACAGCCGCTAACAATTCGGACTTTAACGTGGAATAGTCCAAAGTTGCTTACGGGAAAAGGGATACGAAGATATGCCTTAACTGGGCATTTAGGAGGGGAAGTAAGCGAGCGACGCCATAATTTTCGAGATCCCATCTATTGATCTGAGAAATTCTCTAAAAATGCGTAAAAAATGACCCAAAGTCCTCTCCATCATTAAAAGCGGGAAGGTTGACTGAAGGAGTTTGGGGAATTTCAGCCCGGGAACGGATGGACTAAGAATTCATTTGATTTGGGGTCATTTCCAGCTATTGCTGCCTAATTTGTTTACGGTCTTCCATCTCCATTTTGTTCTTCTTCATTTCCATTCTTTCTTCTCCATCTGCATTTTGTTCTTTTTCATCTCCATTTTGTTCCTCTCCATCTCCATCTTGTTCTTCTCCATCTCCATTTTCATTTTGTTCTCCTCCATCTCCATCTTCAATTTGTTCTCCATCTCCGTTTTAAGATTGTTCTTCTGCGTTTTTCTTAGTTCCTCTTTCCCTCGTTTTGCCCATTCGTTCCTCTCTTCTTCCTGTACGTAATTTAGCAGGTCTTTGCCCGATAAACCAAACATTTTCACCCTGACTCTTGAATTTTTCGAAGGATGACATTGTTACGCAGTTAACTGTGGGAACTCCAATACGCGAACGAGCTAGGACACTACCCACGCGAAACCAATAGTTGAATATTCGTGAAGTCCTTTTTCCCCCCAAAAAAAGTATGATACAGCTACCTACCTCTGCTGTTTCTAAGTGGCCCCCCAAAATTTAAATGGTCCTACCGGAATTAGGACACCAAAGACCTTAACTCTTTTGGATTAATAACCAGGAGAGTCTCCAAAATTCAAACACAATAAAAACAAATTAATTAACTTGGGTCCAACACAAAATCTAAATAGATTACGTTCCACTGTTCTTCAATTAATTGAACTTGCCTTCTGCCAGTACAATACAAAAATTAAAATTAAAGGGATAGACGTGAATAAAAAGGGAACTTCTAATGTCGTATTTTAAACTGAAACGGGTTCGTAAAAATCCAAACACACTTGACCCCAAAATTATATAATATGTATATTAATAAATATATATTTCGTGGTATGACATTACATTATATCAATACCATATTATATCTATGGAGAGGTACCAATAACTTAAAAGCGAACCAACAAGGGACGGAGGGCCATGAGTTTCGACGCGCGGAAAAACGAGATAAGAGTTTAACGAGGTCAGGTAAAATTTGGGCAATGGCAAAGCTCAAGGTTATTTAAAAGACATGTACAAAAATATAATTTTATTTACATGTAAATAAGAGAATTAATGGGCAAAATTACATCGGTAAACGATATGGGGGGGGGGGAATTGTAGTTAAGCATCAGACTCTGAAGTTAAAATTTAATGTATTACAGAAGAAGACTATTCAAATGAAGAGGATTAACTCAAATGGGTTACTAAAGGGGAAGAGGGGTTGGCTTACGGAGGATTCCAGATGAGACGTCAAAGTAAGGCTTCACAGATGTCTTCTGCAGGCAATAAACGTAACGCGAGGGCGCTTAGAGCTTTTGAGTGGAAAGTTAACGTGATGGCGGTTCTCCAAAAAGGATAGGGGGCGGTAAAGTCCGGTCCAGGGGAGAGCATTTCGGCCACCCAAAAACGAGGGGCGAACGAGGAGGGCTTTGACAGGAGTTGATGAGTAAAGTCACAAAAATAGTTCGGTAGCGATCGTCAAATGGAATTACCTCACTGGCTAGGGCTAATTCCAACACACAAATAGTTCAGCCGTCACTTTGCTTTGTTTTATCACCTGACTTGAAACTAGGGGAATCTTCTTGGGTCCGGGTGAGACTCCTCAACTCTGTGTCTCCCAAATGGAAGACGAGCCATATATATATATATATATATATATATATATATATATATATATATATATATATATATATATATATCCGAGGCTCTCCACGCACGGGTGGGGGAACAGCGCTACTCTCGAATGGCCTCGAATCTTCCCTCCGAAGCGATTCTAACCCGCGTAAAGGTGGTCCGTGGTCGGGGTGATTCAAAGCTACTGCATGTGGAAAGGGGGGGGGAAGGCTTACCCATTTAAGCCTAACTAACTTCTAGAATCTTCTCCAGCGCCAGGACTTCACTTCCGTGCTGGAAAAGAAATTCCACGTGGAATTCCCCCACATTTTTTTTCTATTATCCCACAGTTTCTTTGTTCGTTTTTGCAGGGTTATATTCATGGATTCTATTGCAGTTCTTTGATGGAGTTCCTCTGATGGTATGCGATCCTGTCTTTTAGAGTTTGTGCTAAATCTTTTGGCTTGATTTTGAATAATACGTTAGGCAGTTTTCAATTTTGAATTACTTAACGTATTCATAGGTACTATTTGGTTTTAAGAGCCTGGGACGAACTAGATCCATGTACAATTTTCTTCTTTTTTTATTGCATGGGGTTTTGAGATGTACAGCGCCGACATGATCATTTTCGTTTCGTTGATTTTCTGCGATATGTGGCAGTCGTACAATATTGTTGTTAGTTTGAGACTGACGATGCTTCCTTCCGTTGAGTATGGGTATGCTTCTCCATCGACTCGCATTGCAACAGTTTTCCGTATGTTTACGGGTATTAATTTGATTTTATCTTTGTTTTGATTATATTTCTTTTTTCGTAGTCATTCAGGTCCTAAATTACCCTCGCTGCTCTTTGAGCTACGTCTCGGGGGTTCTTCCTGTTGCTGGTGATTATTTATGTGATGTCATCGCTTGTTGGACGTACATCGCACATTCGTGGGTTGGCTGTGCAAGGTCTCTGCTGTAAACAGTGTACAACGTTGGAAAGAAGCATCCTCCCTGGGGGGCACCCGTTTTCAGGTCGATATGGTCACCTGTTTGGCTGTATATTTATAGTATGGCTTTTCTTTTATCCAGGTAGTTGCATAATGTTTTGCAAACATTTATTTGCAGGTTAAGGCTGCGGATCTTGGCTTTTAGGCCGGGCAACCATACCTTGCCGAAGGCTTTAGCAACGTCGCAGAGTATTATGTCTACTCTGTTGTCTCGCGCTGTTTCTGTGGCAATTTTCTCTGTTATAATCGCCAACACGTGAACCGTTTCTCGCTTGCTCCTGAACCCGTATTGTTGTAGGTCGTACAAGTTATTTTCAGTAAGGTGTTTAATTCACCTTGTCGTTTAGGAGTTTTCTATGAGTTGACCCAGAAATTCCAAGAGCGGGATCGGGTAGTAGCTTCCGACTTGGTGTTTTAGTTTGCCCGCCTTCGGTAGGAAGATCATCTTTGCCATTTTAAAGGTTTGTGGAAAGTATCCAATATTAAGGCAGGCATTGAAAATCTTTACTCTCGATTCATGCACATTTTCAGGAGCATTTATTAGGTGTGCCTTTGTTATGCAGCTTTGACCTGGTGCTTTTTGTTCAAATGATTTTATGTCTGTTTGGTATTCAACCATTGAGGAGGGCATTCCCTCTCCTAAGAGGTGGTGTTTCTCTTCGTCGACGTATCTCTATGGTGCAGTGCGATCTTGTTGCGCCTCTAGGGTTTGTAGGATTTGCTCTTCATGCGCCATGTCACATTCTTGGTTCTCCTTTGGTGTTATTGAGAATATTTGTTTCCAGTGATTTTGGAAGTGCACTTCTAGTTGTTCGTTATTTTGCACTTCCCTGTCCTGTATTTTCAGTTTTATATTTTCTTTTGGTTGTGAACCTCGTAGTTTTCTGTAATCTCTCCAGAATTTCCTCGGATCTGCTTTGCCCCTCATTTTACTTATTATGTTATTCCACCTTGATTTTACCTTTCCTTAATAAGAGTATCTATCTGCCTTCTAATCATGATTATCGTTCTGTATCTCTCCATATTACTTCCTATTTCTGTAATTTCTTTTGTTAAGTTCTCAAATTCCTCCATCATTTCCTTTATTTCGTGGTTCCATCTGGGAACAGGTATGGTTATGTTTTCTATTATTAGGTGTGAATTCTGTCCGTTTCAAAGATATTTTCAGGGAATAGTTTTAATTGGTTTTCTATTTCGTCTTTTCCTTGGTTGTTTAGGGATCCAGTTTCTAATGTAACCATTACAGTTTGTTCTGTTGATAACTTTTCTTTGTCTTATTTTAATTTAATTGAGTGAAGTGGAAATGCTCGTTATCATAGTTAAATGGTCGGATGGGATTACAGGGCCTGGTTCTGTTTGGTGATTTAGGTTGAAATTTTGGTTCATACGAGGGGTGGTCAATAAGTGCGAATCGGTAGGGCAAAACAGAGGAAGGGGTAGCTCTTGGTGGGGGTGTTAGGACAAGTTTTGACAAGTCAGGACCTGCAGCCGAACGCTCCTGCCTCGTCTATTTAAGAAGCAGTAGCTGATCGCAGATCGTCAGTCACAAGTTTTTCAACAATGTAGAAGGTTGAGCACCGCGCAGTGATCAAACTTTTGACCAAGGAAGGCAAGAATGCAAAAGAGATCCGTGAACGCATGGTTGCAGTGTACACCGACACTGCCCCTTCCTATGCAACAATTGCTCGCTGGAATAGGGAGTTTCGCCATAGTCGTAAGTACGTTGAAGATGACCGAGGTCCAGGACACCCGTCAGACGTAAGCAACGAGGACAATGTGACCCGTGTGGAGAGGATAACTATCGAAAATCGACGGGTAAAGGTCGATTGGAATATCACATGGGAGTGTTATCAACATCATCCACGACAATTTGGCCATGACCAAGGTCTCTGCACGTTATGTCCCTAGAAACCTCACTAAACCCCACGCCCCATGATCGACTTCAACGTCCCTAAAGATCGGAGGAGCTGCTTCTCCTGTACAACTAAGACCCGGCCGGATTCGAGTCATGCATAGTGACAGGTGATGAAACGGGGGGCTCTCCGACCCCCATCAAGTTCTAGACCCAACCATCAGCCGGGAAGATTATGGCCACCATCTTCTGGGATTCTGAGGGAGTGTTGATGGTGGACTATGCGCCTCGTGGAAGGACCATCACAGGCTAATATTAAGCTGAGGAACTTGCTCGTTTGAAGAAGTGCATCCTTCCGAAGCGGCGCGGCAATTTAACATGCGGTGTCCTGCTCCTCCACGACAATGCCCCTGTCCACAATGACAGAGTTGCACAAGCTGCCTTGCGCGAGTGCAGATTCAAGGAGCTCAACCATCCCCCTACAGTTCAGATTTGGCCCTTAGCGACTACTTTTTATTCCGCCATCTCAAGGCTGCACTGCGTGGACGCCGGTTGGGACGATGGAGATGTCCAGCTCGCCGTCCAGGAGTTGATTGAACAGCCGTCGGGAGATTTCTGGTTGTTGGGAATTCAAAGCCTCAGGGACAAGTGGCGCCAGTGCATTGAAGTCGAGGGTAATTATATTGAAAAATACTAAAACACTTTTCCTTATATCTCGTTTCCTTATATCCGAATGGCAAAACTTATTGACCGTCCCTCGTATATATATATATAGAGAGAGAAGAAGGAGCAAATGCAAGTTCTGCGGGTGATAACAACCACCACAGTGCTTTCGCCATATTTATTTTCTGCCTTTCAAAACAATTTTGAAGACAGAAATAAAGGTGCAGAAACCTTGCATTGCAGACTATATTTCTCTTTCTTATATATATATATATATATATATATATATATATATATATATATATATATATATATTTATATATATATATATATATATATATATATATATATAGAGAGAGAGAGAGAGAGAGAGAGAGAGAGAGAGAGAGAGAGAGAGAAAGATAGGGAGAGAGAGAGAAAGAGAGAGAGAGAGAGAGAAAGAGAGAGAGAGAGGGAGAGAGAGAGAGGCAGAAAGACAGACAGACAGACAGACAGACAGACAGACATATATATATTTCCGCAGAAAACCCTGATCGATCGGCAAAATTTAAAAAAATACGCAGTCACATAAAAAAAATCGATAACATCCTAAAAATCAGTAAAAGTTAATTTTTACCTACTTAACAATATTTGGTAATACCCATCTTATTTATTGAATTTTGGAGGCGCGTTGGCATTCTTTCAGCCAATTTGTGAGGGTAACCAGCGTTCCTTTTGCGGATCCGCATAATTGCGTTACTTTTTGAGGTCGGGCTGAGAAGTTGTGGTGGAATCTCTCATCTTGCTTTTCAAGTCTCCAAGCAGTTTTCTATGAGATACATGTCTGTACTTTTGCCAGCCCATTCTCAAACCGGAAGCCCCTTCTCATAAAGATCTCGAATTTTTAAAGCGCACTGGCATAGAGCCGATTCAATTTATAAAATTTCAAACTCATGGTGGTGGAATAAATTCAAAAGATGATCCTACAAGACAGTTTTGTAGCCTTCTGTATTCAGTCTTTTGTTCTTATGAAAGAAAAACCAACCCTTCTCTTCTCGTAGAACTAATGAAACAAATCCCACACTATTACAGGTTTGGTGTATTTGACCGTATTGTAGATGTACATTTCTTCATATCACACGGAGTTATGGGATCGTCTAACTCTCTTTGGCCTCTTCTTGAAGAGGCAAAACCTCGAATCGTTACTAAACGACTTTTACCATTGCTCTGGCGTCTAGCCCTTGTAAAGTTTGACAAAATTGAGTCTTTTGTGTTAATTTTTAGTCGCGTGCGAGTCTAATCGCGGGCAATTCTACCTCTCACCTTCGGCGGATTCTAACGAAATTTAAAACCCTTAGGTTTTTTTACATTCTCTTTCGAATAAATATATTTGCCAAAGTCCACCAAGTTTAGACCGGGAATTAATTTGTTTGGCATTAACATCATAACTAATCGGCCGATTCTAACGAAATTTTAAACCTTTATGTTTTTTTACATTTAGTTTGGAATGATGTAATTGCCAAAGTCCTCCGAAGGTTAGCCGGACAATTATTTGAAAATAATATAATAACTATTTCGGTGATTCTAACGAAATTTGAAACCCTTAGGTGGCATTACATTCTCTTTTGAATGATATAATTGCCAAAGTCCTCACAATGTCATCCGGAGAATTTGGGGGCAATAACATCATAACTATTTGGCCGATTCTAACCAAACTTGAAATCCTTATTTTGTTTTAGATTTTCATTCGAATGATAAAATAGCCAATCTCGAAGTTTGGCCAAGTGTACGGGAATATGCGCACACAGGCTCTAAGGTAGGCTAAGCAAGGCGACAACTGTTATTGTTTTAAGAGTGCGATTCGAATAGGTAGCGGCAGATGCGAGACTAAGGAATATACCAAACACAACGACAAAAAAATAGATTCTAGTACACACTAAATAAAATGCACAACAATAAATATGGATATATATGGGTACCTGAATATGATCGAATTAAGTTCAGAATACTAATAGATAATCGGGCTTATTGAATGGTTATAATGGGAGATTTAGGGTAGTGGGTGATTTAGTTCCTTTGAACCTCGAGAGTAAAGCGGGACAAATTAGGGGTGTCTTGGTGATCTTGATGCGGGCCTCGTGTCGTCAAGAGGTCACCTGACGAACTTCGAAAGGGGGAGGAAGATGACTTCTCCACACTCTTGGCTTGAGCGAGCTAACGAGCCTCTTGTCCTCAAGAGGTCACCGAAAGAACTTCGGAGGACGGCTTCTCCAATCCTTGATCCAAAGGCGGTTGAGAAACGCTGACGTTGCCCTACGAGACTCTTCTCCCTGACCCAAAGATAAGAGTGTGATGTCCAGCTCTTCCGTTGCTTGCGACAGTCACTCACACTTCTCGGGAGAGAGAGAGTTGAATTGCATTCCTTTCGGGGAAGTCTCGTCTAACCAAATCTGTCTGTAATCCTGGAGTGGCTGGATATATACTAGGAGTTCTCCAAAACAGGAAGAGAGAGACGCCTTCTCGAACCTTCGTTATCGGGCGTGACAAACCGAGCGTCTCCTTACGGGGAAGTTTCAACGGCAAGGATCAGCGGGCCAGACAGACGACCAGCGGCTGGAGCCATAACAGTTGTTCACGATGAACCTACCAAGTAATCTCCCGACCCTAGTGGGGGGGGCGGAGATAGTATCGGCGGAGAGGTAATCTCAATTTTAGCCTCACGCTTCGGTGTGAATTTGGCGGAGACCTGGCGGCAAGTGCAAACTGGGTGAAGTCGGAGAGGGGGGGGGGAGTAACGGCTTGCTTAGAAAGTGAAGAAATAATATTATTCTAGGGAATACCTCTACACTCCTCCCTATCTAAAGACATTTTTACTGCACAGGACAATTCGGAGCGAAAAAATATCTAAAATAATTTCATCAAGAGGGGAACTTATAAAACTATACTTTTAACCTTTACAAACAGAGAAAAAAAACATAACACTACACGGGATTTACATATGTGTAATCACAGATAACTTAATCTATACACACGCAAATACAACATCAACGAGGCAAAAAAAAGAAAAGAAAAATAGTATTTACAAAAATGAAACAAACGCTAATTTTACTATAAACTCCTGTTGTTAGAGGGTAGTCTTCTATGGGATTCCAACTCAAGCTATCGGCTAGGCTGTTGTCAGTGCCTTTAACATACATCCTAAACTTATGAATAAACCAAACTATGGCTAACGATTGAAGATCTTTGATGGCATACGCCTTTACGCTATGGGACAGCTTCCTGCCTGCATATCCTACAGGATATCCCACTCCATCGTCATCATATTGGACGAGAGCACAACCTAGGTCATCGTGGGAGACATCGGTATGAACCCAGAATGTTGTATTAGGATTCGGTCATCTTAAGATATGGGCAGCGCTTAGCTTGTCATTTAACTGGTGGAAGCAATCTTCCGCGGAAGGGGTCCAATTGACTGGATCGGGGGCCGTTCTTTTAGGCATGTCATTAAGGGGCGAGGTTATGGCAGTGAAGTTATACCCAAAATGACGATAGAATGACACGGGAAAGCTTTCCAATAAGGCAAGAAATCAAGACCTCTCAATAGGGACGAGATTGGGGTTTAAGTTAAAGTCGGAGATAGGCTCCGCTTGGGGGGAGGAAAAGACGGCCGGGAATACTCATCGTCTGCTTATACATACACCGTTTGGAGCAGACAAAAGGGTTCAACGGTAGAGATGTGTCCCTCGCTTGACGGGGGAGAAATTTAGCCTATTAGGTCGATTGAGACTCGGGCGAAGGGCTTGGGCACTCTCGGGGTCTTTTGAAGGGGAGCGGGGACTACACGCCCTTTGGAGGTGACCTTAAAGGACTTGCAGACGTCGATAATTTCTTTGGCCGCTCCTGGTAATAAGAAATATTTAAAAACTCGCTGAGCCGTTTTGTTATTGCCGAAATGTCGAGTCATTAGGCCATCTTGAGCCATATTTAGAACGGGTTCGATATTCGTTCTCGGCACACACAATGCCATGTTCGGGGAGTTCTCCGGCTCAACAGAAGAACATTATACTAACGCGTCCTTCACGGTGTATTCGATCTTCCAATCGCCTCGCGCCGTTTAAGTCTCCTTCTCACTTTCTTTTTCACACAGGGGTTTTAATGGGGGCGGGGGCAATCCTTCTGCGCCTCAGCACATTGAATATTGGAGGCGATGTCGATATCTGGGGACGATAGGGGTACCAGAAGTGGTACATCCTTCACGGCCTAGGCCCTGGTAACGCCCGGATGAGAAATTGGGTTTTGGAAGAGCTATGCGCTCTGTCCAATGAGGACAGAGCAGAATTTAATCGGGACCGCGACTACGTTGGCCCATCTGGTGAAGTACTGGCACTCAATATGGCATCGTACCACCAGGAACCTGGTAGCATGACCTAAAACGCCATGCACCAACGCGAATCTATGTATTATCCTGGGGCTTTACCGGGGTAGTAGTTTGTCCTAAACTACTATACAGGTGGAACCTGTATCTCTAACCAAGGTTAACACTCAGCAACCATTTACTGCCCCATTTCCAAACTGGAGCCCACCATGGGAACTCTTGTTGAACAGGAAATTTACCTGTTGATCCGAAGAGAGAGGGAGCAGGGGCTGCTGGCGATGCGGCTGGCGGATTAGGCGAGAGAACAGCAGAGATTTGGTGGACCTGGTGACTCGACGAGGTCCTCAGTTGAGAATTTTGGGGTAAATTGTAACTTAAGTGCCGAGGGGTGCCACACTTAAAGCATACAATTGGTATACGGGGGTAGTTACTATAGTTACTAGGCGTGGAGGGAAATAACGGGGTATTCACGTCCTTTTTATCTCATGGCAAGTAAGGCCTGTACTTGCTCGGCGTCTGCACTTTTACGAAGCCGTTGTTGCCCTTGGATGGGCTTCGGTTGAACCAATACTTGTGTTTGGGGGAGGGGGGATGATTTTTATTGACCTCCTTGGGGTAGACGTCGTGACTGGAAGCGTGAAGGTCGGCTTCTTCCACACATCCTTGAAAGTGGACGCTCTTATGTCCGCTATGAAGGCCCTTAGTTCGCGAGGGAGGGTTGAGATCAGTTGATCCCTTAAAATGTCGTCAATTAGTGACTCATAATCATTTGATACTGGGACGCAATCCAGCCAGAATTGGAAGTTACGCCGAAGCGTGAATCCAAATTGCCTGTAGGTTTGGCCTGCTGTATTCGCGCGGAGTGGAATCTAACCTTATAAAATTCTGGATTCATGTCAATGGCAGAAAAAGTTCTGCCTTTAGGGTTGAATAATAGGGTGGCCTCTGAAGGGAGAGAAATGAATATGTCGCGAAGAAAAGTCAAGAGTGGAAGTAATCGGGCGACACCATCTGATTCTGAGTCGCAATCGTTGACTTCGAAGATCTTCTCGAAGTGCGTTAAATAAGAGTAAAAATATTCTGCATCTTTGTATGCGGGGAGTTTTAGTGACGGCACTTGAGCCTGTTCATTTCGAGATCCTACGGAATATATCTCTACTTGGTCACGGCTTATCTCTTTCTCATGCTGCCTAATTCTTTCATTCTCTTCTGCTTCTCTCTGCCCTTTTCCTTCTCTCTCCTCTGCTTCTATCTGCAATTTTCTTTCTTCTTCTTCTCTCTGTGCTTTACTTTCTTCGTTTTCTTCTGTGCTTTTCTTTCCGCACGTTCTTTACGTTCCTCGTTTTGGACGTAAGCGATTAAATCTTTCCCAGATAAGCCTAAGATCTGCCCTTGTTTAAGAAAACGATAGAATGAAGACTTCCCGGATATGCTAATTCCGGCCTTTGGACACGAAAATGCTATCAGAGCTATTGAAGCTTTACCCCAAAACAAATATAAATTCTACTAACGACAAAAAAATGATTAAAATTCCTAGTAAAAATCAGGCAAACTTACACAAAAAATATATAAACAAATAACGGAGGAATCTGACTAACGACACAAAAAAAACGACGGTTACTATTACCGCTTAGCTAGTATCCTCTTTTAAGGAACTAGAAAAACTGAGGACACACCACACAAGAATAGGGTTAAAAATTGGTTGTAACTCGTTAATCAAAACACAAAATTGGCCTAATATATTGGTGTTCAGATATTCTTGGTAATACAGCTGCTATCATTTAAACTTAATGCTTCAAAATCACGTGGGAAAGACCAAAAACCTGACGCCAAATTATATATATATATATGTATATATATATATATATATATATATATATATATATATATATATATATATATATATATATATATATTAATGTCAAAGTATGAACAAGTGCACGGGAGTCTGTATACACAGGCTCTAAGGTAGGCTAAGCAAAGCGACAACTGTTATTGTTCTAAGAGTGCGATTTGAATTGATAGCGGCAGTAGCTTGACCAAAGAATATACCAAACACAACGATAAAAAATTAGATTTTAATACACCCTAAATAAAAGGCACAACAATATATATGGATATATATGAGTACCTGAATAAGAGGGAATTAAGTTCCGAATACTAATTAGATCCTGGGGTTATAGAATGGTTATAATGAGACATTTAGGGTAACAAGGAGTGGGTGATTTAGTTCCTTTGAACCTCGAGAGTAAGGCGGGACAAACTTGAAGGAGATCTTGGTGACCTTGAATACTCACCGGGGATTAGCCACAAACCAGCAGCGGGTGGAGCTACTTTCTCGAACTTGTGTCTTGCGAGATCCGGGCTTCTTATCCTTAAGAGGTCACCGGACGAACTTTGAAAGAAGAAGGAGATGACTTCTCCACACTCGGCTTGACCGAGCTATCGGGCCTCTTGTCCTCAAGAGGTCACCAGAAGAACTTTGGAGGACGGCTTCTCCAATCCTTGATCCAAAGGCGGTTGAGAAACGCTGACGTTGCCTCACGAGACTCTTCTTCCTGACCCGAAGATACGGGTGTAATATCCAGCTCTTCCTGGCTTGCGACTGTCACTCAAACTTCTCGGAAGAGAGCTCGTTGAAGTCTACTCTAACTAAATGTGCCTGTAATCCTGGAGAGGGTGGATATTGACTTGGAGTTCTCCAAAACAGGAAGAGAGAGAGGGGGCCTTCTCGTACCTTCGTTATCGGGCGTGATCAATCGAGCGTCTCTTTACGGGGAAGTGTCAACGGCAAGGATCAGCGGGCCAGGCGGTCCACCAGCGGCTGGAGCCATAAAAGCTGTTCACGATGAACCTATAAAGTAATCTCCCAAACCAGAGGGGTAGTGGAAAGATTGTGAAGGCAGGGAGAAGCCTTAATTTCAGCGTCATGCCTCGGGGTGAATTTGCGGAGACCTGGTGGCAAGTCTCTAAAGGGTGAAGTCGGAGGGGGGGGGGGGTAACTGCTCGCTTTCTCTCCCGAAGTATAATCTTAGGAGGTGGGGAAATAATATTATTCTAGGGGATACCTCTACAGCCAAGCTCCTCCCAAGGTTAGTCCGTGAATTATTCAAAGTTTAAAAGGTCGTAAGGTCACACATTAGAATAAGTGAGAGCACGCGCCACTTTGGCCAGCAGACCTTGTTCGAGTAAGAAGAGGCTCTTTTGTTTGTCAGATGGCAGATAGATTGCGGGGTGGGGCGGGTTGGGTGGGGCAGTGGGTCCTGTATCGTTCGTTCAGAGAATTCTCCTAACAAATCCAAATCTGGGTGTTTTTCTTATATTCGGCAATGTCTTACTGGGTCGTCTTGGGATGTTTTTGGGGGGATGAACATCAAAACCACCTGTAGCGCCACCTTGGCCATTAATGCGTAGCACAGTAGCATAACACTTGGCAGTTCTCTCAATAATTTATTTAACTGACACAGTCGAGCTAAAAATGCAGGCATAGTGGCCTTCTCAATGTCTGTACAGGTCTGGACTTTCCATGCATTAAAGCGAGTCAAAACAAAGATAATTGGCTATTATAAAAACACACGTAATATGATAGAAATCGAGAACACGTCCTGCAAAGTGTGACACATATACTCTGTCAAATCTTGGTTCATGCTACCGCTTTTTCTTGCTCTGATAGCAAGAATAGACTGAATGGAAGAACCAGACATAAAATAAATAGAAATTCTATCCGACATATGAGCACCATGCGAAAATGCTTGCGCGACATTTCTTAAGAATTTGTAGGTGCCACTCGATCAAGGTTTTTGCGGACTCTTTATATGTATATATATATATATATATATATATATATATATATATATATATATATATATATATATATATATATATATATACTATATGCATCCAAAGAAGTAGAGTAATGTACATTTAAATGCAGGAAAGAAACCACAGTGTCAGGATCAATGTATTTGCGAAACAAGGTTTCGACGGAGACCTCCGTCACCTTTAATCGCTGGTAAACTATTTATGGTAACGAAGGTCTGTATGGACAGGTTTATGTAATAGTTAGGCTACTCGCACCAAATTGCAAGATTCAATAGGACCAGTAAGAAACTCCACAAAATGTTTGCGCGATGGCCTCATTAAATCAATCTTAACGCACTCGAAAAACAAAGAGGGCTAACGCGAGAAAATGAATAAAAGGTCAAGATACTTAACTCAACAAGAGGAAACAAATAAACAAACAATTCACGTCTCGGGATAAAATAATAAGAAGACGGAAGTCTACGGAACAGCTGAGTAAACACAAAGGCCAACCAAAGGAAATTATAACACAGTTCTGTAAAATCGGGTCATAAAATAGCTTGAATGGCTGGAGGATGTAAGCGAATTGTGATACACAACCGTTCAAAACGCCGCCCTTCGGGGGTGGAACTAATGAGCTCCGACGACAGATTTGTCCCGAGGTCGAATCTAGGCAACACAACCCTGGAAATGAAGTTAGATATATAGGCGAGGAATAGAGAGTTAAGAATTATGCATTATAATTGTCATTAAGTATTGTTATAGCCGTATTCGCGTTTACGGAACCGCTCTTAAAATTCACTAAGTCTTGTTACTCAAAAATTTAATAGTTCGCGTTGAGTATATATAGACTGCTAGTCGCTTGCAAAGTTACTTCGTGACGCTTGCCCAGTTATAGGCCAATATTAGAATAAAATATATATTTTTGCAACGTCCTTTTTTACCTCGATTAGCCTAAACTTTCGGTAAGCACAGCCAAAATAAGAACATTGTGAAGAATTCATCTTTGAAGTCAGATAATTCATCATTGGAGTCAGATAGATAATTCACCTTCACTATAAATTGGTTCCCCTAATAAAACCCCATAGGTCTCCGTCGAAATCTGGTTTCGCAAATAAATTTATCCTAACACTGTGGTTTCTTTCCTGCATATAATATATATAAATATGATGTTCAGGATAAATTAGACCCTTTAATGTCTCCTTTTTTTTCAGAAACACGATGTGTCGTTTAATCATCTTTGTGAGTTGTATAGCATACAAAGTAAAGCTTTACTTGAGAAATGTTTGCAGACATGGAGGACTGGAAGCAAAATGAGTATTAAAAAAGAGTTACCTGCTTCGTGATGATTTGTACCATGTCTTAAAATTTCCACATCACGAGTGGTTCTCAATGCTTTCTTAACAATATAAAGGATGTGAGAAGTGACATCGGATCCTTTCTCGGAGGCTAGGAAGCCGTGGTCAGCAGATACGAAAACAACCATTCGTTCTGAATTCGTCCCCACGCAAGAATTCATCTAAGAATTGCAGGACAAGGTGAAGGTAGACCTGAGCAATGGAATCCGAGCCTAGTGGGAGATTTGCGTTTTGTACTCGCTACCATGAAGCTGGCCATGAATAAGGACCTTTGCTAACTCTCGTACAAGAGAGGAAAGGGTGACGCTTGTCACCCCACCACTTTGACCAAACTTCTAGGCTCAATTCAGGTAGCCATATAGATCTTTTGAAGATTATGGTCACCCCTGGTTGGAGACGGATGCTGCTGGAAGGCCATATCTTCAGAAAGATTAAAAAATCGTGGTCGGAGAATTTCTTCGATTTCACCAGCCCCATTATCTAGCATACTAGATCCCCTAATTGCAATCCCATAGAATAATTTTGTGTGGCACGTTGATAAAGACACCCCCATCATTTGTTTGCAACCCCAAGGCCAAGCTAGTGGTCAAGATCAAGATGATGTGTGAAGATCTTCCCCGAGCGAGTGAGTAACGCATATGACAGGTCCCGGAGGGAGATGGAAGCTGAGTGCGGTTACTTTAAGTAAATGTTACCTTTTAGCCACAATCTGGTTTTTGTATTTTTTAAATTTTTAAAATACTGTTATCTTTTTTAATGAGATATTAGGGGGGAGAATATTCTATGCAAACCGTCAAATTTAGCCAGAACACCCGGTATAGTGTGTGTTGTGTAACTTATAAATCTTCTCTCTGCCAATGACATCTTTACTCAATGGTCCTCGCAGAACTTTTTAAAACTCATGTATCACAAAACTTAGGTGTGACTCGTTTTAAAAATATTGCTCCTTTACTTGGACATGGTGTGGACTTGGTTCCGTTTTACAAAAGTGAAAAAAATTGGGGTGTTTCCTTTGATATAATCAATCATCTCCCAAAGACCATTTTGCTAATGTCTGCCAATCCTCTCGCTGCTTTTTCCTATAATCTTTGCCACTTCCGCTATGAGAGTGCCATCGACGTTTAAGTTCCCGCTAACTAGATGATTCTATCTTCTTTCTCACTGAATTCTCTTGCAAAGCTTCCATGTGTATCATCTGTAACCTTTTCCCATCAAATATCTGAAGGATTGTGTGCCCTCAAAGCTACAATGCCCGTTAAAAGATATGCGTCTCTATTCATTTGTTCTATAAATGTTTACTTACTCCAGCTTCGGCATTTTCTTTACATATCTCTCACACAAACCTTCTGTGTGATACGCTATCATCGGTAGTGTAATTAAAGACAAGGACAAAAAATCACTGGTTCCAATGCTTCAACTCTTCAGACAACACCTCAACTTATTCAAATCTGTGTAGCTCGGCGGCTTCTCCACCTTGAAAGTTTATCTGGTCCAACTCTTCTTTTTTGTGGACTTCACTGGCTTTCAATTTCACTTTAGAATCTCCTTCAAAGTCCTTCTTGCATGGAAGATCTTTAACACCGCGACATCATCCTACCTCTTCCTCACTTCCGACAGTGGTAATGTTGCAGCTTTGTTTAAGTTACGTTAGGCAGGTTAGGGCATATTAAACATTAAATATATAATACAAGATTAGTTATACAAACTGAAGCAATCTATCCAAACTGTCATAACAGATAACTAACCCCAACCAAATCTAAACAACTTGATCTTACCTACATAACTCAGAAAACAACTCAATCATAAACTAGTCGCCTGAAACTAATAACCTGGCCTAACCAAAAAAGAAAATAATAGGCATAAAATAAACCAAACCCCTCAAAACCAAACTGCCGTAAGTCAGCTATGAGCTCCTTGACCTTCGCTTGCCTCGCTGGATGCGGGAAACTGAGGCGCCATCAGGTGCGGGAGAATGCCCGTTTTTGGCGTGGGTCACAACGAAATTATTTACGCGCTATTCTACCTTTGGCCGATTTCAGTCAAATGGCTATGTGGTTCTGTGAATCAAACAGGAATCAAAAATAATCATTACTACTATACAAACAATAAAATTTAACAATAAAGGAGACACTATGGGAAATACACCAGACTAATTGGAAAGCAAATTTGATTTAAATGGATACTTCGGCACACGCCGCGAGCATGCACAAACGACTAACCGAAAGTAAACGGGAGGAGGGATCATGAGTGAATCTTCGAGGTCGAATAGCGTCGTACCTCTTCGAAGTTGATAGAGAGAAAATGTAATTGTCTTACAATTTCGGTGGTGAGCCTCGAGAGTTTGGATCGAGGGAGTATTTGTTAAATTAAGTGGCCTTAGAATAATTCGTAACTTTATTTTACACACCAAGCGGACAATTTACTATCCCGAAATTATTAGGATGCAGCGATAGGAATTTGAAATTAAAGATTATAATGATTATATTGTACATATTTATGTATGTACAATACTTAAAGCCGAAAGAACTTCGGTATATACACTTTCAATATTTACAAGAAGGGCAATCAATTGAATACCGAGGGTATAACAAGCGACAGTTAATAAACACGGGAAAGGATTATAAATTAAATCCTATAAGAAGCACAGCGTCTTTAGGGAGAGAGCAAATTTATCGTAAACCATGCAGGGCGATAGCAAACCTAGAATTGATGATATCTAGGGGAAATTTCCCCGACTAAAATTACTATATTTACATTTAAGATTAGCCAACCGTTACAGACAAAAAGAAGAAGAAAATACAATAATTAATTGTCAATGGGAAACAATAATATACATAGCGAAGCTTAACACTAATTAGTTTGGATTTATTATAAGATTCCTCTATGTCGGAAGAAATATTTTCGACAGTATTCTCGCCAGAAGGAGCTGAGCTGGTCATTGCAGAAGGACGAGTATTCAGGTTGCTTGACTCTCGTTAATTCGGAATAAATGTTTCTTGCCTGCGAGCCCTTGGGGTGCGGGAATCGCTTGCGAATTTGCGCGTCATGGCCTTGGCTGATTCTGGCGAATACTAAATTTGTCATGCTCTTGTTGCGAATTAAATACGGAGTCGCCAGAAGTGATTTCGCTGGCCAACGGAAGCGGGTCCTACTCCATCTGAAGGGGCGTGGCGGACGAGAACTTCGCACCCTCTCGCTAATCTTGTCCTGGCCTTCAGTTTGGCTCATCTTAGCTCGTCTTATCGCCCCGGAAGTTTACCCAAAGACGCCGATCGAATATCTTTTCGTCTTCACTTCTTAAAATGAAAAAGCAAAAGATTATTAATGATACTAAAAACTATTGATAAATAATTTCAGGCCTTCACTCTGAAAAATATAAGTTACTTTCACGTTGAAATGCTTAATTATTATTTTTATTACCCCTTTTTCTCGTTCTTTTGCCGCCATTTTTATTTCTTATTTCAATTGCCTTCCCCTATAAGTTTCTTGAATAACGCTAAAATGAGATTGTAACAACTTTGACACTATTTTTATAGGACCATTTCTTCTACAATTTTTATAGGGTATAAGGACAAATTGGCACTATGATTAAAATTGCGGAAGTTAATTAAATTATTCTATGATTAATTAGGTGATCAGGTGTATGAGTAAATCATTGCTTTTTTGTTCATTATTTTCAACAAGATATATGGATATTTTGTCTTATTATGGCACAACTTCGTCTCTTCAGCTAGATGGCTGAACGGCCGTCTGAGGACGCTGAACTGCCTTTCCCATGCATGTGAATCAACGATTGGGATCATTCCAATCTTATATTTATTTGGGAGGCTTAGGGGGCGAATAAAAAGAAAGTAAAAAAAAAGAAAATCCAAGGGAGGTAAAAGCTAAACATTATTCAATGGATAAAACTTTACAATGCCTTTGTAGATTTGAGCAACTAAGTCTTTTCCTTTATTCCGTTGCCTCCATAAAAATTCGCACATAGGAGTCGATCAAAGAACGAGCGGTTCCACATTCTTTTTAATTCTCATTTTTGCCTTGGCCCAAAGGAACACTATTTGTTTTGTGTGGGCACCTGTTTCTGGATCTTTAAGGTTCTACGATTTCTTAACAGTCAAATGCTTATACCGCATCTCTGGCAAGGATTAAATTCCATTGTATGCACGCCACTTATCATACATAATAGTCATATCAGGCAATACAAATTCTTTATTTGTAGATAATAATGTTTCTGCAGATCTATCAGAAACTGCAAATCCCTCTGAAAACCCACTACACTGGTAAAACCCTACCGACATTGTTCTTTCTTCGTGAGAACAAGGATTCATCTATTTATACTGTCAATCCATCTACACTGATCTTTATAGGATTTTGGATTAACAAATTTGCGCACAATTTATGGAAATAGTTCTTCCAGACTGTAATAGCATTGCATGACATTTCCGTTTGAAAAAAGAAAGAAAAGTATTTAAGTTGTTCACCATGCATGAACGAAAAAAATGATTGTTTTCCTAGAAATATTTTACCCTTCTCACGAGGTATTGCTTCTTAATGTGGATTTGCTTTTACACCCCTGTTTGTGACAGCGCCATATAGGTGGGTAATGAGACAACGAAGGTTTCATGCTGTATCGACTTTTGCAAATTATCTGATGATGCACAACACCTCTTTTTGCAAATACTTCACTACTTGTTCCATATTTTGTGCCTCTAGCATGCTTGTACATTGTCACTTTTTTAAACGTGTAAAAATGCTTATGCTTCTAAACAAACCAAATGATATGGTAACACTAAATATGTCACTTAAGTAACCGGTCGTAAGGCTATCTGGCGAGGAGACAAAGTTGCGCCAATAAAAAATGGCATAAGGTTAGTTTACACACCCGCGAAATATGCGTGAATGAAAATGGCAACAGGCTAATTTACATTAAAGCGAATTTATTTCAGTGAGCTTGAATTTGCTGAACTTTAATTTTAGTTGTCTTTCACAAGATTCACTTAATCGACTTTGAGAGAGCAAAAGTTACTATCATTCCAAGAACTGTTGAAAGGAGACTGCTTGGAAAGTTGTCTGAAATCGCAGAAGTCATTACAAAAGGAATGACTCGCCTTTTTGTTAATGCGATTTTAGAGAGCGTCTTCTAGCAGCCAGTGTAGGGCAAATGCACGAAAATTTCACTGTCAAAAGTGATTTAAATAGACTGAGTGCACGGGTATTACAGTGCTAGGGGACATTCAAGCTTCCAAAATGCAAAGTTGTAGGATTTGGCAACTATAATAGAGAATTTAGTTATGAATTGGAAGTTAGATGGTTGAACTCCACTGAAGATACGAGTCCTGTTTATAGGATAAAAGTAAGATGAATGCGGCATTTCTATTTATCTAAAGAATGTTCCTTTTCACGTCATATACGAGTAATATAACTTGAAAATAACTTCCTTACTTTTAAAGAAAGTTAATTTCAACTTATATTACTCGTATATTACGTGATACTAGGAATAAGGTATTCAGGTATGGTCTCCATATCAGAAGCAGTTTATCAATATTCTGCATTCATAATATCAACCTTGATATTATGAATGGGTTGAGGAAATTTACTAAACATGTTTTCATTTGGAAACATGTTAAGTGACAAGATTTAGTTTTTTTTTAAATGTTTAAAGCAAATGATCATTTAGAAACTTGGAAAGTTTTGAGGCGAAGACTGACGATATGACAAATAGTTAAAGTTTGAAAATTAAAAATCTAGACATGCTGGATTTGAAGAACTATTATATTAGTAACATAGACGTTGATTCTTTTGGAATGCACCGCTCCTAGGATGTTGTTATTAGCTCTATTTTGACTTCATTTAAACAAAAGCTCTACCAGTATATGGGGCACAAGCATAAATTAGGAACCTGATTTGCAGGTTTATATGGATATATCCATAATAGATAGGTTGTTATTAGTATTTGCATTTTTGAGGTCTTATATTCAAAACTCAATAAGACGAGGCTACTGGTTGATGTCGGATAACGCTTTCCTATTGATGCAGATTAGAACATGATAGTGGCTTTCTGGGAAGTTAGATGTTTTTAATGAAATGAGTTTAATAGGCCTGCTGGCATTTTTCATCATTTATATTATGTTACGAGTATGTTTTATTATTGGTATAGTTGAATTTCTTCTTAGCAATGAGTTGATTGAATTTGTTAAAAGCAATGTCTTGGCTGTGTGTGAGGGTATCGTTAGTTTGTTTGAGCGCGATTGTATCATTATTTAGTTGAGCTTATTGTTAATTAAATTTAGTGTAATACATTTCCGTCTTTACGTAAAACTTTCATTTGTTAGGGGCCAAGATTATGACATATGACATCTTTCAATGGGAGATGAAACACCTTATCATAGTGCAAAAAGACGAAAAATGATCCAGGAAATCGAATGAAATTCTCTCCCTGTAATATTATATTAAATATGTCAAATCGATAGGACAAGAAAATCAACCATTGCAACCTACTTCATTAAACGGCAAGTCAAGAAATTCAACTATCCCAACCTAATTCATTAAACAGCAAGTCAAGTCGTTACCTCTCTCTCGTTCTATCGAATAGACGTTAGTCGATAAGTAGACCTTTGTGAATATACTGGGATATGTTGTAGATATCATCTTGCTAACTCACCTACGCAACAATTTTAAAAAATACACTCTTTTTTGCAATAAATTGACCGCTGGGTAAACTCTCTTTTCCAAACTACCAACCCAAAATAAACCATAGACTCCTTTATTAAAACTTTTAGCAAAATCGTAAAGATTCCTCGCAGCAAGAGATGGTATGAAATGATTTCCAAAAGCAAATCAATAAGAAGCGCTGTGAGATCGTTCCTGCTGGTACCTTTAGGATAAAAAACTCCTCGATCTTCGTCCTCGTCGATCTTCATTGTCAGAATAGGCGGAATTATCATCAGTGAATGAGGAACTCGTTTCAGCTGTCGAAGTACTTTATAATGAATTTATATAAAAAAAGGCTATGCACTTCATCTATGTCCTCGTTCTGGTAGTCTTTCCTGATCTTCTTCCCTCTCGAAGCGTGGCACCAGTGCCATTCCGTAGTAATCTTCTCCTAATCAACCCTGCTGGTGCACCCGCGGGCAGTTGCTTGTGAGAGCCAATTTTCTCGCTCAAATTTCCTTAATATTCCTTTGATTTATGAATAATCAGTAAGAGTTTGCCATCAATGATTGCTCTTTTTCTGCTCAATTAATTAAATTGTGGAGGGGCTAAATGAGTTTTTTTCCTGATGGGTTGGATGCGCAGAAAAAATATTCACTGTTTCGGGATATGAGAAGGGTGATGGGGCTGAGTGAGATATACCAAGTTTAAAAAATATATTTAGCTATGCATTAGAACCCCAATATGCCAATAATAATGTTCTTTGAAATAAGTGCTTAGTAGAATTATTTGCTATTATTTATCAGTGAAACGGCATTTTCTTATTCAAATTCATTCGTTTACCCAAATATTTTCCTCATTGTTCTGCTGTTCTTCAATTTTAAAATTTTGCCCTGAATTCCTCCTTCAGAATTTGTTTTTTAATAAAAAGAAAATTATTACTCAAAAAAGAAATTTTGGAGACCAAAAAATAAGACCATTTTTACCCAGGAAAAAACAAAGGGATTTATCTTATTGACTCGTCATGTACTTGGCCTAAATTCCTTTTGATCACCTAGTATATCTATTTGATTTGGGGGTTTCCAACGTCCCGTACCTCTGCACCTAAGCTATCGTGAAAGGCCCAAGGGCAAGAGACCTCTGAATTGTTAAGTAATAACTATGGAGTTGAAAAGTCCCCCACCCCACCGCTGTCCAATCCCGAGGCCCCCTCGCAAAAGGGGATTACTTTATATTTTTTTCTTTTCTATCAAATTTTTCTTTAACATTTTAAAACTTGTGCCGTTTTTCACTTGCTTAACATCCACATGTAGTTCATGCTTTTGGCCTATATTTAAGTTCTTTATCAGGGCGAAAAGAAATATAGGGGCCACGATTCGTTCAATATTAGAATAAATAATTATATATATAATCTATCATATTTTAAGTTATCCTTTTTTTTTCAATAAAACGTCATACAACATTTGAGACTCCACGAAAACCTTATGCTATAAATCTATCATTTAAGAAAAATAGCAGAGACATCAAATTTCCTTCCTTTCCAAGCGTCACTCACTATAATACTATTTTTTATAGTCTTCATAGAAAACATAGTTCCAGTGGGAGAAAAATGAAGCCAAAATTTCATCTGTTCATTTCGTCTACACAACACAAAAAACTCATGCACATATAATAATGCATCCAATTAATCAAAAACTAACACACGATTACACAGATCATCTATGCACACCTGTGAGGACATGCATACATATATTGTAAGTGGGTTGACGCTCCTGTATCCCAATGTACGCGTATTTTTTCTTTTAACTACCTGTACAACAATACATTTGGCAACAATTTAATTGATATAAAATAAAATTCAACAAATCACAAATCACTTTTCTTGCACGAGCTCCATAGAACATATTTGCGTACCGGTAGAAGAACCAACGTAAACTCTAAACAAAAAACTAACACAAGATCAAAATAGTTGAATGTTTTTACTGCAAACAACAGGTCAGAAATGACAAACTTCTATTGTGCAACTCTTTAAACTATTTATAGGTGAGTTAACTCTTGAAATAAAGAAGAAAATATATCTTAAAATGTACTAATAAACCTTAATAAAGAGAATCCTTGGTAAAACAAAATTTAAGATTTATTAACTAATTACAACCTATGGCCTACTAAAAAAAGAGACCTTGCTTACAACCATGAATAAAATTAAACCAGATTGGGTATGTTGAATTACCTTAATTTCTTCTCAACTTTGCGGCGGCCGCCATATGCTGCAGTGCCTCCTGGGGCGGATCCAAATTAAAACTGTAGGCTTCATTGATATAATCATCAGATGGTAAAAATCGGTGTTAAAAATCGTGCTCAAAACCTCATTTACTACTTCAAAACTCTATCGTGTAAATATAGGGCGTGACTATAGTAATTTAGTAATATACAAGTTTTTTTTATTCGCAAATTGCTTTTTGACATTTGTCGACACTACACTGAAAAGATCAAAAGATCTCGAGACGTAAGTGTGGGACAGATCCTAAACTCCACAATTTATGACCTCAAATTTTCCCTCTCCCCTCATTAGCGACTATTCGAGCGATCGTAAAGGATAGCCAGATACGAATGGAAGCTAGGGTTTCGCCGCAAATATCCCCGCCAATAACACAACTTCAGAATTGTGAATGAGGAAGCTAAAAGTTGGCGCAAATAAGAAACTCAAAACAATAACTTAACGAAGTAAGTCAATTTGCAGAAATGGATTATTTCAGGGAAAAGAAAATGAATCGTTACTAACCCCCCTCCCACCCGACTCCCAAAACATTAATTCCTCTAAGATCTTTTGTCTTGATTTAAAATGACCGTCTCATGAAAGGTCTTAACAAAAGATAAAATATTAAATGTGCAATTTAATGCAGGATTTAAAGCCCACTAAAACATTGTAATGGAACATTTTGCTAATTAAGGATAGAATGTTCAGAATAGATAGGCTTTTAGATTACGAAAACAAAAATATCTGAAATATTGATAATATAAAGAATAAAAATAAAAATAATAATAATAAAATAATAAAAATTACACTGCTACTACTAATGATAATGATGATATTAATAATGGTAATATTGATTATAATATTCATGATGATATTATTATGGATAAATATTATTAATAATGATAATATTAGTAATATTAATAGTGATAACGATACTACTCGCAATATTATTAATGAGAAATGATAATATAAATAATATTATGAATAATAATCTTAATCTTTAGTAATATTATTAATGATAACGATAATATTATTAATAATATTAATGATAATGATAATATTAGTTATAAGATTAATGATGATAACACTGGGCAACAAAAAAGAAATTCTTTGTGTAAGGATCCGGATCGTTTCTTCGAATTCTGAAGTGATTTTGCTGCTAAACTCTCAGCTCTCGTCTCTCGTCTCCAATTTGGCTGTAGTAGATACAAAAAATGTCCCCCGAAATATTTTCAACAATGTAAATGAGTTGATATTAGTGATTTTTAGTGTAATAATGTCAATAATAATAATAATAATAATAAATTTATAATATTATTTTTATTACTATTAAAAATTAATTTGTTGTCCTCGAAATATTACTAAAGTTTCGCTTAAAGAGCCCCTCACCCCCCTTCTCCCAAATTCTACAATTTCTCTGCATACCTTTCTAAATTTTCAAGTAGATACCTTTTTGCGACTAAACCCTGATAGGGGTCGCCTACCTGGAAAAGCGCGCACCCGGGAGTTTTGTTCCAACTAGCTGTTGCGTTGATGTGCCCCGACCATCTCTGGTGTGAAAGTGGTACTGTTGAATCCTTTGCACGTTTTAAGGCTTTCATGGGCCTCGGATTTTAATTTTGCTGCCATTGGTGTGCCCTCCTAGCCCCATTGCCCGTAGGAGGATCTGGAGCGATATATCTTCCAAACATTTCCTCTGCTTCCATCTTCACTTTTTCACAGATCTCTTTTACCAAATCGAAATGGGATTCCCTCGTAGACTTTCCTTTTAAATTTTGGGGAAATAAAGTGGAGTGCTTGGGCATTCGTCATACCTCCCATGTAGCGTCTGAGAAACCTCGTAGAGGACGAATGAATGGGGTATAATCCATGAGGGACGTTGGCGGCACCTCTTCTTTATTGGATAATAAGACGCCGTATAGGCTCGATGACGTTGGATCGGGTCAGGAATTCTCTTTTTGTGACTTGACTTAAGGGAGGTAGTTCTCTTCGTCCATTACCCTCTTTCCAATGCCTAGAATTTGGACATAAAAACAGAAGTACCACAATTCACAACTTCTGTGGCATTGGCCTTTGATATACAGCTTTTTTTTACCCGTATTCAATTAACCTAGGGTCGGGCCACTATGTTATTCCAAGACCATTATTTTTTTCTATTTTTCTGCAGAATCTGTGGGTCTTCAACGACATTCATCGCTCCTCAATAACCACATATAAGGCACCACCTGCCTTCGTGAAAGAACGAGCGGAGTTTCAGGATTTTTAGGGTCTTCTAGACCACAGGTTCTTTTTTTACTTTCCACGCATTTTTTTTCGGCAAAGATATAAAGGGAGCTCGACTGCCTCATATTTGCATTTATTGCATCCCTCACTCCTTATTTTGGGAAATTCCCATATGTACATATAAGTGAATATTTGCATATAACTATCTGCTCGAGTGGTAGATGGAGCAGGACTAATAAGAAGTTAGTAGGCCCCGAAAACATTTTCCTCTTATTATTCTTTTATGAATTATAGGTTAATGTGCGATTGGTTGATAAGACATAAAGTGGTGCAAGGAGAAGGATATTTGGGGTGGTAATGATACGCACCAATGTCTCTTTTGCAGAAAGGGGCTCATTTTCAAGATTTTAAGCCTTTTTTTACAATTCTTTCTTATTTTTATAGTTGATTTAACAAGATCGCGACCGCAAAAATCTAGGTCCACAAATAGTCTTATAACAACTTTTTAATTTCAGTACAAATAAATTGCAAATATCCTCGGGTACGCACGAAGCCAGCCCAGAAGCAGGGAGGTTTCATTGTCATTAGCAACAGCCAGACCCCCACATATAAGCCCCGATTTAATTTATGTAACGTTATTTTTGTCAAAGTAAGTATTAATCCTATTCTTAGACATGTTTACTGAATTACTAGATACTACTGTAGCAAGTATTCTCGTTTAAGTTGTTATTATCTTAAATGAAAAGAAATGTTTTGCTTTTTTATACTGATCCTAGAATGAAACCTTTTAAATCTATTTTTTTGTAGTAACACCTTTGTTATTCAAGGTAAAAAAACTTTTTTACTCCTTTAGTTTAGTCATTCCCTGTTTCCTTTTCTCCATATTGTTTCTTCTCTGAACTACCATCTCCTCATTGGATTACACAAATTTTCTTCCTCAATAAAAAGATTGCTGAAATTTCTCGACCAAGTCAAAAAAAGGTGGGAGGGAAACAAGAGAGGAACAAACCCGAAGGAACAAACTTTGACCCTTCTCCAGTTACTCAGGAAAGGCTTAAACAACCCTTCCCGCCACTCCGAACCGAGGCCAGTGCCCGAGACCCCTAATCGCCCAAGAAATGAGAAATAAATACCCCGGTCATCTGTGTATTAAGATTTCATCCCGGATCAGATAAGGAACGGGGTAAATACGAGCTCCTCGCCTTGACGGGGCAGAGATCGCCGGGACTTAAGGGGGGTTTGGAGGGTCAGAGGGCCCTACATGGCCAATTTGGCTGACTTTTCCATAAAGCAGAAAATTCTTCGCTCCCAAAGGTATAATCTCGGCCAACCTTTGGTGCCCGAGTGATAGAATCGGCGGCCGACGTAATTGCGCGGTTACGCCGAGAGGCCGATCTCGCTGCGACCCGACCAGCGCTTTCCTTATGCAAAATAGGGGCGGGAGGGAGAGAAAGGGGGATTAAAGGGAGCAGGGGGAGAGAGAGAAGGAGGGGGTGGGCATGGGTAGGGAGGGAAGTAAGGGTGCAGGGGGAGGGAGGGAAGAAAGGAGATTAGGGGGAGGGGAAAAGGAGAGAGAGTGGGAAGAAGTAGAGCAGGGACGATGAAGAAGGGAAGCAGGTAGCCAGAGGGTTTGAAAGAAAAGGGGTAGAAATCGGAAGGGAATCAGGGAGAGAGCAAAGGAGGGTTTATTTCATAAAATTAAGCTGGAAACTAACGAGGGCATCTCTTCCAGAATGTTTATAAAGAGAGATCTTGAAAGAAAATGGTGAAGATAAAGGAAGGTAATAGGTGTGGAATATATATAGCCGCAGACCCACCTGCGATCGTTGTAGCTGTGAAAGCGCGTGATCTTAGAGATGTCAGCTGCATCATGTTGGCCTATTTTACACTTGACACATGCTTTCGCGGGCCTGTGAAGTAAGAAAGTGGAGGAAGAGCGAAAGCAAAGATGAGGAAATGAACAATGAATGCTGCGGAAGAAGCAAGGGCGAATGAATAAATAAAAAACATTTAATAGAAGCGGAAAAAGAAGGACAAAAAAACAATAATGGAAGAGTGTGAGAAATGAAAGGATGGAGTAAGGAGGCGTTTACATCTTGAACCCCCTCCTTGCAAGCCACGTTCGAACATGCACAGTGTTTTTACTAAATTTTTACTGTTCTTGTCATCTTTAGCTATATTCATTATTGATAGCATAAACTTCATCTCATTAAACACTGATTTACATCTTTCAAATTAACGTGTAGGACGAAAAACAATAAAAGGACATAAAACGGAAATATGGTTGGGTGGAAGAATTTGACAAATGGCCAAAATATGGCCGCCACCACGAAAATGGCTGCCAAACGGAATTTCCCTTCCATCAGCTGATATACCAATCACGAGTTTATAGAATGAAACGGAAAGAATCGGTGTTAAAACTGTTCCAAATATTCCTCTCTGCCCAGGGTCGAAGACTTTTGGGAGAAGAAAGATATCCTATCAAGTCCTTCCAAAGAGAGACTCGCTCGAGGATCAAAAGAGAAGCAATCGATATCAATGCCACAAGACCTCACTCACTGATTTATCTGCAATACATAAAAATCCCATCCTAAGCGCGCAAAATTTAACCCATAAAACCCCACATTTATTTATGCACAAAAACATCTCAAGTGGGCGAGATCAAGATGACCTCATGCAGTTAATAAACCGTAAATGGTAAAACAAACGAAATTTAAACAGAAACAGATAAATAAACAAGGAAAGTTCACCACGCGAGGGTAAATTTGTCCTTATTTAGAAATGAATGCGTGGCTTTAACACACATCATACTCTCCTCCTCTCTCTCTCTCTCTTCTTCTTGTTTTCTCGCTTACTTCCTCTGTTTATCTGGGTTATTGAAAATCTACCCTATTACGTATTAATGTAATTTCCCGTATATAAATATATATATATATATATATATATATATATATATATATATATATATATATATATATATATATATATATATATATATATATATATATATATATATATATATACGAGGGGCGGTCAATAAGTTTTGCGAATCGGTAGGGCAAAACAGAGCAAAGGGGATGGCTGTTTGTGGGGGTGTTAAGACAGGTTATGACAAGTGAGGACCTGCAGCCGCACGCTCCTGCCTCGTCTATTTAAGAAGCAGTAGCTGATCGCAGATCGTCAGTTACAAATTTTTCAACATTGGAGAAGGTTGAGCACCGCGCAGTGATCAAATTTTTGACCAAGGAAGGCAAGAATGCAAAAGAGATCCATGAACACATGGTTGCAGTGTACACCGACACTACCCTCCTATGCAACCATTTCTCGCTGGAATAGGGAGTTCCTCCATGGTCGTGAGTCCCTTGAAGATGACCCCCGAACAGGACGCCCGTCAGATGTGACCAACGAGGACAATGTGACCCGTGTAGAGAGGAGGATCCTCGAAAATCGACGGGTGAGGTCGAAGAAATCGAGCGAGAACATGGAATATCACATGGAAGTGTTATCAACATCATCCACGACAATTTGGCCATGGCCAAGGTCTCTGCTCGTTGGGTTACTAAAAACCTCACGAAACCTCACGCCCATGATTGACTTCAACGTCGTCAAAGTCCACAAGGCCAGAGTTGCACAAGCTGCCCTGCGCGAGTGTGGATTCGAGGAGCTCAACCATCCCCCCTCCAGTGCAGATCTGGCCCCTAGTGACTACTTTTTATTCCGCCAGCTCAAGGCTGCAATGCGTGGACGCCAGTTTGGGGACGATGAAGATGTCCAGCTCGCCGTCCAGGAGTGGATTGAACAGCAGTCGGGAGATTTCTGGTCTTCGGGAATTTGAAGCCTCAGAAACAAGTCGCGCAAGTGCATTGAAGTCGAGGGTAGTTATATTGAAAAATAATAAAACACTTTTCCTCATATCTCGTTTCCTTATATCTGAGTTGCAAAAATTATTGACCGTCCCAAGGAAATATAATATATATATATATATATATATATATATATATATATATATATATATATATATATATATATATATATATAATCGCAGAAGATTGCGGATGGCCGAAGCCGTCATAATAATTCCATTTCTGTTCATTCCCTGGAGATGACCTAACATGGTCGAAAGACGTCTAGGAATAAAGAATGTCATTCGCGGATGTTTTTTCTCGCCTCGAAGACCCCGTTAAAAAACTTGTAAGGAATATTAAGAAAATACAAGTTAAAATTAATAACGCTGCCACAGCTGTGGACTTCAATAAAACCTGTTGAAAAGAATTTTCTGCCGCATTAATTAATTTAAATAAGTAGCCTAATAAAATTCGGACATTTAATAGACGATCCTCGAAATATATATGTGCCGTATAGAGGCATTTAGGATCTGGGAAGAGATCACTTAAGGGTGAGAGAGAGGCGACAACTTCGATAATGTCAATGGAACTCAGCTTAGAAAAAATCAAAGCTAAATATACCTAGATGTCAGCCCATCTATTTAAAATACTTTGTCGTAGAATGACTCCCGACGATACCATATATTACACTATTCGTTGAGGGAACTTCCTTAATTATCTTTAGAGTGCGTTTACTGTCTGGCGGCCGATATTATGTATCTTCAAAATGCTTAAGAAGTGGAACTGAGCTCAAGGATAATAATATTGCTATCATTAATAAAATAGAGTTTTATTAATAATAACTATAAACAATACACAAAAACGGAAAATATTAACATAAACAGAATGGAAAGGGTCGTGGAGACTCGGGCTAATCCAAGGATTTAAGGGATTAAAAAAGGTAAAACAAATATAGAGTTAAAGAGATGGGATGGTTCAATAAACAATTTAAAGCAGAGGATAGAATTGACAAAAGGGATCAATACTCAAAAGGTGACGTTTGGCTTACGTAACTTTTCATTAGGGTGCAGTGGAAGGTACTTGAAGGAATATTCGGTCCGCTGGCGAGTTCCAGCCGAAGGGGGGGGGATAAAAGGATCCTGACGAGGCGTCTTGGAAAGGAGAACCGTTACTCGACGAACGGCTTGAAGAACAATGGCTGTTCTACTTTGTTCTCTTCTGAACAAAGGGGGAGGAATGAGAACCGTCTCTTGTCTACGGGCTCAAGAACAATGGCTGTTCTAATGTTGTTCTCCTTTGAACAACAGGGGGGGATGAAAACCGTTTCTTGGCGAAGGGCTCAAAACGAACAATGGCTGTTCTAATGCTGTTCTCCTTGAACAACAGGGGGGGATGAGAACCGTTTCTTGGCGAAGGGCTCAAAACGAACAATGGCTGTTCTAATGCTGTTCTCCTTGAACAACAGGGGGGGGATGAGAACCGTTTCTTGGCGAAGGGCTCAAAACGAACAATGGCTGTTCTAATGCTGTTCTCCTTGAACAACAGGGGGGGATGAGAACCGTTTCTTAGCGAAGGGCTCAAAACGAACAATGGCTGTTCTAATGCTGTTCTCCTTGAACAACAGGGGGGGAAGCCTTGGGGGACTTGACGTCGGAAAGGCTCGAACCTTTGGCACTCAAGGAATATTGTCCTCCTTCTGGAGGACAAGGGAGAGAGGGTCGTGGTGATGTTTCGCGACGAAAATCTGGATCTCCAATCTGATCTTAGTGGTAAAGTTTCCATATAAATAGCCAGGACATCTCCTTGGCGTGGGCGAAAATGGAGTTAAAGCTTGGAGGGAACGCACAGCCGGGCCGGAGAAAAATGCCTTATCTGTTCATAAGCCTAACTCGATCTGGCGAGGTCGGCGTATGGGGGCGAACGGGGGGACGATAACCTCCTTGTTTAAACATTGGCATCCGGTAGCTGAGATAAGACTCCAAGCCTCGAATCGAAGATGCACGTGGGCAGCATCGTGGTTTTTAATAATATGGGATAGGAGTTGAAATTAACTCGTTCTATCACATACTTTTTACGTATTTTAATGCATATCCTTTGTTTGAATTCTTCCAAATTACTTTATTTTTTATACATTCCTTTTGGCATTATTACACTATTCTTTATCCTTTTCAAGTTAGATAAATAGACGTTATTTTACCTATTTCGGGTGATTCATTCCAAAAACTATAGCTCTATATTAAAAATAATGGAACGATTATTAAACTTCAAAACTTTTATTCATCCAATTTGAAATGGGGAGGGACATTTGTGTGAGGAGTAGGAAATCAACTTTCAACTCTTACACTGCAACATTAGACCTCTCGGCACAACCCTGCCCGGTTGGTTGAGGTTATCATGGCCGCTGACCTTGAAGAAAGAACCGACGCCAGAGGCAAAAATAACGAGTAATACCGACGTTATTTAGCTCATGCGCGAAATCTAATGAATAAAGTAGAATAAATAATATGTGATTTCTTTGTCTCCAGGTATTTTGTTGATCTGTTCAAAAAGAGGAGTTTAAATCATTAAAATTAACTAGAAGGTGGACCCTGGGAATGGCCAAAAGCTTGACCAACCCTCGTAAACTCGAGTTTATCGGAGAATTTGCGAACCTGTGATATAAAGTGTTTAACAAAGAGTGGAGAAAGATGGGAGAGGAAATAAACGGTTGTGTTGGAGTGGAATGGATCACAAACCCTGTAGAGAGACAGGAGTAATTAAGTAAGACAATCCGTCATAACGGACATTCGACCGGATAATCGAACCAACATAAAGATCATTGTTAGTGATTAGGAGGTTGGGGAAGATGACCCGGGGTATTTGTATTTATTACACTTACCAACGGTCAGGTCGGAACCTTCGTCACCCCAAAAGGAAGAAAAGCCCTTCTTTGTCAGTGGTAGGGGAATACAACGAAGAGAGGGGAAGACTGTGTGTGTGCCGCGCTGTAAAGAGGTGAAAGGAAAGACGGCGGTGCTGCGGTTGTCTATGTGTGGAATGAAGTATGTACGATTTACTTAGCTCCTGGAGATAAACACAACAGGTACACCAATTGGTGTACCCTGACTGCGTCCGCTTTCGCTTGGGATTAACGCCGGTATCATGACGCTAAAAGTTAAACACCGAAAATTTTGGATATTTTAGAGTCTGTATCCTGCATAATTTCTCTTTTAAGAGTATTTCAATGCGCCCTACCTGCCCTAGCATTTAAAGTTGATTAAGTTTGTTGTATCAATCTTCATTCTTTATATTTCTACAGGTATATTCATTCTTTAGATTTTTTTTCATTCCTTGTGTTTCCTTCCTACGTTCCTACTCATCGGTACACTTGAATTCAGGCGAAAGAAGGTGCTAAAGCCATTCAAATAATATTACACTCTATCGACATCCCAGGTATTCTCTTCAGACTTCCTAGCTCAAAAAAAATAAATAAATAAAAATATATATATATATATATATATATATATATATATATATATATAAATATATATATATATATAAATATATATAAATATATATATATATATATATATATATATATATATATATATATATATATATATATATATATATATATATATATATATACGAGATGCGGCTGTCAATAAGCTTGCATTTCGGATATAAGGACACGAGATATGAGGAAAAGTGTTTTAGTATTTTGAAATATAACTGCCCTCGACTTTAATGCACTTGCGCTACTTGTCCCTGAGGCTTCGAATTCCCGACAACCAGAAATCTCCCGCCTGATGTTCAATCCACTCCTGGACGGCGAGCTGGACATCTTCATCATCCCCAAACCGGCGTCCACGCAGTGCAGCCTTGAGCTGGCGGAATAAAAAGTAGTCAATAGGGGCCAGATCTGGACTGTATGAGGGAGTTTTGAGCTCCTCGAATCCGAATTCGCGCAGGGCAGCTTGTGCAACTCTTGCCTTGTAGACAGGGACATTGTCGTGGAGGAGCATGACACCGCGTGTCAACTTGTCACGCCGGTTCTGGCGGATGCACTTCTTGAATCCAGCCAGTTCCTCGGCGTAATATTAGCCTTGATGGACCTTCCACGAGGCGCATAGTCTACCATCAACACTCCCTCAGAATCCCAGAAGATGTTGGCCATGATCTTCCCGGCTGAGGGTTGGCTCCGAAACTTGATGGGGGTCGGAGAGCCCCTGTGCTTCCAGGCCATGCTTTCGAGCTTGGTCTCTGGATCCCAGTGATGGACCGACGTTTCATCACCAGTCCCTATGACTAACTCGAATCCTGCCAGGTCTTGGTTGTACAGGAGCAGCAGCTCCTCCGAACTTTGACGACGTTGAAGTCGATCATGGTCCTTCCACGAGGCGCATAGTCTACCATCAACACTCTCTTAGAATCTCAGAAGATGGTGGCCATGATCTTCCTGGCAAAGGGTTGGGTCCGGAACTTGATGGGGGTCGGAGAGCCCCTCTGCTTCCAGGCCATGCTTTCGTCGAGCTTGGTCTCTGGATCCCAGTGATGGACCCACGTTTCATCACCTGTCCCTATGACTAACTCGAATCCTGTCAGGTCTTGGTTGTACAGGAGCAGCAGCTCCTCCGAACTTTGACGGCGTTGAAGTCGATCATTGGGGCGTGAGGTTTCTAGGGACCCAACGTGCGGAGATCTTGGTCATGGCTAAATTTTCGTGGATGATGTTGATAACACTTCCATGTGATATTCCAAGTTCTCGCTCGATTTCTTCGACCTTCCCTCGTCGTTTTTTGAAGATCCTCCTCTACACATGGGCCACATTATCCTCGTTGGTAACATCTTACAGGCGTCCTGGACGGGGTTCATCTTTAAGGGACTCACGACCATTGCGTAACTCCCTATTCCAGCGAGCAATGGTTGCATAGGAAGGGGCGGTGTCGGTCTACACTGCAACCATGCGTTCATGGATCTCTTTTGCATTTTTGCCCTCCTTGGTCAATAATTTGATCACTGCACGGTGCTCAACCTTCTACATTGTTGAAAAATTTGTGACTGACGATCTGCGATCAGTTACTGCTTCTTAAATAGACAGGAGCGTGTGGCTGCAGGTCCTGACTTGTCATAACTTGTCCTAACATCCCCACAAACAGCCATCCCCCTTCCTCTGTTTTGCCCTACTGATTCGCAAAACTTATTGACCGCCCCTTGCATATATATATATATATATATATATATATATATATATATATATATATATATATATATATATATATATATATATATATATATATATATATATATATATATAAATATATATATATATATATATATATATATATATATATATATATATATATATATATATTTATATATATATATATATATATATATATATATATATATATATATATATATATATATATATATATGTATATATACATATATATATATATATATATATATATATATATATATATATATATATATATATATATATATATATCTCTCAAAGTAGCGCGAGGTAATAAAAATATTACTGCAAGGAAAAATTATTCCGTTTTCTCTTTCAATGTGGTTGAATGGATTCAAATATATTCGTGGACTTTCACTTCCCGTCGGAATAAAAGATTGCAGTTCCACAACACATATGTAGTTGAAGATTTAGACTTTTCCCTCCTAGTTCTATTCAATCTCCATTTGAGTGGAATGGAAGAAAAGGTTCTTCCAAGGAAGAGAGTTCTCGAACGAAAAGCCAGAGGCCAACTGTAAGTGACAATAACTTGGACGCTGTTCTCTGTCCATAGACAAGGGTTTAGCAGGCAATGTTGTGTATTTTAAACTCTAGCCACCCTGTAGAGCCAGAATAAAAACGGTGTAAAGGAGTCAGTCATTCCCAACTGGATATGACACCACCACCTCCCCTGGATGCATTCTTCCAATGGGACCACCACACTTGGTTGCATTCCATGTGAGGTTAGGTCGCATTAGAACTTTCACGGTGGGGGTGGTAACTTAACGAGGCCTTCATCACAGGCTGTATAATCGAATTTTTTTTCCTTAACCTCACAAGCTGTCGGAGGGAGCAGGAGTCATCTGCTTCCCTGGAATAATCAAGCAACAACAAGAACAAAAATTATATTTGGCATGCATATAGAAGAGAACACCTTGCTAATACCAGTCACATTCGTCTCCATTCCAGATATAAGCAACCATGAATGTTGCTTCGAGTGTCCTATTAGTTCCCAATTAGAGAGGAGCTGACTTCTTATATTTACTGTTCGATGTTCTAAGACTCATAAGTGTACCTCTCTTGTCTCTTGTTCGACCTCATTTAAATCAGAGCTCCTTTTGAAACTCCATTTATAAATGATTATATGCTTATATAATTTCATAATTAATTAGATATTTTCATTAAATCTGCACGTTTTAATTTATTTAACTCAAAATAATTACATACAGGAAATTATCTTTACCTATATATGTATATACTGCATTACACTAAATACTTTTGATGCTAAGATTGGATCCCGAAATCTTTCACTGTTAAAATGAGATCGCGTGTGAATAAAGTTTGAGTAACTGATTTAGCGTATAGAGTGGAGTGTTACAATCTTCCTGTAGGAAGACTGTTGTGTTTAACAAGATGGCATATAGTTAAAACCGCTTATCATATAAAGAAAAATGAAAAATTCTTTCGAAGTTCTTCCAACGCGAGAACAATAAACAATGGATGCAAACTGCGCGCCACATGATTTGATACTAAAGAAGAATTACTTTCCAACATGGTAAGTATTAGAATGATCTACCCGCAAATATTATTAATAGCAGCTCCGTAAATACATTAATTTGAGAAAGGACAATATTAATCAATCAAGCTAATCTGAGCCATTCGTGGAGCCATTAATTTATTGATCTCATATTTAACTATACGTATCCACTAAAGAAGAAAGACATTGGGAGTGAACGGAACCATAACCTGAACGTGTATTACCACTTAAATCAAATGTATCCATGGAACACTAGAGATTCTCATACATAGAATAAAATCATGACTCGCTATAGAAAAAGCCTTCGGTCACCCTCCACATGGATCCATTTTACCGCTCATTACTTGGCTTAGTTACAGAAAAGAGCCAAGTTCAGTAGAATTGCGTGGCAACCGGTTCTTAGCGCCGTACCTATATTTTCTGATATTTATCTTACATTATACTTCGCTTAACTTTATCTATTACTAGAAAAAGTTTGGACCTGTTTATAAGCAAGCCATTTTGACCTCAAGAAGATGGATTTGTTTGCAATTTTCGCGATTACGACTATTATGATGTGCGTGACCAATTTACACATGTTTTCTTAGTCTAATCTATACATATCTTGCGTATCGTGTAGAATACGGTATTTGACATCATCTAAGCAACTTAGAATTAATGTCCGAGGGAGGAATTACGAGACGAGCTACGTCTACTCATATTTCAAGCTATCCACCTGAGGCGCGCCCTATCTGGCCTTGAGCGACTTTCTCGGGAATAAAACAATTTTTTTTCCAGCTAAAGAAAAAAGATGCCATTAGAAACCTAAAGATAATCGACATTTTTCAAGCCAAACCTAGCGACTATGATCTCATAAAAGTACAATCAGCGGCACGACCAACGAGATCTAGACAACTAGCATTAATGATATTGACAAGACTTAATTCCTAGCTTGGTATGAAAGTTGCAAAGGATGGAAATACTGCCCACCTGCAGGAAGATCTTAGGAAGATTGGGGAGTGGTCGGACACGTGGCAAATGCCTTTTAACGTGAACAAATGCAAAGTGATGCATATCGGCCACAGAAACGCCAAATCTCAGTATATCCTTAAGGGCACTGCTCTTGAATCGAGTGACACTGAGAAGGACTTGGGTGTAACTATTACTAGCGACCTCAAGTTCTCGAAACAGTGCATCGAGGCAGAGAAGAATGCCCAAAGGGTGTTAGGCTAAATAAAGCGCCAGTTTGGATACCGTAACGAGGAGATAGTACTTTGTCTGTACAACTCCCTCGTTCGGCCGCAACTGGAGTATGCCGTACAATTTTGGAGTCCTTCGTTTCGAAAGGATATCACAAGGTTGTAACGCGTACAAGCCAGGGCAACTAAGCTGATTCCCTCTATCCGACATAAAAGTTATGAGGATAGACTAAGGGAATTAGATCTGTTCTCGCTGGAAACCCGTAGACTGCGTGTTCAGCTCATCGAAGTTTTCAAAATACTTCGAGGGTTCGACAATGTTGACTACCAGGATATTTTCACACTGAGTGAGAACAAAACGCGCAATCACGGCTTCAAACTTGAACTGAAGCATTACAACCGCAATCTGTGTGGACATTTTTTCACTTACAGTATCTGCGTTAAGTGGAACGCACTTCCAGTGGAAGTTGTCAACAGTGAATCTGTTGACCAGTTCAAGTCAAGACTAGACAAAGTCTTGAAAAGTGGCCTTTTAGGGACACAAAACATGTGCCTGCTCGATTGCTAGTCCAAAGGTACCCTCTTTGAATGGACCATAAGGTTGCCTAGGGTACTTCCTTTCCTTGTTACTCCTTGTTCCTCTTCGATCTTCCCACCCCATAAGTAATGTATCTATCCACATCCAACAGAAAGCAGCGTCTATCGTCCTAATTGCATAGAGGGTGGTAAAAAAGCAGTGAGCCACCTAGCAGGAAAAGAAAAATCCCATTCAAATGGCACGTGACGTTTTCACTATAGACGTTTATTAAAAGGTCAAAGATTAGACGGGATATAAATAGAGAAGAAATACAAAAGTGGCCGTAAGTCTCTATACGATTATAGCATTATAAACTTTCCTAACCACTAACTGGTGGAAGTCAATTTTTGACGCGGATTGCTTAACAAGATTAGGTTTAAATAATGCAAAATGTCATCAAATCTATATTTATGGTTTTCTTTAGTAATACTAAATTGAATAGAAGAAATTTGTAACCTTCAAAGATTAGCATTTCTTTGAACTTAGTCGCTTGTTTTAAGCCATATAAATATTTTTGTCTCTTTCTTTCTCTTCCTCTCTATCTGTGTATCTCGACATCGTATATATATATATATATATATATATATATATATATATATATAGAAACGATTTTGTCTTTTTATAAGACCAAACCCAAATCATACATAGATTAAGAAAGAAGGAAGAGAGAGAGAGAGAGAGAGAGATAGCAAAGGGAATGAAATAATATAGTGGAAGAATAATGGATGGTAGCGTAGTAGCGAGTGTGGGAGCGTAAAAAGCGATGAGCGCTTGATGAGATAGGTTCAAACCGCACCTAGTATTTCACTTTCTTCAACTTGTAAAATAATTTATATCATTTTATTCCTTTGACTATCTCTCTTTCTTCCTTCTTTCTTAATCTACTTATGATCCTTGTTTGGTCTTATAAAAAGACGAAATCGTTTCTCTGTTATCTTTTCTTCTTTCCTATGGGTTATTGAACAGATACCGTGTCAGGTTCAGGCGCAGGCGACGTTATAATGTTGTTATGACGTCATAAATTTATTCACCAATATTCCCATCAATGACATAATCGGGTTTGCTGACCTAGTGGATACGGCGTTGGTTTTCTATCGTCAAGGTGTTGGGTTCAACCCCAAGTGAGAGCGAATGCAAATATCGGCGCACGTAGACGTGACCATCGATTGGTGTAAAATTTGGCTCATAACCGCGGGGAGATAGATCTCAAACAGATCATTCCTTACATATACAAACATAACAACGCTATCTTTCATCTTCCGTCATCAAAACACAACAAGCATATTCTTCTCCTCTGTTCCGAGGAACCATGCAGATGAGTAGTCGTGTCTACTCCCCCTGCCCTGACGCGGAAGGAGTTCCCTTCACCACGGGTCGACGAAGGTTCATAACTATTCTTGGTAGTGTCAAAAACACAAATACTTTCCTACATTTACTTCCCCTTCCCCCTCCGGCTCATACTGCCCTCGGGCTCACTAGAGCTTTTTCATTCTGATCTTTAGGCTGGTTTCTTTAGTCAGCCGAGAAATCTATCTGGCCAAGAGACGGATAGCGTTTCCTATCTTGGAGATGGAGACAACTGCCTTACTGAATTCAGATATATGAGATTATGTGGCCGAAACGTTTGTCTAAATTTGCTGACGAGAACATGTAAAAGCATGTTTGAATTACTTACATTCACTACGACCAAAGATAAAATACACTGTTGGAGGTAGAGAAAAAACGTATGCTCCCTTTTCTGAATATTAATATGTCAGTCTGGAATATGCTTCGATAGGTTACACGAAACCCTCACTTACAGGCTTTGCCTTTATTAAAATATTTTTAAAAATGTGATGAGTAGGTAAATAAAATTTATATGGTACATAAAGGCATGTATTTTATTTATTTTTTGAAGATTTCCTGATATAATATTATGATCACGAAATTATACTAAATAAACAAACAAAATAAAATATTGACACGTGGAAAATAAAGAAATATCATTCACAGAATTGATTAGCAAGCAAATACACGAGGAAAAAAAGCAAGACTTGACAACGATGTGGTATTGATGTCTTTGTTCCTTTTTGCTAGGGCGCAACGACGACCACAGGACCTCGGCAGTTTCTTGCAAAATTTTGTTGTTATTTTGGTGCATTTTATTACCTCGATATCTTCTTGTTCAAAATAGTTTTTTACTCGCTTTGCAGAATGGCATGGCGCGTTATCTTGCATAAATACTGCTGGTTGGTTCAAAGATGCTCAGGATGAAGGTATAACATACTGTACGAGGTTCAGGTACACATCCGTATTCACCGTTTGAAGTATCCGCATTAGCTGACCAAGTCCTTTAGACGGAAAGATCCACATACGATGACGCTGCCTTCGCCATGATTGGCAGAATTTTTAACACATTTAGTGTTAAGTACGAGGGGCGGTCAATACATTTTGCGAATCAGTAGGAAAAAAACAGAGAAAGGGAGATGGCTGCTGTGGGGGTGTTAGGGCAAGTTATGATAAGTCAGGACCTGCAGCCACACGCTCCTGCCTTGTCTATTTAAGAAGCAGTAGCTGATCGCAGATCGTAGAGAGAGGTGACGCCCCCTTGTCGCAGGAAGAGAGCTTGTGCGTACCCTTGACTTTTCGAGCTATGTCGGCGGGGTTACCTATCTTCTGGCACCCCTGGCAGGGTTTCCCTTGTCGATTTGGTCGGAAATTAGGTTCCAGACTAAGTGCGTCTTTGTCTTTTTTTTATCCTACTCTATCCTTCATCTTTCTTCAAAAATTAATCCTATTTCTTCTACTTATACAAAAAGAAAAAAACAACAAAAAAGCAACCCCTATACCTATTATGTCACTCTTACCCTTTTTTCATCTATAAACAACGCCAATCGACGCTCACTGGTTGCGAGAGACTAGGACTTGCGGGGTCTTAGGCGTTGGGGCACGATGAATGGGATGAGGGTAGTGCCCCGGTAACCCCTTTCCTGGCGCATAATTATTGACCATTGCCAGTGACCGTTGACGGGGGCCTCTGGTAGCATTGGTCCGTGGTGACGGCCCTTTGTTACCATGTTGGTTGCAAGGCCAACAAAAAAGCCTTGTGTCGAGTCTCTTGGTGTGGCGGGATATCCACTGAACGCTGCTCCGAGATCTTGGCCGTCGTGAAGGGAACTAGTAGGAGTTTAGTAAGGGGTGTGCTCCGTTGTTCACCTGGTGAGAAATCAATGGCCCCTTCGGAGACCGTCAGTGCTGCTTGGTTGGGAGCCACGGCACGCCGAGGTTTGACGACTCGGTCGGATGAACAGCAGCATAAGGAGCGTGCCTTCTGAAAGATCCGATACTTCTCTGATCGATAGGTGGGAGCGACTCAGGCGGGGTGAACTCACCACCCCCTTTCTTTTTTATTGAGTGGTCACAAAGTATTCAGAGATATAAAGTGTTCAGCATGACTGGAAAGAAAGGACCTGGTGCGTTAAAGTATACCTGCTCGACATGCCAAAAGGACAAGTGGTGCGTAGATTTTCCGGAAGGGTGTTTCTCAAAATGTCACCCTGGAAGTATCTGCACGGACTGCGTCCTAAGGGCAGAACTTCCAGAGCTTAAGGAACTTTTTAAATCTTCTGAGGAAAAAACACGACGGCTGGAAGAAAGGGTGAAAATCCTCAAGTCTGAGCATGTGACTCAAATCCGTCATCTCGAAGCCATCATTGCAGAGATTAAAGCCACCAATGGACAGCAACAGCAACAAGAAACTCCCAACGACGCGGATGGCTCATCTGTTGGGCCCTCATGCACTGCGTCGATAGAGATAGGCCAACCATCCGACGTCCCAGAGCCAGCAGCTGCTGGGGTTACTCAGGGCGTCAAAAAGAAAAAAAAGGAAGAGTAAGAAAGGAAAAACAGAAGAAAAAGTAGAAACGGAAGAAAAAACGAAGAAGAAAAAGAAGAAAAAACCCAAAAAGTGAGGAATAAAGAGGAATCGAAAGAGCCCATACTGAAAGGGAAGCCTCTGTCCTCTGAACCCAAATGCGCGAGGGTCCTCGTGATCGGTGACTCCCAAGCGCGGGATCTACAACCCTTGCTAGCAGCCCGCCTTCGCACCAGTGTGAAGGTAAGCTGCCTTCCAGGAAAGGGGAACGGAGAAATAAGGGTGGAGGCTGAGAAATCTCAGATCTCTGAGAACTCAGTAGTTGCCCTCATGGCAATTGGCAACGATCTCTACCTACGAGGAGGCAATGTAGGCGCCAGCGGGAAGATCCTGACCACGGTTATGTAAGCAGTTGACGACTGTGGGCTAAAAACCCGCAGACGTGTCGTGGTTGGGATACTCCCAAGACGAGGTCCATCCCGCAATGCTCACGCGAGGAACGTCTCCATAAACCAACGCCTGGGAGATCTTTGTACGGCGGAAGAAGTATTTTTTGTAAATCCCTACCGCACCTTTTACGGGAGAAATGACCTGTACAAAAGGGACGGAGTGCATCTTTCCTTTAAAGGGAGAGCTGCACTCGCAAACCAGATCCAGGATGTTGTGGAGCGGCCTCAAAGAAGTGTCAGACCCCGAGTAAAGGAGGACGTACGCCAGTACACCCGTGTTACTCCAGAAACGACCTTTTCTGAAGTCACAAAGAGTGGAGTGATCCCGCCACAGAGAAAGAAAGCGGGAAACTAAAGAGCGTAGGGAGTCCTACAGTCGGGGACTCCCTAAAAGTTCTTCTGTTTAATGCGAGGTCTATCAGAAACAAGTTTTTAGAACTTCGTGGCCTCGTAGCAACAGAAGAACCGCAGATGGTGGCCATAACGGAGTCGTGGATAAAAACCTTAAGCCGAGATTTTAAAGGTGAATTCACGATTCCCGGTTAGCAGCTCTTCTTCAAAGATAGGCGGGACAGAGAGGGTGGCGGTGTGATGTTGTATGTCAAGGATACTCTCAACTCGACGGCTTGCAACATCGTATCCGACCATGAACTACTAGGTGTTGACCTAGAGATAGGTCCTGCCAAATACAGGACCCTGGTGCTTTATAGATCTCCTGCCCAACTCGTTGAAAAGGACAGAGATCTGTACCAGCTACTAGGAAAACTTGTGAAAGACAGAGTGTGTATCGTCATGGGTGATTTCAACACACAAGTTGACTGGGAAACCAGAGAACCCTGTGGTGAGAACGCACTACTCCTGGAGTTCACGAACAACGAGTTCCTCACTCAATGGGTGAGAGAGCCAACGAGAGGAGACAATATCCTAGACTTGGTTTTCACCTCTGAGGATGACATCGTTGAGGACCTCTCTGTTGGCGAAGAGCTCAGTGGCAGTGCCCCTAACTAATTAGATTTGTAGTCAAAGTCCCCAAGGCAGAGCCTGCAACTAGTAAATCAAGGAAACTGGATTTGAGAAGAGCAGACTTTACAGGTCTACGCGCGGGACTGACTGACGCGAGGCTAGAAGAGTGCGATGCTGTTGAAGACTCTTGGAACAGTTTCAAAACCACATTCATGAGTCTTCAATCGCGTTTTATCCCTCTGAAATGCCCCCGTCGGTCTTCTGTTCAACGAAAGTGGTTTAATCGAGAAATCGGGCAACTGCTTAGGGAGAAGAAAAATGTGTACCGGCATTTGAAGATCTCGGGTGACTTTGACGAATACCGGAGTCTAGCCAGGAGAGTGAAGTCCAGCATAAGGGAGGGTAAGCGGTCTGAGGAACTCCGAGTGGCGAGACTCTGTAAAGAGAATCGCAAGGAGTTTTTTGGATATGTGAACAGCCGTAAACCAATCCTTCGAACGATTGGCCCTTTGAGGAATGAGGAGGGGACATTAAAGCATTCAGATGCAGAAAATGCCATCCTCCTCAACGACTACTTCTCTTCAGTGTTTACTGAAGAGTGTGGTCCCATTCCCCAGTCGACGGATTCCTACTCTGGGGAAAAGCTGGAGGCAATGGACATCACCGAAGGAGAAATAAAGAAAAAGATCGCTGACCTAAAGACGAATAAGTTCCCTGGACCGGACGGGTTTCTACCTAAAGTGTTAAAAGAAGTGTGCGATGAAGTATCACGACATCTGTGCGCTATCTTTAACATGTCAATCCGGACTAAATGCGTTCCTAGAGACTGGCGTGAGGCGGAGGTGACTTCTATCTTCAAGAAAGTAGACCGTAACCAACCGTCGAACTACCGACCTATCAGTCTGACTTCGATAGTCGGTAAACTCATGGAAAGCATCATGGTGGACAAAGTGACGTCGTATTTAGAGTCAAACCTGCTACTGAGGAGTTCCCAGCACGGCTTCCGAAGGCAACGGTCATGCCTGACGAACCTTGTAGAATTCCTCCACTTCGTTTTCAGTGAGCACGATCGGGACAAGGCCGTGGATGGGGTCTACCTAGACTTTTAGATAGCCTTTGATAAGGTACCACACCGCCGCCTTCTCCGGAAAGTGCGAGCGCTTGGCATAGACGGAAAGGTAGCCGGCTGGATCGAAAACTGGCTAAGTGGCAGACGGCAACGGGTGGTGGTAAATGGACAGTCTTCTGAGTGGGTGCCCGTTACTAGCGGGGTGCCTCAAGGTTCTGTCCTGGGACCACTACTATTCATCATCTACGTCAACGACATGGACGGTGACATGGTTGCCAAGATTTCCAAATTTGCCGACGATACCAAGCTTGGTATGAACGTTACAAAGGATGGAAATACTGCCCGCCTGCAGGAAGATCTTGGGAAGATTGGGGAGGGGTCGGACACGTGGCAAATGCCTTATAACGTGGGCAAATGCAAAGTGATGCATATCGGCCACAGAAACCCCCAATCTCAGTATATCCTTAAGGGCACTGCTCTTGAATCGAGTGACACTGAGAAGGACTTTGGTGTTACTATCACTAGTGACCTCAAGTTTTCGAAACAGTGCATTGAGGCGGAGAAAAAGGCCCAAAGGATGCTGGGCTATATTAAGCGCCAGTTTGGTTATCGGAACCAGGAGATTGTACTGTGCCTGTACAACTCACTTGTCCGACCGCACCTGGAGTATGCCGTACAATTTTGGAGTCCTTCATTGCGAAAGGACATCGTGAGATTGGAACGCGTACAAGCCAGGGCAACCAAGCTGATTCCCTCTATCCGACATAAAAGTTATGAGGATAGACTAAGGGAATTAGATCTTTTCTCGCTGGAAACCCGTAGACAGCGTGGTCAGCTTATCAAAGTTTTCAAAATACTTCGAGGGTTCGACAATGTTGACTCCCAGGGTATTTTAACACTGAGTGAGAACAGAACGCGCAATCACGGCTTCAAACTTAAACTGAAGCGTTACAACCGCAATCTGTGTGGAATTTTTTCACTTACAGTATCTGCAGTATGTGGAATGCACTTCCAGTGGAAGTTGTCAACAGTTAATCTGTTGACCAGTTCAAGTCAAGACTAGACAAAGTCTTGAAAAGTGTCCGTTTATGGACGCAAAACAATTGAGCAGCCTTGTGCCCGCTCGATTGCTAGTTCAAAGGTACGCTATTTGAATGGACCGTTAGGTCTCCTAGGGTACCTTCTTTCCTTGTTGTTACTCCTTGTTGTTACACCGCGCAGTGATCAAATTTTTGACCAAGAAAGGCAAGAATGCAAAAGAGATCCATGAACGCATGGTTGCAGTGTACATCGACACCGCCCCTTCCTATGCAACCATTGCTTGCTGGAATAGGAAGTTCTGCCATAAGCGTGAGTCCCTTGAAGATGACCCGCGTCCATGACGCCCGTTGGACGTGACCAACGAGAACAATGTGGCCTGTGTGGAGAGGATGATCCTCGAAAATCGACGGGTAAAGGTCGAAGAAATCGAGCGAGAACTTGGAATATCACATGGAAGTGTTATCAACATCATCCACGACAATTTGGCCATGACCAAGGTCTCTGCCCGTTGGGTCCCTAGAAACCTCACGAAAACTCACGCCCCATGATCGACTTCAACGTCGTCAAAGTACACAAGGCCAGAGTTGCACAAGCTGCCCTGCGCGAATTCGGATTCGAGGAGCTCAACCATCTCCCCTACAGTCCAGATCTGGCCCCTAGCGACTACGTTTTATTCCACCAGCTCAAGGCTGCACTGCATGGACGCCGGTTTGGGGACGATGAAGATGTCCAGCTCGCCGTGCAGGAGTGGATTGAATAGCAGTCGGGAGATTTGTGGTTGTCGGGAATTCGAAGCCTCAGGGACAAGTGGCGCAAGTGCATTGAAGTAAGGGTAGTTATATTGAAAAATGATAAAATACTTTTCCTTCTATCTCGTTTCCTCATATCCGAATTGCAAAACTTATTGACCGCCCCTCGTATGTCACATGCAATGTTTCTAACAAACCGTTTGTAATCAGATCCAATTAAATAGAATCTTACTTTCGTAACTCAAGTGAACTCTCTCCCAATCTGCATCTCTCCAAACAATATGAGCTTCAGCAAATTAGAATCTCTCTTTCTGGTTCTTCTTTCTAATGAGTCGTGTGGTTGCTGGAGAACGAACAGTTAAACCAGATACATTGAAGCGATGCAACACTCTAAAACGTTTCGCTTCTTTGCCACTATTAGTCTGAGTTTTTTGAGAAATTCCTGCCTGCAGTCTCGGAGGGATCCTTTATATAGAAGAAACTAATGGCTATCTTCTTAGACGGTAGTTATGCGGGTTCCACTGACTTTTTACAGGGGATTTATAGGGGTGTTTTTATTCACTGTATAACTTTAGAAACGCAAAATCACACTCTTGGACCTTCTAACCTCTCTTGAAAATGCAGTAAGTGTCCTCCCCAAAGTTTTCAAAGTGAACAATTCCCTGACAGAGCCCAGGAGTCATTTTCAAGTGTGGTGGCTTCCTGCAAACTGAGTACGAACAATGGTGGTTGTATGTACAGTTCTTACTGAGAAAAATGTTGCCAGATGATTTCAAGAATCTTCTAGAAGGTTCCGAAAATATTTTGTTAGTTTGTTGAGTATAATTTCTTTAATATCGATAATATGATATGGAATCTTCATAAAATATATTAAATAAATGCCTTTATGTACCATGCAACTTTAATTTACCTTCACATACCATATGATAGATCCAGTGTCGTATAAAACAGCATCGGGGTGATCGACCCATACGAGCCTCGTCTTAAGCAATAGATAAGCCTCGCCCATTTAAGTACATAGCATAAAGTATAGCTATAATATCCCTTGATAGCTTTAAAATAGTTACTGGTACCCGAAATAAGAAAGAATATTTTCGAATCCCTTTTTCATTTTAAAACAAATTTTAATTCAAAACAAACAGAGACCACTCTTCAAATTGTGTCTTAACCTGTCCTAAGTTTTAGGATAAAGAATTTGTAGGCAAAGGCTAATTTTTGTATTCTAGTGCTGACGATAAGGCTGGACCTTGAAACGATCAATTTCAGATGTTCATCTCCACAACGTGCTTGGTATTTATCTCTATTTTGAATGCAATTTGCCACAAAGTAGAAAATGCATTGTCTTAACTGTGAAAAAATAATGCTTTAATAAGATACTTCCAAATTTAGGCATATAACTCTTCAATAATTAATACTAAATATTGAAAGAAAACAGTGGCCTCCACCTATCCCTTCAGCTCTTACTTTATGAGTAGAATTCCCTCTTATTGGCAAATTATTAGGGAGATATTATGCTCGATGGTATCTTTCAGTGCTATGGCCTCTAAAATTGTAAATAATCATAATTAGTATCTAGGTGTTGAGAATGAATCTTAAAATTCAGTGCTCTAGGTGATATACTCGGTAAGACCTTGCAATTATTTAATTACGCTGTTTACTAACTACAGAAAAAACGAGTTATCAAAAAGTGACTAGTAGGAATTTAATTATATAATGGCTTTTGAAAGTATTGTCATCAAATTTCTGTTGCTCCTTAATGATAGAAAAACCAAATCGATATTGATAAAAACTAAGTACTTCGTAAGCAGGAAATCTAAATCTGTACTACAATTAATAGTAACAAAAACCGTTCATAGTTCAACAATGAAGTGCGGTGTGTTACTAAACATAATTTTCCATAACCATGCAACTTCTTGAAAAATTACTTATTCCTCATTTCTTTACGATCTAAACACGTTTATTCACTCCTAAGAATAAAAATACGTAATTAAGTGTCTTGTATTGGAAATATTATTAAGGAAATAATGGGAGTGTCTCAAGGTTTCTCGCTGGCACCCCGCCTGTTTCTTCACTTATGAAATGAGACTGAGGCTAGACACATTCTTGTATCTTAGCCAAGTAAAAACACAGCTTCGCATTTGGGCAAAACTGGCCCCCTCTGGTATGTTTAGTCAGTGAAAAAAGATCCAAATTCGGCGAAAGGTGGGCGGGGGAAGCATATTCGGTTCAAAGTCCCTGCGGTTGTCATATACTGTAGCGAAGCGGGGTTTCGATCCAACGTAAATTTTTTGTAGTGTTTGAAAGAATCTAAGGTCGAGGAGACATTAAAGAGAATTTTTTTAAATATTCATTTTTGGTACCCCAGAATAAAGTAGCTTCCAAAGGAAAGCGAGGATAAGGGCATACACGAAAAAGAATGAAGAAAGAGTGGTAATAGTAAAAATCTGGAGAAATCACATAATGCACAATAATCTACATACCTGATTAATGCTACTTTTGGGGGGATAGAAACACTGTCTTCCACCATGAGGGATGCTAAGTTACATTAAATATGGTGTCATCATATGGGGGCCCCATTTAAGTTTGCTTGATATTGGGACGGTACTTATACAGTTGGTAACCAACAGACGTTTAAATACAGTCTTCTGGGTGTATGTCGTTAAAAGTGACTAAATCCCGATAGAGACCGTACAGTGATGCGCAAGTTAATTGGGACAGTGATAGACAAACGACAAATTTCACTATTCATGTATTATTTTCAAAATCATAGCATGCATATCATCTTAATGTTGACAATTATTAAGAAATATGTCCTCCCTTTGCTTTAATAACCTAAGCAACCGGACTTGGCATGGATTCCACTAATTTTTGGCTCATATTCCGTACTTCCTCATCGTGATACCAGGCCAGTATAACAACACATCAGATTTTTTAGTGGGTAGCAGCCCTTCGCCATGGTCCTCCGCCTGATGATTTCCCACAGATTCTCGATTGGATTAGGGTGTGGTTAATTTCCAGGCCATTCCAGTATCGTAATCGTCTCGGCTCGGAAAAAACATTGCATTTTGTGGAGACGTAGCATAGGGCGTTGTTCTACTGGAAGATGACATCACTGTCTGGAAATGATTAACGATTTTCGGGAGTAGATGATTCTTTAAGGTTGCTTAGTACAAGTCAAATGTTTCACGTTCATACCAGCGGTAAGTAGAGCCTTCTTGAGGGGTCTCCGCGCATTTCTGCTGGTTTCAAGAAGCCTTTGGCGAATAGTTGACGAGTCAATGTGGATACCAGCAGCTAATAAATCACGCTGTGTGTCTTGGCTGGTCTTTCACGGGTCTTTTACCCTATTGTGTAGCAATATTTTGTCATCTTGTGACTTCGCTCTTCTTTATGATTCGACCAACAGTCGACTTTGTCAGCCTCAGCTTACTGGCTATCTCCCGAACTAACATATCAGCATCTTCACGCAGTGCTACAACCTTTACTCTCATCCTGGGGGTATTATCCATCCTGCGAGCTAGCCTGTTAATGACTGCACTCATTGCAGTCTTTGTTTTGTTCGTCGTCCTTGGTAACCGAGGTTTACCAAATGTTACCATTTGGCGAAATCTATATGGTTGTCAATTAGCAAAATAAACGCCTGAAACATCACAGGCACTCAGAATAACTGAGTGATAACTCAAGAATCATCTATAACAGGACTGAGATCGAAAAATGAAAAATTCTTGAGGTGCCCCAATTAATTTGCAAAGCACTCACTGTACGTCTAGGAATATTGGTTTAGTTTTGGGAGGAGATTTGAATAAAACATTGCCTAAATTAATATAAATCATATAAACTACATGGAATCGTATGATTAATATTTAAATAAGCTAAGGAATTAAAGTAGTATTACATTTAACCTGGCATGTGTTTCGGGAGATTGTTGCTTTAACGTGATCCAGGCGTCGTTTCTCGATTGGGAAGATGCGTTTCATCTTCAAGAATACCTCCTTTTTCATTAGTCTTGTAAACATGTGGGTAGTTCGTCGTGAGATACCTGAAACAAATCCCAAAATTTAATAAATAGAACTCTACCCCTCTTTATGAATTTATGTAAGTGTTAAGTCGTTAATATAATGAATTCGGAAATAATTATCCATACAGATCCCGAGTAAATATTAATTTCCTCATTCTCTTCCGTAAAGAGCAAAGGACATTTACATGTAGAGTCGTCTACAAATAAAGAGTATAAATTAAGGCAAAGGTAAATGAAGATAACGATATACTTAATTTGTCTTAAAATATTGTGTAACACAAAGGAACCAACGGGAAAAGGAAATCTGCCTACAGAGGCGTAACTTCTATGAGCTCTTAGAAGTTAACACTCTGCATGGAGTGTCAGCTGGCTTAAAGAATTGGTCCTCGGAGATAGTAGTCGCATCTTGGTCAAACGGTGAAGAAACTTTGGTTAGTAGATGCATGGTGTCCTTTTAATTTACTGTTGGCCCAAAGGTAGTGGATGAACACTGTTTTGGTCATTGATAAATAGACCCTTCTTGGGAAATTTTTTTTCTTTTTATATGTTTCGCTGTTAAAGAAACAGGGAACAAAGAGGGAAATGCAAGAAAAGACCTTCTTTAAGCATAATACGGGATGGGTTATAACTCACTTTCAATCTCTCCGTGAGGATTAAACAAACGGTTAATCTTTCCTTTCCCCGTAGTTAGATGGTTCTAAATGAGTATAGGAGAGACTCAATAACGATTACATAATTCTATATGGTTGGCTAGCTGAGCTGAAGGCTACTAACAAATTTTAAGGAAGTGAGGAAATGGTCAACCTTTAGTTTACAGGTGAGAATTTTCAATAAACTTTATATATATATATATATATATATATATATATATATATATATATATATATATATTTGTGCCGTCCTAAAGTCCTGGTTAGGGGTCTCCGAGAAATCGGACGGTATCGGGGTTCTGATGGGGATGGGCTCCTGGGCTTCTTTCTTAGCTCGGCCTCAAGGAAGGGTGGCCTGAGACACAGGGTCGGAACTTACTTGGGGGCTCTGTCCTATAAGTACGGAATAGAATTGTATGGTTGCTGAAATGACTTCAGCCCAGCCATCATGATATTGAAACTGCAGGTAACATCTAACGACGGGGAATTGGTTCGCCCGCCCAAGGTAGTCATGTACCACCGCAAATTTTTCGTGGTGAGGGTCCACTGGGGAGAGGAGTTCGTCGGACACGATGAAACACGTACATCTTGTGTCCCTGACGAGAGTCGACACTCGGCAGCCGTTCACGCTGCCCTCCTCAAATTTCAAAGTTCCCGATGAACTTTTATCGGAAATAAAATTCACCTGGTGGACTGACGGAGGGTGAGGAGTTGCTGCTTGGGTCTGCACCACCGGGGAAGCCGGGGTGGCATTAATCTGGTGAACTTGATGGGCTGGTCCGCTTTTAAGCCTAAAAATTTGGGGACAATTCCAGCTCATGTGGTTTTCTACACCACAGGTGAAGCATATGATTGGTCGCTTCGGGAAGAGAGATGGAGGAGAAATCTTAACAGGAGGTTTGGAGTCCCGTTGTTGGTTTTGAGGAATAAAGTTTTGGGGTTTTACGGGGCCCGGAAAAACTTCGTAAGGTAGTCATGAACCACCGCAAACTTTTCGTGGTTAGGGTCCACTGGGGGGAGGAATTCGTTGGACACGATGAAACACGTACATCCTGTGTCCCTGACGAGAGTCGATACTCGGCAGCCGTTCACGCTGCCCTCCTCAAATTTCAAAGTTCCCGATGAACTTTTATAAAAAATAAAATTTACCTGGTGGCCTGACGGAGGGGGGGAAGTTTCTGCTTAAACACGAGCTAATTCAATCTGATGGTGAAGCTCAGCTTGTCTTATCCGTTCCTCTCTTTCTCTTTCTTCTCGTTGGATTTCTCTTTCTCTTTCTTCTCTTTCTCTTAACTTTTCTCTTTCCGTTCTTTGCTCCTCTCGAACGTACTCAATTAGTTCTTTTCCGCAGAGTCCCAAGGATTCTCTTTGCGCTTTAAAAATTTCGAACTGAGTCATCTTTGCACTTGGGGGCGCACTAGTCAATCAACAAAAATTCCTAGCAACAAGAATTATGCCTCTATAGAATTAGCCTACCTAAATATGGGCACTGACCTATTCGTACTTGGTTTCTCGATCTAAATAACCACTGACTAAAATCCCTAAAAAAAACAGAAACAAATTATTATAACAGTTCCTTGAGCTACTCCAGCTTTTTAAGTTTCAAAAAAAGGGATAGCAATCGTTAAAACAAAAGGGAACTACTATACTCTAGGGTCCACTGGGGAGAGGAGTTTGTTGGACACGATGAAACACGTACATCCTGTGTCCCTGACGAGAGTCGATACTCGGCAGCCGTTCACGCTGCCCTCCTCAAATTTCAAAGTTCCTGATGAACTTTTATAAAAAATAAAATTTACCTGGTGGCCTGACGGAGGGGGGGAAGTTTCTGCTTAAACACGAGCTAATTTAATCTGATGGTGAAGCTCAGCTTGTCTTATCCGTTCCTCTCTTTCTCTTTCTTCTCGTTGGATTTCTCTTTCTCTTTCTTATCTTTCTCTTAACTTTTCTCTTTCCGTTCTTTGCTCCTCTCGAACGTACTCAATTAGTTCTTTTCCGCAGAGTCCCAAGGATTCTCTTTGCGCTTTAAAATTTTTGAACTGAGTCATCTTTGCACTTGGGGGCGCACTAGTCAATCAACAAAAATTCCTAACAACAAGAATTATGCCTCTATAGAATTAGCCTACCTAAATATGGGCACTGACCTATTCGTACTTGGTTTCTCGATCTAAATAACCACTGACTAAAATCACCAAAAAAAACACAAACAAATTATTATAACAGTTCCTTGAGCTACTCCAGCTTCTTAAGTTTCAAAAAAAGGGATAGCAATCGTTAAAACAAAAGGGAACTACTATACTCTATTATTATAACGAATAACACTATGCTTTACTCGACTGAGACCAGTGTTTGCAAAGATATAGCGTTAAACCCCATACCTGACACGAAATTTGAATAGTATATATATATATATATATATATATATATATATATATATATATATATATATATATATATATATATATATATATATATATATATATATATATATGTCGTAGAATGGACTCCCGACGATATACCATATATAACTATTCGTTGAGGGAACTTATTTAATTATCTTTAGAGTGCGTGGATGTCTGGCTGGCCGATATTATGTATCTTCGATATGCTTAAGAAGTGGAACTGACCTCACGGAGTATCATACAGAACCAACATTCCCATCTCCAAACACTCTCTTCTTCCTCCTTTTCTCTAAGTTTAAAAATTCTTGAATCTCTTTACATCAAACAAATTAACCCCGAACTCAATGATTATTCATCATCCCTTAAGTTATTCACTATATAGACAAATGTACAATCAACCACATCCACCATTCTAGTTTTCTTTTCGCCTAATTTTGCCCGTACTATCAGTTGTTTCTCCAAGCTTAACCGTTATAAGGTCAGTACTCGTGCAGAGAAATTTTTATTTCTTTTTTAGTTTGTCCCATTAATATTTAAACGATCTGGTTCATTATTGACTTTACCTATATTTATTGTTTTAGTCGTCCTTTTGACCCCTCCATTATTGATTATTTACTATTTAAACTTTCGTGCCTTAGTCTAGTCATATTATTTGATGTTCAATCACTTAAAATTTAACTTAATTAAACTACTTGCTTCGCTCCATTTATTAATATCAATTTTTCGCCCTGCCCATATAATTTTCTTGCTGTGTTTTATAGTGATTTTTTTTTGTATTCCGCTTGATTCATGTTTAGTATTCATATTTGTTGCTCATAAGATTATTTAATATTTTTTTTCTGTCTTATTAATCGATTTCTCCATGCCTTGCTTTCGACTTTATTGCTATAGTTTATAATTTTTTGTATTTCGATAGTCATTTAAGTCATGTTTATTATGCATATTTAAAAAACTCGTGGGATTATTATTTAATTTAGTTAGTTTTTTTTAAGATATTACATCAATTTCTAATAGATTTTCACTAATTTGATTTCTGTGTTTAGTTATTCTTCTAAAAATAATTTTTGGTATTTAGAATTCGCTGATGATGGTCATCGCCAATATACAACACCACCAGAGACACAAGTACATAAACCAACACAGCGGTGCTTCAAAAAGAGGAAAACCGCATCAAACTTCAAAAGATACTGAAGTAATTACCAGTAAATGTTGTTTGCAAGAGAAAAGGACTCAAAGAAGAATATCCCCTTCATTTTTCCATGAATTCCTTCCGTCCCTATGTCTCTTAAGTATAGCTCCACGTGGATTAATCTCTGAATCAAAAGAGAAAAATAAAAGAAGAAACAAATTGAATATCCATCACCACCTCACAGGTGCAGTTAATTAAGTCGGGCGCTAAAACCTTTTGCCTTGCCGATGAAGCGCAAATCTCCGTATTCCGGAAAATGCTAGACGGAGTTTCCCACCCACATCGTAAAGGCCATTAAGACATGGGTCAGGCGACAGATGCTAATCCATCTGGCCGCCGGAAGCGGTTAGCGAGTCGTCTGAGCCTGGCAACGAGAAGAAACTAAAAAATGGCTGTCATATAAATAGCCTGGGTTTTCTAATGTCGGCAGATTGATTTTTAGAACCCTTCGCCTTCGGTTCAGATCGTGAGTCTGTTTCCCTAAGTCCCTGGTATTCGCTTATACCATCGAGGTTGGATCTCACCAGGCAGATCCATCTCTTTTTTGAAGGCTTACTCTGTTCAGTGCAAGCATCGAATCGTTTCATCCCCGAAGGATTGGCCGGGATTCCTCTCGTCTCACCTGGAACTCTCCCTCAAGGATCTCCAGTTTCCCGTGTGAGATTTCGCGCCGAGCTGCGTCAGAGTCTCGATTTTTGGAGGTTGCACTTCTCTGGAGCAGAGGTGCTATCGTCCGTCTTCAAGGAGGATCGTGAACTCGCTTTCTGGTCTCCCCCTCCCCCGTTTCATTCTTGTCACCATCAGGATATTCGGCCAAGAACAAACCAGCATGAACAATCCAGGGTTAAGATTGTAATTTGGGAACGCGTTAATGGAGATACATTGTAGACCCCATTATCACTTAAAATCTCAAATGAAGTTGTTTCAGGATTTTTTACCTCCTAATTAAGGTTCAGAGGTCAGTAGTCTAATCCCCCCCTCACTTATTTAAAGCAATGTATGTCCAGGCTGCTGTTCATTCCTTTAAAAGGTCTTTAAGAATAAAGAGGAAAGCGCTCGGAATCGTTTTTCACTTTTCCTTTGTGGATGTATCTGCATACTCGTAACTTTGACTCACGTGCACTTTGTGAGTTTTTTTCATATATGTATATATAGACGTATTGTCTGGGAAGGTGACCTATTTCTCGACATTATTGTTAAAGCTGCCCTTCGAATACAAAGACGAATCAAGCTTCACTCGATAAAAATGGAGATAAATTTATGGGTAAGATGATAAAGGGTTAATGAAGGGAGGAGTGTATGAAGGGGATGATTGAATGAAAGAGAGAGAGTAAGAGAGATTAGTGAAAGAGAGAGATGAGAGATGAGAAAAAGAAAAAGATGAAATATGAGTAAAGCTGTGCTAGCGTAATGAGTAGATTAATGTGGAGAGGGGCTTGTGCTGAGCCTATCTCAACAGCTTAGCCTCACACAGAATTGATGATGGCAAGAGTTAATCAGGACGTCCATCGACTGTGAGAGGTTGCAGAGGTCTGCCGGACATCCTGTTGGTCGAAAGCCACCCAATGTGGGACACTACTCATAGCTTTTTCATTCGGGGTTGTGTTCCCGTAGACCTATCCTAATCAAAGCTAACCCACAGGTTAGGTGGAGTTATTCTTGGTGAGAAAAAGAACTGTTCAAGCGCTCCTGAACAATGGAACCATTCTGAATAATTTGAACAATCGGCTGTCTACTGATGATGTCAAAGTCGGTATGCAATTAGAAAAAACATTCTCTGCGACAACTTGGGTGGCCTCTATTAGGAATTTTTGTTGTTAATTGCTTGCCATTTCCGTAAACATCTTTCTCCAGGATGGTCCGTAAGTTATCTATTAGATTTAGGGCGCAATTGTTTGGAGGCCTGTCCATAATTGAGTCTCCTACAAAACACGAAACACTCAACTAAACGTCAAAGTTAAAAATCCCGCAAACTCCCATGAAAAGCTCATGGAAAGTCCTAAATCCGACTTACTTCCTCTGTTTCATGAATCAATTCAAGAGAAATACAACTCTAGCTTAATCGATAAAAATGAATCTTCACTCATGAGCAAGGAAAACTCGGAGCAGCATTGGGCCTCAGAGGTACGGTGTGCAAGGCCAACGGTTTGTGGACACGCCCTGGCGCCTACCAGCAACTTCGCTCTCCTTCCACTGCCTTGTGGGTTCTGCTTTTTTAGGCAAACCAGGATCGAGAGTGCCTATAGGTGAGTACCATAGATTGGTCTCGGCAGCTCCCTGCCGCCGAGGATGAAACCTGGTCGTCTCGAGCCTCTCCTGCCACCAAGGTCCTTCTCCCTTCGGTCAAGATACGGGTCCGAAGACTGCACACATTCCTACCTGTTTAAACATATTGGAGATTTGATGCCCTCAATATAAGAGTATCCGTCATCATCGACCTCGGCGGACTTCCCAAAGCAAAGCAAGAGAGTATATATCTATATAATAACCAGGCAATGGCTTCGCCACTATCCCCTACGGGGAAAGCTTGCGCTTCGCTACTAAGATTAAAATTTCAAATCTAAAAAAAACAGCCATGGTTAATTTTTTATAATTTTCTGAACTTCGCCAATTATAATAACACTGATCAACACATATCTTTCATTAGAGATCGTTATATACTTTTCTAAATGCAATTTCCATGTTGAATCCGAATCTGTCTTCTCTATGCTGTATCACGTACCGTTTTTAAGCTATGCTAAAAATTCAAAATGGCCGCCTGCAATTATTAAAAGTAGTATATTACTGGTATTGCTCTATTGCGTGCATCATTATTGTACTGCTAAGTTGAGCAAACTAGATGCTTCATGATTTCTTGCTGGTTAAAGGGGTATATAAAAGAATTCATTTACATTTGTAGCCAGCATGCATATTTTGCGCAATTATTTATAATTTTGTTTTATGCTTTCAGGTTCCTCATATGATGTGCATCTTCTAAGCTGCTCCCTCTGCGTTGATCATAAGACCCTTCCAAATATTTCCACAAAGCAGTAATAATGCCTCTAGAGTGCAAATCCATCCAGATAAATTCTGCTATGTATGTGGGCATTTTACAACAAAATCTTAGCAGCGTACTATCACGAATGATATTAAGAAAATATACAAACTCTCCTTCGGTTGCCTTCTGAGTGACCAAGATAAAGCATGGGCACCACACCAAATTTGTACTTCCTGCTCTAATGGATTACGTGACTGGATTAATAAAAAGAAAGCTGCAATGCCCTTCGCTGTTCCTATGATATGGAGAGAGCCCAGAGATCATCTCGAAGATTGATATTTGAGCAGTGTGACCACAATTGGGTTTTCTGCAAAGAACAAGCACCAAATTGTTTATCCAATCATGGATTCGGCGTGCAGCTCAGTTCCACATGATGTAGTTTGCCCATTCCAGTTCCACCTGATGATGGCCTCGTACCTGATGATATCAGTGATAATAGTAGTAGTAAAGGTGCATGCACATTAGATGCGGATGTTGAATATGAGGATGCTAACTCTGAGCCAAAGTTATTTACTCGGGAAGATTTGAATGCTCTTGTGAGAGATCTGTCACTGTCAAAGGAGAAAGCAGAATATTTAGCAACTCGACTGCAGGAAAAATTTCTACTCGAGAAAAATCTGCAAGTGAGTTACTTTAGAAAGCGTAATTGTTATTTAACTTCATTCTTCACAGTTCATGGACCTCTCTGCTACTGCCATGATATAAATGGATTGTTTAAAGCCTTGTCACAGACATATGAGGCGTCTGACTGGCTTCTCTTTATTGATGCTTCTAAGACAATTCTGAAAGCTGTCCTTTTGCACAATGGCAATGTAAAGCCTCTGATTCCTATTAGCCATTCTGTCAACCTTAAGAAGACATATAACAATATGGATATTCTTCTTAAAGGCATAAACTACCAAGCCAATCAGTAATACATCTGTGGTGATCTAAAAGACATAGGCATGCTAATGGGTATGCAAGGAGGATTCACGAAGTACTGTTGCTTCCTCTTCCTGTAGGATAGCCGTGCAACTGCAAAACATTATGAGAAGCATGACTGGCCACTTCAATCTACATATGAGCCTGGAATAAGCAGCGTTAGTCTGTCCCCCTGGTAGAGCCGCCTGAGAAAATATATCTGCCACCTCTTCATTTGAAACTAGGTCTAATGAAAAACTTAGAGAAAAGCAATGGCTAAGGACAATTCTCAAGGATTCCAATATCTGTGCAAAAGATTTCTACAATTGAGCGCGGCAAAATTAAAAGATGGCATATTTGTCGGACCACAAATCAGGGAGGTTTTAGCAGACCCTGACTTCGAGAAGACCCTCACTCCTCCTGAACTAAATGCATGGCTAGCCTTCAAGTGGTTATGTGCGAACGTCCTGGGCAGCAAAAAGTCACCTGCATACAGAGATGGCGTGGAAAACCTTCTTCAATCTTATATAGAAATGGGATGCCGTATGTCATTTAAAATCCATTTCCTGCATTCGCACCTAGGTTTTTTTTCCAGAAAATCTTGGAGTCGTAAGTGACGAGCAAAGTGAATGTTTTCACTAGGATATCAAGACTATAGAAACTCGCTATCAAAAATTTTTGAATGACAGCATGATGGGAGATCATTGTTGGATGTTATGTCGTGATAATCCTGATAAAAAATTGAAACGCAAATCCCATGCACAACGCTTATGAATTCGAGTTTTGACTTATTAGCCCTTCAATCATTGTTTACCATTCTTATACATGCAATATAAGTACCATTAACTTAATGATGCTTGTGGAATAAATAAAAAATGGCTATTTATCTTTATCATATGTTTACGCCAAAAGAGAATGATAAATTTTAGGGTTTCTATATGTTAAATGCATCTTCTTGTCTCAGTTGAACTTCTCAATGCACATGGAGATATACAGAAGGAAATTTTCTACTAGCAATGGCGCTATGCAACCATATATCACCAGTTTCGGCAAAAAAATCAGAGTAAAACGCTACATTCTATCAGCGACCGCGGTCATATTGCATTTTCGAATATCTCGAAAACCTGATGTGCTAAAGAGAAACTAAAGTCAAATTTGAAATCAGCGAGAAAAATACCATGAGTGAAGTTTGCTCAGGTCTCTGATGATTAAAAAAAAGTTTAAATCTGTTGGCCAGTGTAATTTTTAAAAGGAGCTCTAAACTAAATTTTCCCCTTTCAAAATATCACGTTGCTAAATTATAGTTATAGAAAATATAGAAAAATAAATTTTCTGAACTTCACCATTTGTAATTCTTTGTGTTTAAAAATCACAAAATTTCGATACTTATATTTATTTCTGAACTTCACCATTTTGTTTTTGATATTATAAAAGAATAATTAGAAATAACTTTGATAAAAAAACATGTCATAAACAAACTAAGATGAAATTATTATACGAATACTAAAAAAAATCCCCTTCTTAAATTATAGAGTTAGTGATGATGATGATGATAATGAAGTCTGTCTCTGTTTGTGTGTGTGTATCTATCTGTTCATCTATAGGAAAGAAGGTTAGACAATATACAGAAAAAGTAAAAATGTATTTACCTTACAATATTATTCACATGTAGGAAGCAAAGGTAACTTATTTGTCCATGCACTACAAGGAAAGACAAATAATAATTTCTACCAAGACGGTTAAAGAATAAGTTGTGATAAATAAAAAATTTTCAATATGTATCTTGCTTAGACTTTTAGTCGTGGGCGAGTCTACATCCCACTATGTCGTTTGGTCCCCGTTTTGCTTTCTATTTTTTGTAATAACATTGTAACTATTCAGCGGATTCTAATAAAATTTGAAACCCTTATGTTGTTTTACATTTTCTTTCTAATGATATAACCAACATGGTCCTCTTAAGGTTGCTCTTTGAATTATTGAAAGTTTTGTAAGTCGTAAGGTCATACATCAGAATAAGTGAGATCATGTAAGGTTGGGTCAGCAGACCTTGTTTATTCACGGGCGAATCTACATCTTACCATGTCAGTGGGTCGGTCCCATTTTTTGTTTTGGCAATAACATTGAAACTATTCCGTCGATTCTAGCGAAATTTGAATCCCTTATATTGTTTTAAATTTTCTTTGGAATGATATAATTGCTAAGGACCTTCCAAGGTTAGACCAGGAATTATTTGGCAATAATATCAACTATTCGGGAGATCTAACTAAATTTGAAACCTCTATATGTTTTACATTCTCTTTCAGATCTTATAATTGCCAAGGTCCTCCCAAGTTTAGTATGGGAATTATTAAAGTTTTGAAGGGGTTAAGGTTATAAAACAGAATAAGTGAAAACACGCGTCTTTTGGTCAGCAGACCTTGTTTTTTACTGAACAACGCCGGTTACCTTATTCAGGGGCTCATAAGTGAGCCTTCGAAGCATTAGATAGGACAATGCGAGACATCATAGATTTTGTAGCTCCTTTGAGAGGTGTCACTCTTTGCTGTAAGGAGATTTCAGGCAGACATTTCCCTTGTTCCCTAAAGGAACCAGGGCAAATAATATCGGGTCTTGCCTAAAATCATCTTCTCTGCGTAGGAATATTAGAACATTGCCTCTAAAGATAAATAAGAGAGCAGAGCTTTTTGGTAATCAACTGTCAGCACAATTTGCCCAAAATATTCTGACACTGGTAAATTGCAAAGTACCTCATGATTCTGAAGGTGGAATAGAAATTTCTCCTGTCAAAATAGTTATTAATACTATTGATAATCTCAAGGCAGAGGTACAGGGTTTCCCCGAAAAAACGGGCCCCAAATTTCGATAGGCCTCATTTCTTAATTTTCTGCAAGGATTAAATGAAAATTTGGTGATACCTGGTTTATTGTGTTAAGAAACATCATATCATAACATGAGAGTCTTTGGAGTTTTCTTCTTTATTCTAGATCACGTGTTTGAGATTAACTTCATTTAGCTTTGTGCTTTTCTTGGGACACAGCACAAAGTTGTCCATGACGGCCTTACAAACCGACCGGCTAATGGCTCTGATCTCTTCTCAAATAGCTTCCTTAAGTTCCGTAATGGTCCTGGGTCTCGCTGCGTACACTCTGTCCTTAAGGTAGCCCAAGAGAATGAAATCTGGGGGGGGCTAAGGTCTGGGCTGTGAGGTGCTCACTCAAAATCAGTCTTGAGACTGATCACACGGCCACCAAAGTTCTCTTTCAGCTAATCTCGGGATAGGTTTGAGGTGTGAGAGCTTGCGCAATCTTGCTAGAACCAGAATCTTCCCTTTAGCGACGGAAACAGGGTCTGCAGCTACCTCTTAAAGGTTTTGAGGAGCTCAACATAGCGCTCTTTGGTGACTGTCACTGTCGCGCCAGATTCCTCGAAGAATAATGGTCCAATGATGCCTCTGACTGAGATTGCAGTCCATATCGTGCACTTAAGAGAGTGTAGGGGCTTGGTGGCTACCTCATTTGGTCTGGAGCTCCCGGAAAATGACATATGTTTCGAGTTTACCTTTCTTTCAACATGGAAGTGAGCTTCATCTGAGGTCCAAAGGAGGTTAAGGAAAGTTGTGGTCTCCTGAATCTTCTCCATTATCTTGACTTCCATAGCTTTACTCTGCTTCTTGTCTAAGGCTGTAAGGGTCTGCCTTCTCTGTATCCTGTATAGATATGCCTTTACATCCATTACTAGCACTTTCCTGCAAGTCTCACGGGATATACCGAGGGACTGACTTCGATTGCGCACAGAGCGTTTTGGACTTTGCTTAACTTACTCTCCCACGCTCTCGACCAGCTCAGCTTTTCGCTTCCTGGGGCGTCCTGAATGGCTTGGATGGTTGTCACTGACTTCATTGAACTTCTCCACTGTCACATAGTTATTGAATTGTCCATCCAGTTCTGAATTCTGCTCTTTGAGGGGACCTTTTCACATTCGAACTAATGTACGAAAGTGTCCTACACTTTCTTGAATGAGCCTCTCTTGTAGTAATGTTTGACGCAGTATATTTTTTGCTGGATCTCCCAGTAACGGTGATTAGTGAACAAATGAAGGATATATCACAAAAGGTGTGTCCAGGCCCGTTTGGGGCGTTGACCCTGTATTACCCAATCTTCATCCAAACTACAAAAAACTAGAACTGGCTTTGTTAAAGAGCTATATTGTCTTCGAAGAAAACAACTGCCTGCAGAATCAATAAACATCTACTGCTTGCCCTCTCAGGAAGTTCACAAATTTACAAGTCAGTTGATATAATTTCGGTAATGCTCAAATAGTCGATTATTCCACAAAGCTCTTAAACTCTTTAAAACCTCCTGACATACCCCTTCACCAACTTGAACTGAAGGTAGTAGCTCTAAATAATGTTGTTGCGCAATTTGGATCCAACAAATCTCTGTAATCGCACTAGGCTTTTGGTAAAGAATTTGATGCCACATGTCATAGAGGAAACCATTCCTACTGCAAGTGTAAAAGGAGATGATGTCTTCATTCAAAGAATACCTCTAAATCCAATAGGGTCAAAATTGACATTTACATTCAGAAGACTACATTTCCCATCCATATAGGTTTTGCAATGTGAATTATAAAATTTATAAGGTGAATTACTGCCATAGTTGATTGCTATATGTTGATTGCTCTAGAGTTGGAAGCAAAGGTAATCTGTCTGTACATACTGCACAAGAAAAAACTAGGAATATTATGTACCGAGAAGTTCTGAACCCTTGCTGGATAAGATTAGGTTTAGTTCATAGAAAGAGAATACTGTTTGTAAAGAATAAAAAAGAAAGAGATATAATCCGTCCTAATTTATTTCCAAACGCTCATTTTACCCGGGCAACGACGGGTATTTCTGTTAGTATATATATATATATATATATATATATATATATATATATATATATATATATAATTTTTAAGATGAACCCAATGAGGAAAATAGAAAACTTTAAATTCATAGCCTGCAATAAATGTTCGACCACACTCAGGATCGCCGAATCAATATATATTAAATCTTTACAACCAACTCTTAATTCAGATAATTCGTCAGTTCCTCTTGATCTTCTGTATAACCCACAACCTACCAAACCATACTCAATATTATTGTTCAAATATTCGTTAGTTGAAATATTTCACCGCTTAAGTTAAGGTGTGTTCTTCACTATAGTTATTAAAATCTTTGTATATCACAACTTTGTAGTATAATTTATTTAAAGTGTTCAATAATTGCATATAGTGAATTAGGCATTTACCTTAATTTCTATAGTTATTACAATCCATTCATGTAAGTAATCTAAAGCTATATTTCTTATTCTTGTTAACTTTGATAATGAATTGTCATATATTCCTAGGAATCAGCAGATGAGCGCACAATCTCCAAACGCTGTTAATATGAATAAATGGATTTAGAAAAATGCTTAGATTATTTTTTGTCCTTGGCTTTTTAAACAAAGAAGTAGTCCTCAAGGTTAAAAAAACTGCAGCGCAAGCTTAACCAAGCAGCATCACTGTCCATTTTAACAAATTTTGCATATATATATATATATATATATATATATATATATATATATATATATATATCTGAAGGTTTATTTTCGTAGAATAATGGGCGGTGGAGGTTGCCCCGTCTAGTAAGGCCACTAGTGGTGTTGATGTACGCCATTTCTAACTTACAGGGGGACGTTTGATGGACATGATAATTTATTTGAATGAATTTTGTGATATAGTAAACATTGCATATTTATTATTTTTTCATAATTATGTTGCAACATTACAAATTTGACAACCAATTAAACGTTGCATAGGACAAATAATAATTTATGACTTATGTTAGGAAAGGAGCAGCCAAAATTGTATGATTTACGGATATTTCACTAGAAATTTCCCTACATTCCGCTTTCTTGTAGAATCGCAACTCGTTATATTTCCTATCTTGACTCGATATTTTGAATCCATTCAAATATTTTCTATAGTTCATGTATGGGTTTTTCGATGGTGTTTCAAAAACATGAACTTTGGATACTCAAACCATTTCTTCAGTATGGAGGCCTTAAATTTTGGATTTTGAACCTTTTGAAATTAAAACTGCAAGCCCAACTATAGTTTCCACTCTCCGCATGTTTATGGGTTGGTATGGTGGTTTTATGCCTAAAAGTTTATTAGCTCGCCCCCTAAAAGTCGTGTGAAATTAGGGCCAAATACTTACATATTCGTTTTGTCATTTTTCCCGCATTATTTATCACAGTAAATGTTTTGCTTTGCAAACATGAGTCTGGGAAAATCGTAAGTCTGTAGGGCACACACAAAGCACCGTACACAGAAAAATGAAGTTACATTCGCAATTAGCAGAATCTGCTCCTACATGCGAACATTCGTTTCGTCACCCACTGTTGAAAGTTCAGTAAGAAAATAAATGATACAAAGAACTTCAAACACTTTGAAGTATATATATTTGCATTTAAATAAAAATTGTTTTAACAAACCGTTAAGTAATTATCTCTCTTTCGGGAATTAATCTACCAAAATGGACAGAGGTCTTCAAAAAAGACAAGTTTTTGTTTTGTAATGATGTGCTAAGCTCACGCAAGTATTGAAATCTTCCAACATGCAGCATGGGATCTAAGCTTGGTATCATTTAAACTATTGACCCACCTACTACTAGATACATTAGATCCCACCAAAAATGTGCGGTTGATACTCGAAAGATAATATTTGAGGAGCTAATACCCAACCTACTTGAAGAACTTCATATAAATTAGCCACATATATGAACGTACTACTGTAATGACCACCTTTCATTTAGGGAAGAATAGACCAATAAAGATAATGTTTTGATAATGTATGTACAAGCTATAAAATTATTAAATGTTTTCCATTATAGACCTTATTTTGAACGACTAACTAATATATTTACGGATATAACTCCTAATACCTGCCACAATAGATTACTAACATAAAGTTAAATGTATATATAAGTATTCAGTTTTGTACGAATAAATTAAATATACTTGGAAGTGAAGTAATCGTAAGTAATTTAATCATTATGGCTAACTTAATAAAAGAAAGAAATATGGCATGATAGAAACATCATAGGGACAGGCGCCCTTCTGGGTGCTTCTGGTAAATATAAACGTAGTCACAATAATTGATATCATATGACTCGAAATCATTATAAATACATTCATAAGGAGCTATTACATATCGATTCGATATAAAGTTGGTTATTCGCTTATTCTAACTAATCATCTGGCGGTATTTTCAACTTTAATGGTAACTAATGCATTTTGAGCACAAAAATAGAATTCGCACCCACCGCGATGGAAGCGCCGTAATTATTTCGAAGAAATATCTTTTTATTGATTAATTACACGAATCTACTGAGGATTTTGTATGGAGTTAATGTAAAAATTATTTCTTAAAGAAGAAATCTGTGTAAATATATATAGTCAAGTGCTTAGGCAAACGATGATAAGAATAGCATTAATATGTTTTTTAAGGAAATAAACAAACGTCGATCAGTTCCGAAACTGATATCTTAAACTTAAAAGTTAATTTTGTTATTTTATTCTGGACCTGACATAATCTAAAAATGTATTTATTTTTATTATTACAATGATGCTAACAATGTAAGATTGAACTTACTGTGGGCTAATGTCTGCTGTATATAGCTAGTCAAGTTGTCTGAAGATTTTCAAAGAAGAGAACTAGAAGCAAAAAAGAATTATTTGAAAACAATTTCCAACGTCAACACCCTGTCAAAAATAAACTACGAAGAATTAAAGAACATAAGTTATAATTATCCCTACATCTTGTGAACGCTTAGTCCAGTTATTTTTCCAGTCAAACAAAATTGAACTCAGAAGCATCTTGCTATTCAACGAAAATCAAATTGGTGGCACTTCAATCTACCGATAGCATTATTTCAACTATTGACCCCACATCTCAGTGGAAACACATCACTACGAATTTACCTGAAGGAAAGCACCCAATTGGAAACCAAAATTTCCAGAACCAAAGCACCGGTATTTATACCAGTAGTGACTTACTTTACTTAACCAACTGCCTTTGCTGGTCACTGGTAAGTCCTACAACTCTTCCAAAGATATGTATTATTTCTAGCTTGCCAGCTGTGTAGCTCATTTTAGCTTTGAAATCCTTATTGTTGTCTCTGAAACATAACTTCAGCGGGAGAAAAACATTTGTTATTTGTTTCTTATTGAAACAAATAAGTTCCTTACATTGTTACCAATATAATTCAGGGATATTTTTGGCATTCTTTCACTTGATAACGAGGTTTAAACTGTCGCACTATCCATTAGCTTTCATATACTGTCTTAAAACATGCCCATTGGATGATCGTTTGATAGGAAGGACATTTCACCACACGTGTTCTTTCTCTCTAATGAAATAACACGACTTTTATGTTTTTACTATGTTCCTTGCTTTAGCCAATTATGAGTGAAGTGAAATAAAAGGTGAACTAACAATCTTCAGATAAAATATGCCTACCGTCGCGATTCTAGAAAGTTATGGATGATCAAAAATTCGGCTATAATGCAATGGTACGTTTAATTAGACATAATGCTTAGCTTCAACAATCTCTTTGCTAAATTTAACTGGTATATGCATACTTTATATACCTGATTATACTAATTCCGAACATGTATAATATATTGTATGAAGTTAACAGACCAAAGAATGGAAAAGTGGTATCACAACCCGGTAAAACGCTGAGGAATATATTACGTGATCCATTAAAAGCTTAAGAAAGAAAATGGGAGATTTAGAAGCCGAGATAAAATAAATTTCAGGATAAAATTGAGAGTACTTTGGCAATTATATCATTCGAAAGAAAATGTAAAAGAACACAAGGGTTTCTAATTTCATAAAAATCGGCAGAATAGTTATGAACCTATTGCCCAATATTGCCCAATAGGTCATTCCATAGAAATGTAAGACAACATAAAGGTTTCGAATTTTGTTAGAATCGGAAAAATAGTTATAATGGCATTGCCAAAATAAAATGATTCCCAAGCTTATCTTTGTAAGACTTTGGAATTATCTCATTCCATAGAAAATGTAAGACAACAGAGGGTTTCAAATTTCGTTAAAATCGGGAGAATAGTTATAATGGCCTTGCGAAAATAAAATAATTCTCAGGCTTATCTTTGGAAGAATTTGGAATGATCTCTTCACATAGAAAATGTAAGTAAGACAACAGAAGAGTTGCAAATTTCGCTAGAATCGGCCGAATAGTTATGATATTAGTGGCAAATACTTCCTTGGCTAACCCCTTTGGACTTAGACAATTATATCATTTGAAAGAGAATGTAAAACAGCTTAAGAGTTTCAAATTTTGTCAAATTCGGCAAAATAGTTATGATGCTAGGGCCAAATAAAAATAATTCCCAAACTAACTTTGGGAGGACTTTGGTAATTATTCCGTTTGAAATGGAATGTAATACAAAAGAAGGGTTTCAAATTTCATTAGAATCGAACGAGGAGTTTTTTTCTTATTGCCAAAATAAATCCTAACCTAACTTTGGGAGGATTTGGCAATTATATCATTCAAAAGAGAATGTTAAATTACAATAGGGTTTCGAATTTCGTTAGAATCGCCTGAATAGGTATGATGTTATTGCCATATAATTCCCTTGCTCTCTTGGGAGGACTTTATCAATTATATCAATAGAAAGAAATGGAAAACAATAGACGTGTTTCAAATTTCATTAGAATCGGCCAGGGTTTATGGTGTTATTGCGAAATAATTCTCGGGCTAACCTTGGGAGTACTTTGGCAATTATACCATTCGAAACTGAATGTAAAACAACATCAGGGTTTCAGATTTCGTTATAATCGGCAGAATGGAAATGAAGTCTTGCCAAATAATTCACGCACTTGGGAGGACTTTGGCAATTATATCAATGGAAGGAGAATGTAAAATAACTTAAAGGTTTCAGATTTCGTTATTATCGAAGGTATAGTTATGATTTTATTTCCAAAGCGAAAATAATTACATTGGCATTTATATTTATTAAAAACAGAATCTAAGAAAACAGAAGGGTTTGAAATTCATTAGAATTGGCGTAATTGTTATGATGTTATTGCCAAAACAACGTTATTCCCAGGATAACCTTTGGAGGATTTTCGAATTTTAGCATTCCAAAGAGAATGTAAAACAACATAAGAATTATAAATTTTGTTAGAATCGGCCAAAATATTATAACATTATTGGCAAATAATTGTCAGTCTTATCTTACAATGAATTGGCAATTATACCATTTGAAATAGAATGTAAGACAACCGAAGGTTTAAAATTTCGTAATATTCTTCTGCCTATTTATGATGTTATTGAAAAAACAAAAGAGATACTGTGCTAACCTTAAGATGACCTTGGCAATTGTATCATTCGAAAGAGAATATTAAACAATACATGACTTTTAAATTTTATTAGAATCGGCAGAATAGTTATGATGTTATTGCAAAAGAAATTCATTCTTTCGCTATCCTTGGGAGGACATTGGAAATTATAGGATTCGAAAGAGTATGTTAAGCAAGATAAGTGCTTTAAATATCGATAAAATCAGCCGAATAGTTATGAAATTATTGCCAAAAAATTCATGGGCTAACTTTAGGAAAATTCTGGTAATTATATCATTCGAAAGAGAACGTAAAACAACATTTATGTCAAAAACAAAATAATTCCAAGGCTAATTTTAGGAAGACCTTTGCAATTATATCATTGCAAATAAACTAGTGAAATTTCTTGAAAATCCGCAGAATATATATGATGTTATTGTCAAATAAATCCTGAGCTAACTTTGGAAGGATTTGGCAATTATATCATTCGAAAGAGAATATCAAACAACGAAAGGGTTTCAAATTTCGTTAGAATTGGCCAAATAGTTATTATGTTATTTCGACCCCAAAATAGGTCTCAAGCTATCCTTGGGAGGTCCTTTGCCATTATATCATTTAAAACTAAATTTAAACAATATATGTGTTTAAATTTTGTTAGAATCGCCCGAATAGTTGTGAAGCTATATTCAAATAATTTCCGGGCCAAATTTGGGAGGTCCTTAACAAGTATATCTTTCGAAAGAGAATGTAAAACAACAGAGGTCTTTCAGATTTTATTAGAATCGTCCTAATAGTTAGGATATTATCTAAAAAAAAAAAGAAAATTACCATTGGGAGGGCTTTAGCTATTATATAACTCTAAAGAGAATGTAAAATAAATAAGGGTTTCAAATTTTGTTAGAATCGGCAGAATAATAATTGTGTTATGGCGAACAAAAAGAATAATTCCCAGGCTGAGCATGGAAGTACTTTGGCAATTATATCCTTCCAAAAAGAATGTATAAGAACATAAGAGTTTCGAATTTCGTTAGAATAACTCGAATAGTAATGATCTTATTGCCAAAACAAAATAATTCTCGGGCTGCTCTTGGGAGGAATTTAGAAATTATATCATTTGAAAGATAATATAAAACAACTGAAGGGTTTCAAATGTCGTTAGAATCGGCAGAAGAGTTATGATTTTATGGCCAAAACAAAATAATTACCGGCGAGTATATCAATCTAAAGGGAATAAAATATAAATATTAGAGTTTCGAATTTGATTACAATCGGGCTACTAGTTATGGTGTTATTGCCAAAGAATTCCTGAGAAAACATTGGAAGGACTTTGGCAATTATATGATTGGAAATAGAATTTAAACAACATAAGGGTTTCAGATTTCGTTTGAATTGGCGAAATAGTATTAAAGTTATTAATAAATGTGTCCGGGGGTATCTTTGGGAGGACTTTGGCAATTATATCATCCAAAACATAATGTAAAACAACTGAAGGCTTTCAAATTTCGTTAGAATTGGCCGAATAGTTATGAGGAAAATTGCCAAAAAATAATAATTCCCAGGCTAAACTTGGGAGGACTTTGGCAATTATATCCTTCTAAACAGAATGTATAATAACATAAGGGTTTGAAATTACGTTAGAATGGCCCAAATAGTTAGGATCTTATTGCCAAAACAGAATAATTCTCGGGCTGATCTTGGGAGGACTTTGGCAATTATAACATTCGAAATAGAATGTTAAATAACATAAGTGTTTTAAACTTCGTTAGAATCAGCCGAATAGTAATGGGGTTATTGCCAAAGAATTCTCAGGTTAACCTTTGGATTATTTTGTGAATTATGTCAATTGAAAGAGAGCGTAAAACAAAGAAAAGGTTTTAAGTTTTATTAGAATCGGTCGAATAGTTATGGTGTTATTGCCAAATAATTCATGGGCTAATCTTGGGAGGAATTTGAGAATTATATTATTCGAAAGAAAATGTAAATGAACATAAGGTTTTCATGTTCGTAAGAATTAGCTGAATAGTTATTGTTTTATAGCTAATATAAGATAATACTTAGGCTAACCTTGGGAGGACTTTGAGAGTTAAATCATTCACAAGAGAATGTAAAATAATAAAAGGGTTTCGAATTTCATTACAATAGGCCAAATAATTTTGGGGTTATTGTCAAATAATTCCTGTGATTATATCATTCGAAAGTGAATCTAAAAGTACACCAGGGTTTCAAATTTCGTAAAAGTCAGCAGAATAGTTATGATGCTATTGCCCAAGAAGTCCTAGGCTATTCTGGGAGGACTTTGTCAATTATATCTTGCGAAAGATAATGTTAATTAACTAAAGGGTTTCAAATTTCGTTAGAATCATCTGAATAGTTAATAAGTGTTGCTGAAAAATTCCAGGGCAATCCTTGGGAAGACTTTGGCAACTAAATGATTTGAAAGACAATGTAAAACAATATAAGGGTTTCAGATTTTTTCAGAATCGGCCGAAAAGTTGTTGCCAAAACAAAATAATTCTCGGGCTAATCTTTGGAAAATTGGGCAATTGTATTATTTGAAAAATAATGTAAACAACATAGGTGTTGTTTACGTTGAAAGAGAATTTAAATAAATAGAAGAATTTCGAATTTCATTAGAATTTGGCTAATAGTTATTCTGTTATTGGCAAATTATTCCCGGGCTAGTAGAGTTTCGAATTTTATTACAATCGGGCTACTAGTTATGGTGTTATTGCCAAATAATTCCTGAGAAAACATTGGAAGGACTTTGGCAATTATATCATTCGAAACAGAATTTAACGACATAAGGGTTTTAAATGTCGTTAGAATTGCCGAATAGTTATTATGTTATTGCATCAAAAATATAATTCCCAGGCTAACCTTTGGAGGACTTTCGAATTACTCATTCCATAGAAAATGTAAGATAACATAAGGGTTTCAAATTTCCTAATATTCCGACAAATAATTTTTACGTTATTGCAAAATAATTCCCAAGTTAACCTTGGGAAGACTTTATAATTATTTTATTTGACATAGAATGTAAGCCAACTGCAGGGTTTCAAAATTTGTTAGAATTGACTAAATAGTTATGATGTGATTACCAAAACAATATAATTCCCAGGCTAACTTTGGAAAGACTTTGGCGATTATGTCATTCGAAATAGAATGTAATGGACACAAGAGATTCAACTTTGTTAAAATCGGCAGAATCGTTATGATTTTATTGCCAAATATGTCTCGGGCTATCCATAGGAAGACTTTGGCAATATTATCCTTGGAAAGATAATGTAAGACAACATACGGGTTTCAAATTTCCTAAGATTGCGCCAATTAATTATTATGTTATTGCCAAATATTCCCGGTTAACCTTGAGAAGACTTTTTAAATTATATCAATCAAAATAAAATGTTTAACAACATAAGAATTTCAAATTTAGTTAGAATCGTCCGAATAGTTATAAAGTTGTAAAGGGTTAGCCCTCGTATTCCCATGCCTTCCCTTTGCTCATCAGAATTTACGGTGTTGTTTGGAGGTCGACCCGCTTCGAGGCTACCATTTTTGGCCTAAACTTCGGTAACTTACTAGCCTAGTTTGCGTATGGGAAGCGATTCAGCCCCTTCCCCTTGTGCCCAACTTCCCTTTTCCCCCTTTAGGACTGAAGGATATAAATGGGGACTTGAGCCCTTTTACGTTGTTCTGTTTCGAGTATTCTGCCTTGATTGCTCCGCTGAATCGTTTTCCGTCGCTTACCTTTGACGTTCATTTTTGGAGACCCGTACTGGATTCCTTCGTGCAGCGATGATTTTCTGCCATTGTTTCCTGCCAGCGTTGTCGCTACCGTTCTGTCGACTGCATCGAATTGTGCTCTTCCAGTTTTGTTTGCAAGTGTTCTCGTTCGGGAAGCCGTTTACACTGGGCACGTGAAAGCTCTCCCCCAGTCACCTCGCCATCTCCTTTTTGGAGAATTCTGTCATCTTGAATTCCTTCTCTCGGATCGTTGGGCCTTCGAGTAGTCGTTCCCCGTGGTCTCGATGCCTTTCGCCCCGATGTCGCCGTCTGTACGTTTCTCCTCACCGAAGATCGTCATCGCATTCACCCTTATGGAATTGGATTGATTTCACTCATCGTCACCGAGCATCTTTCGCCTGGGTTTCTGACGTAGGTTATTGCTTCACTGCTCTGGTATCAGGTATTTTGGAGTATTTCTTTCTTTTTACGTACCTTTTTAAATGAATTAATTTTTATTCGTTTAACTTTGGACCAACGGGTGAGGGACGTAAGACAGGGAGGATATTCCGGGAACACCTCTCACTAGAGTGGCAAACCCTATTTCATCTTCAACGGCGCATGTCGTTTCGGCTTTAAGTAATCTATTTATAGCACCTAATTTTGTATGCACGAATATCTATTTTGGTTAGAACGACTTGTGGTCGTTGGATGGTGATAAGCATTTGTGACTATTCTTATTATTTGATGTATCCCCGTATAATTTGTTATATGTTGATTTATTTAACCCCTTGCGGATAGCTCGTAATTTAACACCGTCCTGATAAATTCTGATGAATTTGTGGTAGGCCTTTAGATCCCTGGTCTTGTATAAATTTCATGTGTGTATTCTATATGGGCCGTGTGAACCAGGTTCTGCGATAGCATTTACAGAAGTGTTGACAAATAATTCCTGGGAAGTCCTTGTGAGGATCTTTGCAATTATATTATTGAAAATACAATGCAAACAACAGAAGGGTGTTTAAATTTTGTTAGAATTGGCCAAATACCTATGATGTTATTGCTAAACCAAAATAATTCGCGCGCTAACTTTGGGATGACCTTGGCAATGAATCATTCCAATGTGAATTTAAAACAATATGAGGGTTTCAAATTTAATTAGAATCGTCCGAATAATTATGACGTTATTGCCAAATAATAACCGGGCTAACATTGCAAGGACTTGACAATTATATCTTTCGAAATAGAATGTAAGACACCAGAATGGTTTGAGATTTCGTTAGAATCGTTTTCTTAGGTATAATGTTTTTGACAAAACATAATTATTACTTGGATAACCTTCACAGACCTTTGGAAATTATATCCTTTGAACGAGAATGTAAAACGACAGAAGAGTTTCAAATTTCGTTAAAATTGGATTAATTGTTATGATGGTATTGAACGAAAAATGTAATTCCCGGGATAACCTTGGAAAGACTTTGGCAATTATATCATTCGAAAGAAAAGCTAAAACACATAAGTGTTTCAAATTTGTTAGAATCGGCCTAATAGTTATGATGCTAAGGCCAAAATATAATAATTCTCAGGGTATCCTTGTGAGGACTTTGGCAATTATATCATTGCGAACAGAATTTAAACAACACGAGGGCTTCAAATTTAGATAAAATCGCTCGAGTATTTATGAGGTTATTGCTAAATAATTCCCGCGCTATCCATGGGAAGTCTTTCGCAATATTACCATTCAAAAGATAATGTAAAACAAGTGAAGTGTTTCAAATTTCTTTAGAATCGGGTGAATAATTATGATTTTAGTAGCAAAATAATATAATTACCGGGATAACCTTGGCAGGACTTTACAATTATAACAATTGAAAGAGAATTTAATATATTAGAAGGTTGTAAAATTTTATTAGAATCTGCCGAATAGTTATGGTGTTATTGGCAAATAATTCCCGGGATAACCTTGGAGGAATTTGTCAACTATATCATTCGAAAGAGAATGCAAAACAACATAAGGATTTCAAGTTCGTTAGAATCGGTTGAATAGTTAATATGTTATTACAAAATAAATCCTGGGCTAAACTTGGGAGGATTTTGATAATTATACCATTGAAAGAGAATGTGAAACAAAAAGAGGTTTCAAATTTCGTAGGAATCGGCGAAATAGTTTGGAGGTAATTGCGAAAGATTTTCCGCGCTATCTTCGGGAGGACTTTAGCAATTATATTAAAGCAAAATAATGTAAAACAACATAAGGCTTTCAAATTTCGTTTTAATCGTCGGAATAGTCATAATGTTATTGCCAAATAATTCCCGGGCTTACATTGGGAGGACGTTGGCAAGTATATCATTCGAAAGAAATGTAAAGCGACAGAAGGCTTTCTGGTTTCATAAGAATCCGCCTAATAGTTAGGATGTTATCGCAAAAAAAGAAAATTCCTAGGCTAACCTTTTGAGGACTTTGGCAATTATATGAATCAAAAGAGAATGTATAATAACATAAGGGTTTCAAATTTTATTAGAATCGTCCCAATAGTTATAAGGTGTTGCCAAATAATTCCTGAGCAAACCTCTGGGGGGGTACTTTGGCAATTATATCATTTGAAAGACAATGAAAAACAACAGAAGTGTTTTAAACTTTATTAGAATCGGACTAAAAATTATATTATCTAAAAAAAGTTAAATTGCCAGGCTAATCTTGGGAGGACTTTGGCAATTATATCATTCTAAGAGAATGCACAATACATAAGGTTTCAAATTTCGTTATAATGGGACAAATAATTAACAGGCAAACCTAGGGAGGATTTGGGCCATTATATCATTCGAACGAAAATGTAAAACAACATAAGGCTTTCGAACATCGTTAGAATCGGCCGAATAGTTATGATGATATTGCCAAATAATTCCAGTCTAACCTTTGCAGGAATTTGGCAAATTTATCAATTTCAAAGTGAATTTAAAACAATTGAAGGTTTTCAAATTTTATTAGAATCTGCCTAATAGTTATGGTGTTATTGCCAAATAATTCCCGGGCTAACCTTGAAGGAATTTAGCGACTATATCGTTCGAAAGAGAATGTAAAATATCATAAGGGTTTCAACTTAGTTAGAATCGGCTGAATAGTTATGATGTTATTACGCCAAAAATATAATTCTTGATCTAACCTTGGGTAGATTTTAATACTTATACCATTCAAAGGAGAATGTAAAACAACAGGAGGTTTCAAATTTCGTTAGAATCGGCGAAATAATTAGGATGTAATTGCGAAAGATTTCTCGGGCTAACTTCAGGATGAATTTGGCAATTATATTATTCCAAAATGAATGAAAAATAACTTAAGGGATTCAAATTTTTTTATAATCTGCCGAATAATTATGATGTTATGTCTGAAAAAAAAAATTCCCAGGCTAACCTTGGGAAGACTTGTAAATTGTATTATTCGACAGCGAATGTAAAACAACATAAGGGTTTTAAATTTTGTTCGAATCGGTCGAATAGTTATGATGCTATTATCAAACGATTTCGTAGATAACCTTGGCAGGACTTTGGTAATTGTATCAATTGAAAGAGAATTTAAAACATTAGAATATTTTCAAATTTCATTAGAATCTGCCTAATAGTTATGGTATTATTGCCAAATAATTCTCGCGCTAACCTTGGGTGGAATTTGGCAACTATATCATTCGAAAGAGATCGTTAAACAACATAAGGGTTACAAAGTTCGTTCGTATCTGCAGAAAGGTTATTATGTTATGGCAAAAACAATATAATTCCGAGGCTAATCGTAAGAGGACCTTTGCAATTATATCATTCCAAAGAGAATGTAAAACAACATAAGAGTTTGAAATTTCGTAATTGTGAGGGAATGCCTTCGAAGCACCACCGTGAGAGGAATCTCCCACGTAAATACTCCTCTTTTCTTTCAAGACCATTTGCGCCCAGTGTGAGAAATTTAGAAATTCTTGAGAAAGAATCAGTCCCTCTCTTAATCTCCCATTACAACTGTGTTTGCCTTCGGATGCCCCCCCCTTCCTTCCCCACCGATAACACCATGCGAGTTACATTAACCATATCCGCATATCACGAGCAAAGTTTCCTCGTCTGGAACGATTCGTCATCATGAAATTTGTTTGCTTAGACTAGCGACAGGAATCCCCTAGGGACCGCTAAGCCTTAAGGAGATTGAAAGCCTGACATTCCCTCCGTTCACACTGCCGTCTGTTTCTCGTGAACCCCTGTAATTCGTGTCGAGTTGTCGTAGTACCTCGTCGAAGAAATCGCCAGCAGATCTACCTTCGTTAAGCTTTGACCCCTGTTCAGAGGAATTCTATCAAGCCCCCTTCTTTTCAGAGAGTTGTGCGACCCTCTACTCTTCATTAACCCTTCAAGATTCTCGTTCTTTCGAGACTTAGGCTCCATGCCAATCTGTAGAATCGTCTCGAATTGAGATAACGTCTCTCTAGAGCAGAGAAAATCTCATTCCTCATCACGAAGTAAATAAAACCCATCTTTGAGCCCTCTGCATCAGGACTCCCCGAAGTATCTTCTTGAACACCTACGCCGTTGTCTTGCACCCCATCCCCTACTCCAATTCGCCCGCATTTTAAGGTAAAGCGATCTTGTATAGTTATGGTGTTATTGCTAAAAATTCAAGGGGTATCATTGAGAGGAATTTTGCAATTATATCATTCGAAAGAAAATATAAAACAAAATAAGGGTTTCAAATTTCTTTAGAATCTTCCGAATAGTTATGATGTTTTGCCAAACAATTCTCGAGCCAACCTTAGGAAGACTTTGGCAATAATATCATTCAAACGCTAATGTATAACAACATAAGAGTTTCAGATTTCGTTAGAATCTCCGAATAGTTATGAAGTTTTACCAAATAATTCCTGGGTAATCCTTGTGAGGACTTTTGCAATTCTATCATTGGAAAGAGAATGTAAAATCACAGGAGGGTTTGAATCTTTTTTAGAATCTGCCCAATAGTTATGATGTTATTGCCCCCGAAAGATAATTTTTTTGGTAATCATGTGGGACCTTGGCAATTATATCATTCGAATGAGAACGTAAAACAACAGGAGGTTTCAAATTTCGTTAAAATCGGTGGAATAGGTAGGATGTTATTGCGAAAAACTTTCTGGACTAATTTCGGGAGAACTTTGGCAATTATATGATTCGAAAGAGAATGTAAGTTCATTAGAATCGGGCGAATATTTATGATGTTATATAAAAAAGAACATAATTCCCGAGCTTGCGGTGACTTTGGCAATTATACAATTTTTAAGAAAATGTAAAACAACATTAGGATCTTAAATTTTGTTAGAAACGACCTAATAGTTATGTTTTATGCCCATAACAAAATAATTCCAAGGGTAACCTTGGGAGGACATGGTCAATTGTACCATTCCAAAGAGGAAGTAAAACACAGAAGGGTTTCAAATTTCATTAGAATCGGCCCAATAGTTATGATGTTATTGTCGAAACAAAACTTTTCTAGGGGTAATCTTGGAAAGACTTTGGCAATTACATCATTCAAAAGAGAATTTAAAACAACATAAGGGTTTTAAATTTCGTTAGAATCTCTCAAAAAGCTATGATGTTATTGCCTCAAAGATATAATTTTGTGGTAACCTTGTGAGTACTTAAGCAATTATATCATTCGAAACAGAGTTTAAGCAGCATAAGGCTTTCAAATTTCGAAGGAATCCGCCGAATAGTTATTATGTTATGGCCAAAACAAAATATTTCCTAATCTAATCTTTGGAGGACTTTGGAATTATATCATTCAAAGTAAAATCTAAAACAATATAAGAGTTTCAAATTTCGTTTGAATCGGCCAAATAATTATGATGTATTTCAATTATACCACTGGAAAGAGAATTTAAAACCACGGAAGGTTTACAAATTTCGTTAGAATTGGACGAAACGTTATGAACTTATTAACCCCAAAAATAATTCCACGGCTAAACTTGGGGGGACCTTGGCAATAGTATCATTAGAAAGATAATGTAAAACAACTGAAGGGTTTCAAATTTCGTTAGAATAGGCCGAATAGTTATGATGTTATTTCAAAAGCAAAATAAATCTCAGGCATACTTGGTAGGACCTAGGCAATTATATGATTCCCAAGAGAATGTAAAAGAACATAAGTGTTTAAATTTTTGTAAGAATCGGCCGAATAGTTATGATGTCATTGCCAAATAATTACAGGGCTAATCTTGGGAGGACTTTGGTAATTATATCTTGCGAAAGAGAATATAAAACAACAGAAGGGTTTCAAATTTTGTTAGAATTTGGTCAATAATTATCAAATTATTGCTAAAATTACCCGTGCTCACCTTGGGAGGACTTTGGCAATTATATCCTTTAAAAGAGAATGGAAAAACAGATATGGGTTTCAAATTTTGTTAGAATTGACGAATAGTTATTATGCTATTGGCAAATAATTCCTGGGTAACCTTTGGAGCACTTTGGAAGTTATATCATTGTAAAGAGAATGTAAAACAACATAAGGTTTTAAAGTATCGTTAGAATTTACTGAATATTTATGATGTTATTGCCGAAACAAAATAATTGTCGGGATACCCTTGGAAAGACTTTGGCCATTATATCATTCGAAAAAGAATGTAAGCAACTCGAGGGTTTTAAATTTCGTTTTTATCGGCCGAATAGTTTTGATGTTGTGGCTAAAACTAAATATTTCCCCGGCTAACCTTAAGAGTACTTTAGCCATTATATCATTTAAAAGAGAATGAAATAAAACATAAGGCTTTCAAATTCGTTAGAATTTGCTCAATAATTATGAAATTATTGTTAAATATTACCCGTGCTTACCTTACGAGGACTTTAGCAATTATATCATTTAAAAGAGAATCGCAAAACAGATGAGGGTTTCAAATTTCGTTAGAATTGACGAATAGTTATGATGCTATTGGCAAATAATTCCTGGGCTAACCTTTTGAGCACTTTGGGAGTTATACCATTGCAAAGAAAATGTAAAACAACATAAGGGTTTCAAGTATCGTTAAAATCGATCGAATAGTTATGATGTTATTGCCAAAACAAAATAATTATCGGGCTACGCTTGGGAGGACATTGGCAATTATATCATTCGAAAGAGAATGTAAGCAACCCGAGGGTTTTAAATTTCATTCTTATCGGCCGAATAGTTATGATGTTATGGCTGAAACAAAATATTTCCAAGGCTAACTTGGGAGGACTTTGGCAATTATATCATATGAAAGAGAGTGTAAAACAACATAAGGATTTTAAATTTTGTTTGAATCGGACAAAGAGTTACGATTTTATTACCAGAACAAAGAAATAGCAAACCGGGCACTGCCCGATCGACCGATATATTGAGATATAGAGCCGCACGTGACTAAAAATTTCTTCCCACCACACATATTGCTCTCTCAACTAGAAAAATCACCTAGAGATCCGATGCATTTCGGAACGTTTTAATTAAATACTCACACCAACATTCCCCCCGTGATATTTAAGGTCATGATTATTTTTCTGCGATTGTATTTCTCATCCTTGATCTTATTTTACGTTTGTGCTTTTTATCTTTCTTCCCTTTTGATACTCTGTCCCTGATCCGGGTCACTTAACATGACTTCATCAAGACCTCATTCTACATTACTAGACCAAAATTCCATCCTGTACTAAGTTACAACAATTTTTGACTTAACTCTAATGGACTCCCGGACTCATATGATTCCTAGTGAAATTTATACTCCATAATACTCGTACATCTTTATATCCCATTTTATACTATAATTATTCAATAATAATTATATGGCAAAGCAAAAGAGAGCAAATATGTGTATGAACGACCACATCTTGTATAATAACTAACACAGCCAAAAAACATTGATGATTATTTGCGCAGAGCCAAGATCCAGGTTTTGTTTCCAATTATTTACTCTCGGAATAATCAACGTTTAAGAAGAGACAGAGCAGACTTTATTTTCTCACGGATTCAATTTTAAGAATCAGACTGTAATTTTACTGCTATAATTAATGAAATAAAGTTTCTCTCATGTTACTTATAGGACCTTAAAAAAGATGACTTAAGACTAGACTTGAGTGTAATTAGTAATGCAGTGGTATAGAAAGCACTTCATCATTGGGTTTGAACCAAGCCAAGTTTGTTGAGTAAAAATAAAGCGAAAATTAGCGATGATTTTACCACGATTTTTTTTCAAGAAAATTGTAAAAAATGGTGAAGTTGGGAGACGTTAAAATGTTTAAATGCTACAGAACTTGAATAGATAGAAATACTATGGATTGGGAGAGGGCAACTCCCCTAACTAGAGCTTATGAGTGTCACATGGGTGAAGCTGTGCGTTGTAATCATTCGGAAACTTTTTCATATTTGATTACTTTACCTTTCTCGCCATTAAGTGCCCCAAGTAATCTCTTCTTTAAACTAGACAGACTAAATACCTTATTTACGGACCTATTTTCTGACCTAACTGCCCTCGTTGGTTTTCACCCTTTACTTATAAGTAACAAAAATAATTACATTATTTATCCCATTTCAGCCTCCGCGAGGGACATGTCCTCCTATTGTCGAATGGGCGGAGGAGGTCGCCAGTGTGGAACAAGGACAGGGAGCTCCTTACACGCGCATATCAAATCACAATACCACGATCCTTCTCCCGTCTTCACACACTCTCACACATACACACACACACACACATAACATATCTACTCTTCCATCCTGGATTATACCAAAAGGGAATAACATTATACACACACCCCTGGCTTCGAACGACTGCCCCTTCGCCCCCTTGTGCACTAAGGTATCCTCGCTCACTGGTTGGTGTCAAAACATAATACTAACCTGCATATCACCCTCTCCCATCACCTAATGAGGACCGGCCTCTAGTTCATACCATCGATTGTTATTCTGATCTTTATGCGCATTTCATTATCCGGTCGGGAGACCTGTAAGCGTGGCGCAAAGACCCTCTTGTTCCCTTAGTTGGTACATATGCGCTCTTTGAGGCTCTATGACCTTGTAGAGCGCCTAACAAGAATACTAATTTGAATTCAATTATTTTTCGGTTGGGTTAAAAAGAATGGAGGGAAGAGGAGGGTAATGCACTATCACAGTGAAATTCACTTTAATTGCTACAGGTATAATAATTATAGTAATAGTAATCTGTGAGTGCTTAGAGACGTTTGGAGGACAAGTGCTTAAGTTTAGGGCATAACGTAAAAATGGTATGGTAGTTAAATACTACCAGATGGTTTCATAGAATTGCCAAAACCAGGTATGCTGCTTCATATTAATACCACAACCAGATCTATAGTTTATAAAACTGGTATGATCTATATCCTCGATTCATGGAGCTTTTACCTACTTCAAACGCCTTATTAAATATTCCCTGAAGCTTTCAAATTGCTCTGTGTGTGTCCTATTCAGGCGTTGAGCCGTCTCCAATTTCATAAATGCCAATTTCCAAAAGAGGTCATTTTTTCCCCCACACGGATATAATTTCAGTCCAGTTACGAAACCCTAACAGGTTGTGGCTCATTAAGAGAACATTTTGGACTAGCGTTTGTATACCTTGGGGGCTGCTACACATATTAACTCGATTCCCTGGCCCGGCGTGTGTGACAGTGTGTGAGTATTACACAGATTATTTACACGCCTCAAAGAGACATAAGATGCCCTCGAGATTAGCCAGTCTGTTTTAGTTCCATCTGGAACCAGCGGTGCCATATTTAAGAGCCTCAAACAAGATAAAGTGACAAAAAACAAGATCACATAAATGCACAGTTTTCTCCATGTGTAATCTAGAGATGCACAGCTTACGTCGTATATAATCTAGAGATGCACAGTTCGAGCCATTCCTAATCTAGAGATGCACAGTTTGTGTCACGTATAATCTAGAGATGCACAATTCGAGCAAAGTATAATCTAGAGATGCACAGTTTGAGCGATGTATAAGCTAGAGATGCAAAGTTCGAGCCATGTGTAATCTAGAGATGCACACTTCGAATTATGTGTAATCTAGAGATGCATAGTTTGCACCATGTACAATGTTATTGTGTGCGACACTAGAATTGTGTTCTTTCTTTTTCAACTGACATTGAAGGATGGGTTGGGTATGTCAGTATTTCCAAGCGTGTGCACATATGTGTATCTGGAAGCGGCCTCGATCGTGTGCCTAGATGAAGACCCAATCTTGAAAGGAATTCCTCTCCGCGAGTCTTGTGGTCTTGGCCCACGGCAGTGACCACGTGCCCCAGAATGGGCATTTGGGGGAATAATTGTGGTGGGCTGTCGTCAGGCCCCAGGTAGATGGAAGCTACCCGATGCTCACGACCACCCCTAAGGCATTCTGGAGCGGTACGGATCAGCGTCGGCCAACTTGCGAATCTTTGGTATGTGGGCATGTGGTAACTAGGGTATGCGAACCTATGCCAAATAAGGAAATGTTATTGGGTAAGAAAAAGGCAAAGAATTATATGGGAAAGATGGTTGGGGCATGCAGGAAAGAGGCCATGTGCTCTTGTAGAAAAAAGGTGTGTGTGTGTGTGTGGTCTATATAGAGCAAAGAGCTAAGCTTTTGCCCACCTAATTTTTAGTGTGGTGAGCATTCGTAACTCACTGATTGGCTGACCCTCGCCAGATACCTAAGAGCGGGCACCACCATCTACAGTAATCATCACACGCAAATCTAAGCACCGCACACAACATAAATTCCACTTCCACCGTGGAGCTTATCAAATGGGTTTCTATACCAACAGCCTCCTGAAGCGGAACGAATGACCCTCCCTTGAGCCAAGAATGGTTCACACTGCAAGATGGTTGGAGGAAGTTTAGTACTACCACTCTTACTGTACCCCTTTGGGGCCATCGTCCACGAGTGAAAATGGACGAGTGATGTAATTCAATAACTAATCCACACTTTCCCATGTGGATAAAAGGGTATATGTCCATGTTGGAAAGTTGTCATGCACATATGAGAGAGTGTGGTTATATGGTTTAGGTGTGCAGGGCGGATATGTAGGTATGGGGGCATATGAACATGAAATTATCCTAGAATGTGCATGTGGGGGTATATGGGTGGGCTTGTCATAGGAGATACGGACAAAGCTTCAAGTAGGTTTATTGGCAAATTTATATGTGGATATGCGAGTATGTAGAAATACAGATAAGTACAGAGGATACTTAAAAAAATAGCGTAAATGTTAAAAAACAATCTTGAAAGTAATTCATTTTTTCATTATATACACCCTCATTTGCCATCATAGACACCTCTGGAATCGATGATTCGTGGTTTAAATCAAGTTCTTTTTAAACCACAGCCATCGAGAATTGGCTAGATTGATACTATTCAGCATTTCCTGGAATTTCTTAAATGACCTTAATAAGTGGTGGGATATGAAATTGACTAAAATGGTGTTTAATGGGTGAAGATACAGATTTTGATAATTTCGCCATTTTTAAAAAAAGGCTGACCCAATTCAAATTGGTGATTCGGTGGGAAGACCAAAAAGATGAAACGCTCCGTTGCCATGAAATAAAAATGAATAGAACAATTTAATGAGGATAAATTGAAGAGAAAAAATAGTGATGATAACGAATTAAAGACGAAAAATCCTCATGAAGAGGAATTAAGGACAAAATATATTGATGAAGAGAAGTGAAGACAAAAAATATTGATGAAGAGGAATTAAGGAGGAAATATTTTATAAATGGAGGGCACAATTTCAAAACTAAGATTTCCATAGGAGAGAGAGAAGGGTGAAATTCCCTTCCCCCGTTTCAGTAACAAAAAATATTAAATAAAATGATTTAAATGAAATGCTGCAGAAAGAAATTTTAAAAGAGGTGACAAATTAAAACAAGGAAGGTCACCTCTGACGAAAACCCCCAACTCCTCTCTCTCCAAATAGAAAACAATGAAAAGAATAATCTTGATTAAAAGAAATTAGTGAAGAAAGAAGTTTTAAAGGCGAAGATAAAATTTCGAACCATATTGTTTCCCTAGAACAAACAAAATGGTGTAACCGCCCCCCCCCCACACACACGCATAAAATATAAAATAATAAATAGAATAATTTTGATGTAAAAGAATTAATCAATAAAAATATTAAAAGCGGAGAAGATATTTCCGAAATTAACGGGTCCCTAGATAAATCAAATTGGTCAAAGCTTCCACTCCAACTCTCCAGTAGGAAATTTGAATAGAATAATCTTGCGAAGGGAAATTAATGAAGAATGAAACTTTAGATGTTGAGGTGACAATTTCATTACGAAAAGGTTTCCTTGGAGAAATAAAATTGGCAAACTCCCTACCTCTACTCTCTAAATAGAAATAAAAGAATATTCTGGATGAAATAGAATAAATGGAAAGAATTTTTATTCTGGAAAGCTGACCTTTCTTATTGAAACATACATGTACATAAAATATCCCCTTAATACGTACGAGTGATAATTCAAGCGTATACGCGCACTTATTGGGAATTAAAGCCGGCTTGCGCACACCAATTAGTGCAGTCTTAGAATGGAATAATGAGTAAATAAAGGTATAAAATTTAATCTTGACATAAAGCATTGAGAATTTCAAAGGCAGATTATATAATCCTATATACTCCCCTAATTTTCTTCCTAGGGATACCCTCCTCCCCAAAAAGAAAATCACACATAACATTTACATGGTTGTAGAGTTAGGAACTTAGTTAATTATCTTTAGAGATTATTATTATTGAATTGAAACTAAGAAGCAAAAAATAACGATGAGATGATTACGAACACCTAAAGAAGATCGAAAACAGGATCTTGTGCAAATGTGATGAAGTGAGAGCACGTTTATCTTCCCTCCGATCGCATGTGACCTCATTTATTTTGCTCCTCAATAATCAGTTGCCTCTGGACAAGACGATGTGATCGAAATTATAATAACATTCATATTTTCTGCAAACATGTTTCATGGAGACGCGATGAAACGTCTTTTCCTTGCGTATTTCAACCCGTACCCAACCGATCCTTGAAATTGCCCTCCCATACCCAAAATACCAAAGGTCAAATGGGTACAGGAATCTACCAATCAGGTGCCGCGAACAGTCCACATTTCCTGACCTTTTTCCAGGCTGGCTGCAAAAAAAGGCCTCTGCCCTATGGCTCTTCCAGACAACCCGCCTTTTCTCTGATCATAACTCCCCCCCACCCCTCATAAGTTTCTCTCTACCCAGCTTTCTAAGTATTCATTAAAGGCCCACATTAGCTATTCCAACGGCACTCCAATCGCATAAAATTTACGTTTCAAAAATTCATATTCGCTTAATTAAATTTATAAGATATTGACGAATTTAAATTTATAATTAATGGCAAAAGTTGAAGAATGAATAGGATAAAAGTGTGAAGAAACATATAACATGAATAATGATAAAAGTGGGAAGAAATATATAACGTGATGAAATTGAGAAGAAACATTTAGCACTATAAAAGTAGGAAGAAACATAACATACTAAACATAAAAGGAAAAATAACATGAATAGAGTAGAAGGAAACATATAACATATAAAATTGGGAAACACATAATAGGATAAAAATGGAAATAAACATAAGATGATATAAGTGTGAAGAAAAATAAAACATAATAAAAGTGGGAAGAAATTTATAACATGATAAAAGTGAGGAGAAACATTTAACATGCTAAAAGTGGGAAGAAATATATAAAATAATAAGAGTGGGAAGAAACATTTACATGTTAAAAGTGGGAAGTATCACATAAAAGGATAAAATTGCGAAGAAACATATAACAGGATCAAATTGGGAAGAAACATATTACAGGATCAAATTGGGAAGAAATATATAGCATGATACAAGTAGGAAGTAACACATAACTTGGTAAAGTGGGAAGAAACATATAATATGATACGAGTGTGGAGAAACATGATACAAGTGGGAAGAACCATATTACACGATGTGAGCGGGAAGAAACTTAATAATAGATTTGAATCGCATTGTAATTAATATTTGAAAAATATATAAATGCTGTGATTGATTTAGGTCATGAGCAGACTGAGGAAACTGGAAAGGTGATTCCGGGCGATTTTATTATTTTTAACAAAAACTTCTTTAAAGAATGAGCAGTAAGGTAAGATGCACACCAGCTTTCATGACACGTAGTTGCACGACTCCACTCACATGCCATGGTGTGTTTTTGCTCACTACGATTTTCGTTTCTGAAGAGGACGATTAGCCACACATACTATCCTCAAAGTTCGTTTGTAGAACCCTCTCTTCTTCATATCCGTTCACACTTCCTCTCTTTTATACACATTTAAATGCCCTCTGTCCCTTGTCTCTTCACCATCAGCCCCACGCCCATCCCCCTGTTAAAAATACTTTTACCTCGTTCGGTCCAGGCCACGCTTCAAAAGACTGATGATGCCCATACCGCTTATAGAACTATGTGCCCAGCGGGATCCTGCGTTAGAGATAGCAGAGATAACCGCTTTTCAGCATCTTTCGATCATGGGCATGGCGTAATTGGCCCAAATTGGGGCGCTCTCGCGTGCCCAAATCTCATTATAAGCCTAGGTCTCACACAGTGATACTAAGTAGGAAAGGGATGGTGAGGAGCATACACGGAGTCTTTATAGACGTGAACAGACTAGCCACATACATAAATTGCACGCTTGCTATATATATATATATATATATATATATATATATATATATAACATGTGAAAACATACACTGACACACGCTGTAAATACATCTACACAAACCTATTTAACAAAATGACTCCATTAAATCCTAGTTTGAGTACTTGCATTACACAAAAAACTAAAATCACCCCAAGTGATCACAAAGCAATGTTATTAACAAAAACAATAAGAGAAACATAAAAAATAATAAGGAAAACTAATAAAGAGGATTAACAGAAGCACTGAAAGTAAATCAAAATGACAAGAACCGAGAGGACGTGTGCCAGAACCTTCGTGAACACGTACATATAGAGGGGCGTGTAAGTACCTTCAATGCGCAGAGGTAGCAACTCTAAAATGAAAATAATCCAAAGGAAACAGAACAAAGTAACAAGATTAAATGATATTATCGGACTAAGAGGATGAGTTAAGAAGAAAGTTTTATATTCTACCACATCCGACGGTATCCTTCTTTGAAAAAAAGGGGTAAATTGGTTGGACATTGGCATCGACCCGCCATAATTTAAGATTCCATCTATTTCTGGTTGTGGAACCACAGTTTAACGAGGGCTCCAAACCATGGGTATGTACAGCGTGTAAAAGCAGCCGCGAAGTCGACTCGAATCCGGTTTCCAACCGACGACGCGCCAAACGCGACGTGGGTCTAATCCGAACCGCTGACTCTCCTCTCCCAAATTGCAAGAACTCTACAACTGCAGACGACAAAGACCCTCAAGTCTCTCTAAAGAAGCCCACGTAGGGAAAGAAAATCTTACGTATTAATATTACACAGAAATGATATTCCCACCTATACGAGTGCAACGACATTAGTGATCAGCTAGTTATTTTTAGTTAATTGCGCTACGGGCCCGTCCCTTTCCAATCGTGGACGAGGTCCCCGATCGGATAGTGAAATTCACATAAATATTAGAAAGATCGTCGGTCGCAAGCCTGAGGGTAGTAAGGACCCGTCAGCGTTGGGGTGAAGGACCGAGAGAGATCGGTAGTACTAAGTTTTGACACCAATAAGCGAGCAGGGGATCCTTTGGAAACTCATTTGGCATGTTCTGAAAGAAAGAGTGTTGTGGGTGTGAAGGAAGATGAATTAAAAAAAGAGCATTGTTATGAATTCGTTGCGTATGTGAGGACGAAGCCGCGTGCTCTCAATTAAAGAGTGGGCGCGCACTCATAATACGCCATAGCTCCCTAAGAATGCAAAAAGATCCTCTCTCGCTTAAATTGAACCTGTACCCAGGCGTATCGACGCATCGCTTTATCCTCTAACTTAGCGAGAACTCCAGCTAGCTAGAACTTCACGTTATTGTTCTAGACGTGCATTTTATCTTAAGCATTGCTACAGAACCACTGGTACGCACCTGTATACATGTGTACCAAACAATATATATATATATATATATATATATATATATATATATATATATATATATATATGTGTGTGTGTGTGTCTGTGTGTGTGTGTGAAAGATAATGGTAAATCACAATATTTGAATCAAGATTTTATTTATAATTATTGGACTAGTTTCGGCAAGATGCGATTTTCAACTAATAATGAAGAAACTAGGCAAGGAGCACAGTATTTGTAAGGTTAGACACATCCTAAACAAAATGAAACGACAGGAAATAATCTGGACAAAATATAGACTCGAGTAAATCTGGCGTGAATGACAAGCTAAACAAAATAAAATGGAACCGGAAACAACCTGGAGAGTTGCTAATCCCCTAAACGCATTGTGTCCGGGGGCTTATAGATACGATTGGCGAATCTATTCTTTATATATTTGTTAAATTTGTATTGCCCTTCTGATAAATTGAAATTATCAACTTTGTTCATGATGATGGATTCTGCAATTCTCCTCTCAATATAATTGTTTGATTTATAAATTATTTTTGCACGGTTAAAATCAATTCTCTGGTCGTGCGTTTGCATGTGCATAAAGAGACATTAAGAATTCATACACTCTCTGATATCAGCTAAATTTTCTTTCATCCTCTTATTATAGTGGCCTGACTCTCCAATATATGTTAATTTGCAATTATAGCATGGTATACTGTAAACTCCAGCATCGAGATTGATTGGGCGCAGTCTAGTCAAGGATTTTAGAATGGTATTGGAATATTTAAATGTGATATTTATGTTTTTTCCGTTCGCATATGATTTTAGAAGAGCCAAGGCTGAAGCATATGGGAAACTAACACATTTTTTAAAATCGTCACTTCGTGATGTGGAGGTGGCATATAAGTTTTTTCGTGCTTTTGAATGGCATCTATTTATGAGGTAAAACGGATATTTGAGTTCAATGGAATTGCAGATAAGGTGGTTAATCTCATCCTGAAGGAAGATTGGGTCGCACGTTGTATAGGCTCGTAGAAAGAGGGAAGAAATAACAGATCTCTTAACGGATTTGTCATGGAGTGAGAAGAAATGTGTGTAAGCATTTGAATTTGTTGGGAAATACAAATTTAACAAATATATAATGAATAGTCGCCAATCGTATGTATAAACAGCCCTCGGAGGCAATGCGTCTCAAGGGCGTTTTATTTTGTTTAGCTTGTCATTCACGCCAGATTTACTCGAGTCTATATTTTTTCCTGATTGCTTCCTGCTGCTTCATTTCGTTTAGAATGTGTTTAGCTTATATATATTGTGCTCCTTACCTAGTTTCTTCATTATTAGTTGAAAATGGCATCTTGCCGAAACTAGTCCTATAATTGTAAATAAAGTCTTGATTCAAATATTGTGATTTACCATTATCTTTCTCTGATATACCTCTCGTTAATGTGATATCTTCCATTCCATTCCATTATATGTATATATATATATATATATATATATATATATATATATATATATATATATATATATATATATATATATATATATATATATATATATATATATATATATATTCTCTAATGCCCAACCTCATTCGCCCTGGAGTCATCTGAATAATTCTCTCGACTATATTTTAGCTGTTATTATTTTGCAATTTTTTAGAAGATTCGAATTATCTGTCTAATTCCTATGGTTCATTTCAGCAGCTGTGGTAGAATGAGAAAATTACCCACTTGAGAGAAGATGAAATGGTAATGGGGAAAGGGAACAACTTTCTTAATTGTCTTATTTTATCCTCTTCTTCTTTGTATTCTTTTGTATTCTGCCTTCCCTTCCTCTTTTCCTCTAACTTCCATTATCCCGTTTCTCCTTATTTGTCCTTTTTTTCTTTGTCTTCTGATTAGTTTCATTTTTTTCAGCTTGTTCTCCTCATTCTCTGTCTCATTCTTTTTTGTCCTTTTTTAATTCGTCTACTACTTCATTCTCTTGTTATATTAATTTTATTATTATTTATTCTGTTTCCTCTTTTATTATTATTTTCGCTATATTATTTTAGTCTTTTCCTCCTCTTATTATTTCAATCATTATTTTCTTTTAGGATTCACATGTCGATACACACACACAAATGCATACTTGGCGGAGAAGATCTGAATCTTTTAACAACCAACATTTTCATTATACTTTGGTTCGAGCCGCGATAAAAGGCGAGCAAATTAAGGAACGTCTGAGCGATGGTTAGTGAGCGATAACGCCTGTCTGCCCCTGAGATACTGGGTTTACTACAGGCGCGCTAATAGTGCAGTGAGAATTCGCATTTTTATGCATGTAAAACCCACCTAGGGATCGGCTAATTAGGCAACAACGACCATTCTACCAGCTGCTCTGAAGCCATGAGTCGGGAGGGGCCGACTCGCATTACTCCTAATTCTTGACAGATGACCGCTTTGAGCGTGTTTCTAAAATCTTTGAGACACGTTCCTAAAACCGGTGGAGGGCTGTTAAAACGAACCTTATTCTCGCTTAATTCAGAAAGTTGATTAAGGAATGGAATGAATAGAAATGAAGAGAAGAAAGAAATGAGGAGTTTTGAAAATATATCGAAATATAAACGAGAATGACAAGAAGAAAAACAACCGGCACAGCCTACCTTCGAGTAACTATATTTCTCTCTATTTTATTGAGAAAAGTACTAGAACATACATTTTAAAGGTCTTGATTTAAAGATAACATGGTTCACTTATGCATTAGCCCTTATGATCAACGCTCCTTTGCAGCTAATACGTGCTACTCTCCTCCACAGGAGAGTTTTACGCCTGACCTTCAAGGCTGTTACCACTCGCGGGATAGTCAGCTTTTCGAGAGGATTCGTCAGTATTCTTGAGTGATTTTAAACTCATATCAGTTCTACTTAGAACCATGGAGGGTAAGCCATTCCAGAAGGTTACAACTTTATCAGAAATAAATTTCCTTCGCAACTTCAGTTCCACACATTTGATGGCCAGTTTCTTGTAACATACGTAAGGTAAAATAAAAGCTACTTAGCCCATTAAGGATTATGAGGTCTTTAGAGAACTCTCAAGTAAATTTGCTTTATTTTTTTATATTTTAAGAATCCAATTATTTTAGTATACATGTACTTGTTAATAAATATTCTAGCAATATTTAATGTATTTAAAATAATTACAAACTGATAACTCAGTTTTAGTTTCACTTTAAACTCAAAGAAGATGGTGGTGCGCAAATTTTCGATGGGACCTAGGAAATTTATGTTCGAAGTAGATTTTAATCAATAATTTTGGTTATTATTAACTTTACCGTAATAACTTTTCTATACATTTTATTTACCTCATCATGTAGCCTTTGTTTGTGTTTTGTTGAAATCTGATCTTATTTTTTTGGCGGTCGGCAGACAAAATGCGAGAAAAAAACAGTTTTATACTAGTTCGGTTGAAATCGTAGTAAACCTTAATTTTGCCGCATTTCACCTTATGACCGATTGAAGAGCTGAGTCACTCCCTGTTCCCAAAACATTCCTAAGACAAGTTTAGAGTCACTGTGAACCTCTTTTACGAGGTCTTCCAAATATAATTCACATTTACTACACTTGATAACGCAAAGCTGTCCACTCCAAAACAGAGACAAATGGGGGAAAATGGTCAGGAAGTAATCTCGTTACAAATTATGTATATAATTTGACATCACTGCACTAATTTGTTTGCAAGAATATTTATTCATTGGGACGTCATTGCAATTAAGCATGAGAAAAAATACAAAATTTAAACTGTTATTATATTAATAGTAAAATCAACCGCTCAATAAATTCTCGATATATGAATTTGAAAATATGTAATTGACATAAGAGGAGTGAGAAAAAATCGAGCTCTCTTCTCTTGTGTGCGTGGGCCACAACAAGTCAGACATCACTAAATCACTCAACGCCAGCAGGACGATCGTCCACAGAATAGCGAAGAGGCTCAATAACCAAGAACTTGATGATCGAGCTCGTTCAGGCTGACTTCTGTTTCTCAAACCTTTTGCCATTGAAAATGATCCGAAACTCAAAATATCTGTGCTCGCAAAGAAGAACATCTCGGTAGCCACGGGGTCCAGGGTCGTCAAGGAGGATGGCAGCAAGAGCTTGATGTGCGTGGAAAGGCCTCTGCTCACCGAGGGTATGTGAGAACGAACAACGTCGAGAGCGCTGTAGCCACCTTCTCAACGAATTAAAAAAACATGACATCGAGTTCTCATTTTTCTCTGATAAAAAAAACTTTCACGGTCGATCCACCATCAACAACCAGAATGGCCACCTAGTAAGCTTCAGCCAAAAAAAAACGTGTCTGAGGTGCAATACGTGTTCACGACCAAACATCCGGCCTCTGTGATGATGTTCGGCGCCGTGGCTTCGAATGGTGAGAAGATGCCCCAGTGTAGTTCGCGACTGGTTACTGACTCACGATTACAAGAACACCTTGGCCACGAAAGTCATGCATTGGATGAGAAATATCACGAAGAAGGCGAATTACGTACTTCAGAAGGACGGTGGCCCGACCTACATCTCTAGGACCCTGCAACAGTGGTTGAAGTCAAAATTGAACTTCTGATCGAAGGACTTTTGGCTACCACTGTCGCCCAATATCAATTTCCTCGACTATAAAATGTGGGCACATGTCGAGGGAAAGGCCTTAAAAGTCCGCCACAGCAAGGTGGACGACCTGATGTCCTCCGTCAAACGCGTATGGGCTAGTATGTTGAAAGATTTCGTCTGTAACGTGTGAGTGGCCTTCAAGTCTCGCCTAAAGCACGTGTTTGGCGCCAAGAGCCACTAAATTAATTAATATTACAATATAATCACACATTTATATTTTAAAACAATAAAAACATGTCAAGTATCATTATGTCCTTTGGTATGAGCGTCGTAACAAGTGTAACAGAAGTATTAAAAATACCGTATATATATATATATATATATATATATATATATATATATATATATATATATATATATATATATATATATATATATATATATATATATATATAAGAAAGATCAAATACAAGCTCTGCAAATGATAACAGCCACAAACCTTTTTAGACACAGACAGATGCAGAGACCTTATATTGTAGACTATATAAAAATACAATGAATAAGAAGAGAAATTATCAGCTTAGAATTAGAATATTCTCGCTTAACGTTAACGGGTGGAGAGATAAGAAGTTGACCTACTCGAACATCATACGAAAGTAAGACCCAGATATTATAGTACTGACTGAACACGGCAGTATAAAACATTAAAATCCCTAATTACAGAATTATCTCCACGAATTAAACCTAAACCAGATACGATGGAGTAAAGATTGGTATAGAAACTGGTATTCACTACACCGAAGTAAAGGACCTTTAAGAATCATATCTGACAGTAAAAATAACGATAACCACAGGAAATCTAATAATAGTTGGGGCGTACCAACCCCTTAGGCACACATACCTGCGAATTCCAAAGTTTATTAAGCTTTTCCGTCGACCAGCCTCAACAATACTTGTCAGTTACCTTAACGCGAGATGCAGGGAAACTGGCTACACTACCCAGGCCAGTGGCAGGAGGAAGAACCCTGCAACTATTACTGCGTAGACATCTCGTGAAACGGGAAGGGCCAGACTTCACAACGATTCTAACAAAGAGAGCTTTAACTAGCCTAGACATAATACTAACAAAGGGAAGTTTCAGCCTGAACCATCACACCCAACTCGGACCCGCTACCCCATCTGATCATCTAACTATGATTACAACCGTCTCAACCTCACGGAAAGACGGATTGGAACAAATACAAAGAACAACTGAACGCGCTTGAGGTTGGCTCGCTAAATATCCAAGAACCAAGAGAAATTGAGACCCATCTACAGCAGGTTATCGCAAAAGTTGCCGAAGCGAGCAACCTGTACACACCGAAAACAGAATATCGAACTCTTCCCGCACCCAGGTGGGAAAAAGAAACACGGAGGAAAATGGAAGAATTCCACAATTTAATAAAGGAAATAGTAGAACTATGAAATACACCGGTAAGATATCAAAGACTAAGAGAAACTTGGAGACAAATAAATACACTAATAAAAGGAAATACGATTCAGGTCTAGAATTATAAAATAGCAAAAATGGGCATAGAACGAGATCCAAAGAAATTCTGGGCCTAATACAAAAAACTCGCTAATGAACTTATAAAATTGAAGATAAAAACAAGCAAACGAACTCCAGGAGCACTTCCAAAACCATTTGAAGAAAATATTCTCCATTTCAACAGAAGAGAATGTTGCGTATGACAGGGGCTAGGAAGAAGAGATTCTATGGAACATCGAAGCACAACGAGAAAACATTGCACCATATAGATGCGTCAATGAGAAGAGAGACGTCTCCCTGGTGGAGGATGCCCCCTTCATGATGGAGGAATACCAGGTAGCCATCAAAACATTTATACAGAAGGCACTGGGTCTGAGCGGCCTCACAAAAGCGCACCTAGCCAATGCACCAGGCAAATTACATAGTTCCATTGTAAGGATCTTTAATCCATATCTAAGCGTTGGTTACTTTCCTAAAACGTTCAAAACCTCAAAAATTATTATCTTACCCAAACAAGGCAAACGAAAATACCAGGTAGAAAATTACTCGCCCTTAGAATTCCTCGGAAAAGTCATCGAAAAACTCCTATACGAGAGATTGAAGAAACACCTCGAGGACCAAAATCTCTATAATCCACAACAACACGGGTTTAAGAGCCAGTGAGGAGCAAAGACTGCACTGGCAATCATATCGGAGAAAATCGCAGGGAAACAGCAAGAGGCAACAGTGGGGACGTCATACTCCATGATGTTGCCAAGGCATTCGATAAGGTATAGTTGCCCGGCCTAAAATTCAAGATTAACGACTTTAACCTCCAAAGTAACTTGTGCAGAATATTATGCAGCTTGTCGTAGAATGGACTCTCGACGATATACCATATATAACTATTCGTTGAGGGAACTTCTTTAATTATCTTTAGAGTGCGTGTATGTCTGGCGGGCCGATATTATGTATCTTCGATATGCTTAAGAAGTGGAACTGAGCTCAAGGATAATAATATTGCTATCATTAATAAAATAGAGTTTTATTAATAATAACTATCAACAAATACGCAAAACGGAAAATATTGACATAAACAGAGAATGGAAAGGGTCGTGGGGGCTCGGGCTAATCCGAGGATTAAAAGATTTAAAAAGGTAAAGCAAATATAAAGTTAAAGGGATGGGATGGTTCGCTAAACCATTTAAAGCACAGGGTAGAATTGACAAAAGGGTTAAATACTCAAAGGTAACGTTCCGCTTACGTAATTTTATACTTGTTGTGCAGTGGAAGGCGACGTGAAGGAATTTTCGGTCCGCTGGCAAGTTCCAGCCGAAAGGGGGGGATAAAAGGATCCTGACGTTGCGTCTTGGGAATGAGAACCGTTTCTCGACAAACGGCTTGGAGAACAATGGCTGTTCTACGTTGTTCTCTTCTGAACAACAGGGGGGGTGAGAACCGTCTCTTGTCTACGGGCTCAAGAACAATGGCTGTTCTAATGTTGTTCTCTTCTGAAAAACAAGGGGGAAGGGTGAGTACCGTTTCTTGGCGAACGGGCTCAAAAGAAACAATGGCTGTTCTACGTTGTTCTCTTCTGAACAACAGGGGAAGGGGTGAGAACCGTTTCGTGGCGAACGGGCTCAAAAAAACAATGGCTGTTCTAATGTTACTCTCTTCTGAACAACAAGGGGGAAGGGTGAGAACCGTTTCTTGGTGAACGGGCTCAAACGAACAATGGCTGTTCTACGTTGTTCTCTTCTGAACAGAAATGGAAGGGTGAGAACCGTTTCTTGTCAACGGGCTTGAACGAACAATGGCTGTTCTAACGTTGTTTTCTTTCTGAACAACAAGGGGGAAGCCTTTAGGACTTGGCGTCACGAAAGGCTCGAACTTTGGCACTCAAGGCATATTGTCCTCCTTCTGGACAAGTGATGGTAAATCTCGAGGTCAAGGTCCCTTGGCGCACAAAGTGAGAGAGGGTCGTGGTGATGTTTCGCGACGAAAATCTGGATCTCCAATCTGATCTTAGTGGTAAAGTTTCCATCTAAATAGTCGAGACACTCCCTTGGCGTGGGGGACAATGGAGTGGGAGTTCAAGGGAATGCACAGCCGAGCCTGGGAACAATGCCTTATCTGCCTATAAGCCTAACTCAATCTGGCGAGGTCGGCGTATGGGGGCGAACGGGGGGAAGATAAACCTCCTTGTTTAAACATTGACTCAGGTGGCTGCAATAAGGCGCCAAGCTTCGAAGCGAAGATGCACGTGGGAGCATCGTGGTTTTAAATAATATGTGATAGGGGGTGAAATTTAACGCGGCCTTAACCCGTTCTATCACACAGCTATATATACAAGAGAAGAGCCATCTTAAATATAAATGGTCAAACAGGAAGAGAATTTGGGTTGAAGGCAGAGGTCCCTCCAGGGAGGGTGCCTGTCTCCTATACTATATAACATTTACACTATGGACTTGCCACATCTCTAGCAATCGGAATATCCGACGGAACATCGTGTAAAGAACGGCTAGAGAAATTAAGAACCTTAATCTTTATGAGAAAAAAAAACAAGATCAAAACCAACAAAAATAAATTTAAATCAATTCCAATAAACCGGAGAAAAAGGGCCATTGCACGTGTGGACGGAGAGATCTACCCGTACTCCACGGAAGGTAAATTTTTAGGACTGAAGATAACAAAAAACGGATACACCTCCCAACTAAGTCAGAAAGTAACAGAAAGCAAAGCATCGCTAACTGCTCCGTATAGGTTTAGAAATCTCTCGTTGGAAAATAAAATAAAAATATATATGGCTCTAGTCAGACCCAAGGTTCTCTATCCGATATTACCTACACACATCCTCAGCGACAGGCAGATAAAAAAGTTCCAAAGATACAGGACTGGGCTACAAGGTTCATCACTAACTCAGAAAGGCCCGAGCAATTAACCTCCGAAGAACTCTGTGGGGCTCAAACTTAGTAAACATTTGTTTGAAAATGTTAAACGGCTTACACATTTAACCTTATAAATAGAAAGATAAACTTCCCGTTTTTAGTAGCTCTCTTTTGTAAATAGGAAGATAAACTTCCCGCTTTAGTATCTCTCTTTTGTAAATAGGAAGGTAAACTTCCTACTTTGTAGTATTTCTCCTTCGTAAACTGAAAGCTAAACTCCTCAATATGCAGTACGATATCATGGGTCAGCCATACATGTCTCCGTACAAAATAAATCTTGTTCTTGAGGTCCCCGTGGAGAAAATGTAAAAATCGATGGCGTTTCCTTGAGGTGACTTGCCTTGGATTCTTTTCCTCCTTTGCCGGCTGCGAACTTTTCGGTGAGCTCAATTTTCTTGTTGATTTCTTCCAAGTCAAAAATTCGGAAAATTACAATTACAATAAAGATAAAGGTGTGGTGTGTGTAGGGAAGTACAATAGGGTGTGTGGATAGATAGAGAAAATAGACAAGTGGTGAAAAGAGAAAGAAGTGTGGTAGGGTGCAAAGAGATGCGAGAGCCTGGTGATCAGGCCTATCACTTTTATTATTTCTTTGTAGTGTGTATTCTTTGATGTTTCGTTGATTTTTATTTGTCATGGCCTTCAAGCCATTTGTCTTGCTAACTTTAGTTTAGCTTTGTTGTGTGATACGCATTGATTGTTTGTTTATGTTGTTTTTTTAAACTTTAAGTGCGTGCTTAATGTTTTGTGTTCTTTTTATGTGTGTGTATTTTAGTTTTATTGTTCTTTCATAGTCAGGTATATTTATGGTCGTATTCGGTGGTTTTCTTCTTTCTTGGTTTTAATTTTGTCTTCATCGGTGAGTTTTAGTCATAATTGTCAGTTTTATTCTTGATTGCAATGTACGAATGCAATGTACTCAGTATGAAAATCACCTCTACCGGGTACAAGAAGCATGTCGAAGAAAGAATTTATCGTGCCTCGGCTGCTGTCAGAACTCTATATACGTTCAAAAATCTATGTGAAAGTAACAAGAAGAAGATCTACAATGTTCTTGTGAGATCTACGTTGCTTTACCCCGCCTCCACTCTCTCTTGTTTCTCCAAAATACAAAAGAGGCGACTACAAGTAGTGCAAAATAAATGCATGTACCTAATCACAGGTACATGCAGGCGAGATGGAAAATGCCAAGAAGACCTGCACAGAGAGGCGGGGATAACTCCCATTAACAAAGCCATCGAAGAACGGACATCTCATCATGCGTAGAATGGCACTTCATCCCCGCTAGCCACTCGGTTAGCGGAGCTTGAAAAACCCGCGGGACATTCTGCTCTTCTGTTCTGGTTAATCACATGAATAATTCCTTCACTCAGTTCTCGATTAACCAGATCCTGCATCTTCCGGGTCCGTTCTTCGATGGCTTTGTTAATGGGAGTTATCCCCGCCTCTCTGTGCAGGTCTTCTTGGCATTTTCCATCTCACCTGCATGTACCTGTGATTAGGTACATGCATTTATTTTGCACTACTTGTAGTCGCCTCTTTTGTGTTTTGGAGAAACAAGAGAGAGTGGAGGCGGGGTAAAGCAACGTAGATCTCACAAGGGCATTGTAGATCGTCTTCTTGTTACTTTCACATAGATTTTTGAACGTATATAGAGTTCTGACAGCAGCCGAGACACGATAAATTCTTTCTTCGACATGCTTCTTGTACCCGGTAGAGGTGATTTTAATACTGAGTACATTGCATTCGTTGGTATAGGGATAGCAAATATCCCCCACTTTCAAGTCTGCTCTTCTGGTGCGTCCAATGGGGACCACCTTCAATTTCTCCTGGTTAGTTCTAATTTTCCATTGAGCTTCGTAGGTGTTTAGATTTTCAATTTCTATCGCTGTCATGCGAGCTTGCCACAGTGCATTCCTCCATGGAAATATGATTATCTGGCTGAAATCATCGGCATATTGAATATTGAGGGAAGAGTGATACACAGGGGCTAGGACATCCGCGGTGTATATCGAGTAAAGGGTAGAGGACAGACCCCCCCCCCCCCCTGCGGAAGGCCCGCAGTGAGCGGAAACTTTGGTCCGTCCGTGCACCCTAAACTGACATACGCCGCTCTCTCCATGACGTAGTCACAGAGAGTTCTTTATAAGTTTTCACTTAGACCCAGCCGTAAGATCTTATACTGCATGCACCGCTGCCACACCTTATCAAACGCGTTTGATACATCCTGACGAACAATATCCACGTAACTCCTGTCCGGTTTGGCTTGGGCAAGCTTTTCCGTAATGACATTGATTGCCATTTCCCTACTTCGCTTTTTTCTAAGCCCGTATTGGCAGGAGTTCTAGAGGGAGTTCTCTTCTAGGTGAGACACCAGTCCCTGATTGAGGATCTTCTCAAAGAGTTTCCCGCCAAATCCTAGAAGTGAAAGTGCGTGGTAGCTCTCTCTCAACGTAGGCTCCTTTCCATGCTTGAGGCAAGAAGATCATCTCTGCCGTCTTGTAAGCATCTGGAAATTACCCCGTATTCAGACATGCGTTAGATATTCGTCTCATTCCTTCAATGATGTTTGCTGGTGCCTTTTCGAAGTTTAACTTCGTAAGCCCCGATTGACCTAGGGATTTAGGGCGGAATGAGCAGAGTGTGCCAAGAATCTCTTCTTCGGTGATCTCGGCATCTCCGTCTCGCAGTCTGTCCACCTGGTGGTGAGGATGCTTTCTGTGTATTTCCGTGTTAAGCTAGTCTACGATGTTATTTTGAAACTCTATATCAAAATCTTCGTTCTCTTCTTCGGGTATACTGAAGATTTTGTCCCAATAACGCCGCAATATTACTTTGATGTTTTTATCTTCTGTTTCTTTGGATCCATCTTCTTTTAGGATTTCCATTTTCTTCTTTTTTCCAGATGATCTTCTGAGATTTCTGACTTTCTTCCAAAAGTCTTTGGGGGATGTATCTCGATCGATGCTCTCGATCGCATCGTCCCATCGTCTCTGTTGTTGTTCGAGGATCAACTGGTTGAGCTCTTCTTTGATCTCTTTACTTCGTTGTAACGAGTCAACTGATGCATTTTTGATATTTATTTCGTAAAGTACTCTCAATTCTCTATATAATTATTTCATATAACTAGTCCATCTGTATGTTGAGATGGTTTTTGTCGTAGAATTGCTCATAGTCTGGTCCAATAATTATGCTAGTCCTTGATCTGGACACACCACTTTTGTCTAAGTCGATGGTATTGACCCTATGACTCAATCTACGATTATATATATATATATATATATATATATATATATATATATATATATATATATATATATATATATATATATATATATATATATATAGGTAGGCTTTAATTCCTACTGAACGTGCGAAAGCTGGTTAGAGGCGGGTTGTGCCGTAGCCAGGATTCTCACTATAAAAGTCCCATTTGTTACTGGGGGGAGGTTTGTGATTGTTGAATTCTAAGAGTGCATAATACAGGTTGAATAAATTAGCCGAAGGTATTCTTAATCAAAGTCTTGCCAAGGGTACGTCAAAAAGGAGGAGCCACAAATAAACACACTTACAAAAAATAAACTTTACTTCACACAAATATAATAATTAGCAATAGTTAAACGGGAAAAATTAAGGATTAATTATTATACACTGACGTTAAGCGTCTAGATTTATAATGAATCAATGGGAGTATCAATCACTGTTAATTAAATAGTTAATTTAAAAATAGAGGGACACTGGGTTTACAGATTACCATTAATTGTGATGGATTGAAGAGACGACTACTCAGGTCCAGACGGAGTGGTTCGGGTGGCGTTAACACGAGTTCTCAGGGAGAGGGGGGATAAGACGACGGGTTCGGGGCTGCTGGCTGCATTTCCGGTTTTTCACTCCTAACTGGATGTGACACTAACAAATAGTAACTTCCAGTAACTATTTGGATGTTCCTTTTCTTTCTCAAGTTAAGTTGAGCAACAGAGCTTACTCTTCTAGTCACAGACAATGCGGGGCGGGATTTACTTCAGGAACACTTTGAGACAGCGACCCAGTTGACTCGATGGCGCGTTGGCAGTCGATACGTTACCGCAACGACTCTCGTTCAACGTGAGGAGTACGCGAGTAGGTTTGGGACACTGCTCTAGAGGGATGAAAGGCGAAGTTATTTATACCACGGATTGTGGGAAATCGAGAGAGAGATTCCATTCACGACAATTCGCTTATCGCAGCGCCTTATGGACAATCTCCATGGTATCATAAAGAAGTCAACTATAATGTAGGCTCCTCTGTGAGATAGGCCTTCTTTCGTCAGACTTCCTGTCGCCAGTTGGGGGAAGGGTGGAGGGGGGGAGGAGACGAAGGTCAACTCAAACGACAAATTTCTTTCGTTCCCATGATTGTCTGGCGGCATGCGAGTATGTACGTTCCATACCCTCACAGTTTTAAACTGGGTTTTGGGGATTAAAGCCTTATCTGCGTTTATAAGGTGGTCGTTAAGGTCGTCAGATGCCTCGTCTAACTCCTCGAGAATTGCCTCGTTCAGATTTGGTGGACGGTAGGCCTAGAGAAGTTCCGCGTACCGTGCGCAGTCTGCTCTTCTGTAGTCTTTTCTGACTGGTGCTAGGACTTATATAGGGTTCCTGTTGATGGTTTGTAGGATCCCTATATGATTAAAACATGGTACCTGGACTGGTCCATGTAGTAATTGAATAGTAGCTGACGATTAGCCAGACATTTGTCTGGTTTGGTGGCACTTCTTCCACGAATATAGGTAGGAAAGTCCGGGCCTATCCTCTGGACCATATTTCGGTCCAGCATAGTTTCCAGGAACCTTCCATTTACATTAAAGGTTCTTGTCGTGGTATGACATTACATTATATCAATACCATATTATATATATGGGAGACAGACCAATAACTTAAAGGCGAACAAACAAGGGGGACGGAACGCCACGAGTTTCGTCAGGCGAAGGGCGAGATAAGAGTGCAACGAGGTCAGGTATAATATGAACAATGGCAAAGCTCAACGTTATTTAAAGAGGTATGTACAAAAATATAATTTTATTTACATGAAAATAATGAGAGAAATGATGGGCAAAATTTACATCAGAGAATAAAAGGGCAAAATTACATCAGATGAACAAGGGTGGGGGAAATTGTAGTTATGAATTACAGTATGAAGTTAAAACTTGAGGTGTTACGGGAAGAGACTATTCAAATAGAGGGAATTAACTCAAATAGGTTACTAGAGGGGGAGAGGGGTTGGCTTACAGAAAATTCCGGGTGAGACGTCAGGGTAAGGCTTCACGGATGACTTCTGCATGTGAGGCGAGGCCGCTCGAAGCTTCTGAGCGGGATGTTAAAGTGATGATGGTTCTTCAAAAAAAGGGGGGTGCGCTAACCTTCGGTCCAGGGGAGAGTATTTCGGTCACACGAAGACGAGGGGTGAACGATGAGGGCTTCGACAGGAATTGACGAGAGTAGTCGGAAAAATCACTCGGTAGCGATCGTTAAATGGAATTACCTCACTGGCTGGGGCTAATTCTAATACACAAAAATAGTTCAGCGGTCACTTTTCTTTGTTGTTAGCACCTGACTTGGAACTAGTGGAATATTCTTGGGGTCCGGGCGAGACTTTTCAACTCTGTGTCGGTTTCACTGGAAACGAGCAATATATATGTCTGAGGCTCTCCCCGCGCGGAGGGTGGGTGGGTGGGGGTTATTGGGAAACAGCTCTACTCTCGAATGACCTCAAGGCTATTCTATCCCGTATAAATGTTAATCCTGGTGGAAGCAGGTCGAGGCTACCGCTTGTTGAAGGCGTGGGGAGGGGTAGGCTTACCAATTTAAGCCTAACAGAATCTTCTCCAGTACATGGAACTTCCGTGCTGGAAAAGAAATTCCACGTGGAATTTCCCACACAGTTCTGTACCCGGATTTCCGACATCTGGCATTTAAGTGCCCCATTAATATGGTGGGGGCTCTTCCGCCAAATAGACCAGAGAGAGAATAAATTGGTAAATATTCTCGTCTCGGCAGCTGGTACCCCGAGGCGATGACAACCTTACCTATATCGAGCTCGCCCTCTATTGCAAGATAGGATTCTTCCAGGTTTCTTATCGGCTTGTACTTTATCCCTCTTTGGATGGCGATGGCTGTACCGTCGTACCGCTTTTGAGAGTAATTTGTGATTAGAACATCGTAGTTCCAGATATTCATTTCGGAGCTACGAGTGTCAATCGCAGGTTCAGAAATCAGGATGACATCTGCATCAATTTCTCTGAACAAATTTCCGTAATGAGTTCGCTTCGCTGTCCAGCCGTTGGTATTGAGTTCCAGAATTCTTTGTGCGTTCCGTTCCATTGTGAGATGTATTTTTCTATGTTTCATCTTGTTCTTCTTTTTCTTCTGGGCCTGTGGGGCTTGTTTGGAGTGCCCAGGCTTTTCATTCTTCGGGGGAGGACGAGGAGTTTTTGATTTGCTCTTCTTCGCTCTAGTGCGAGTGCATGGGCCCTCGTCACTATCCTAAGATGTGCTTTCCTCTTCTTTTTGGTATTTTTCTTTGTCTTCTTCTTCATCGTCTTCCTTTTCGGATTCCTCCGATGAGGGAGTTTCGATAACTTCCTTTAGACCGGTGGCTTTCTCTTGGTTCTCGTTGTTTTGGATTACGCTATCCTTGAATGCCTTGGAGCATTCGGGGTTAGCGGACACGATGATCGAAGGTTGGTTATTAGCTTTTAAAAGTGCGTTTAGAACCTGATTGTAGCATCCAGGGTTTACCGCATTTTCCACGTTTGCACGCGTAATGCAAATTAGTATTTTTGCACTTAGGTCATTTGTGAAGACCATTTGTGAAGTGATTGCCATTGCTGAGGTCATTCCTTCACTTTTCTTCACTGTGCTCGCGTAGGTGTTTGTCTTCTTTTTTCGTTCTTCTTCTACCATTTTCTTGATAATCTCCTTTCTTTGGGGACAGTTAAGGACTCATGTGCTGTTGCATGAGTCATATCTGTGACCCTCAGTGGCGCATTCACTGCATCATGTCTGTCCTTTTTGTAGACAGTTGGCGGTAGTGTGTGCTTCGGGCTTATATCATACGAAACACATCTGGATGGAATGATACTTTTAATGCTCTATATTGCATCCTGAGATCCTCATATTAAAAATGATGAGCCCCTCCGTTGCCTCCCTGTGGGCCATCTCCGTGCTTTGGAATGTCACCTTGAAGACATGGGTATGGTCACGGAATTTTATCACATCCCTGACCTCAGCCCATGCGTGGTTGTTCTCTATTTCGGTTTTTATCTCTGTGGAGGAGTTTCCTCCTACCCAGCTTTCTACCTTTCGGCAGATGATGCTGCGGTTGGCCGAGATTACTGAGGAGATTTTGCTTCCAAGTTTAGAGTCCTTAAGACTTCGGCTCCTTCTTCCGATACGAGCCTGTTTACGTCTTCATTTTCCCCGCATATCGCAATGAATCCATTTGGGATCTCGATTAGTTTTATCAGCGCGATCCTTAGGTTTGCGAATAGGGTTTGGCACAGCTTTTTCTTCTCCGGTGCCTTTTTTCCAGGTATGGTCCTTAGGGAGGGCCTCCATCGTCGCGGTCGTCTTCTATCTTCTTTCTTGTATTTTATGTTCCTCTCTGTAAGAAATGTGTAATTATTGTGATTTGGGTGAGAAAAGTGATGTCAAAAGTGGTAAAGGAGGCAGAGCTGAGAATATGTTTGGAGCGTCAATGAGAAAAAACGCTTCCATCCAATTTTCTGTTTGTCTTCCGCTCGGATGGTGCCAGGATGATGGGTGATGATGGATGGGGTGAGTCTTGAGTATTGACCTCAAAGGTTTAAGCTTGGTGGACGTGATGCATAGCGACCGAATCAACGGCCGCTAAGTTTTTGCCACCCCCTCATGGGTACATACGCCAAAACTGCCTCCAACTACATAGAGACGGGTGCACTTTCGTCTATGATTTTGGCTGGGTCCCCCAGGTGATGAGGATCTCTCCTCCATCCGGGACTCGCAGTTTTGCCCCAGATTCGAGAAAATTTCTGACTTGTGCTCCGGCTGTAGGCTAGTCCTCAAACCAGTTTCCACGTAAGCCCTTAATTATGCCAGTCCAAGTGGCTGACATAGTTAAAACGAAATTAATGAATGCCAGTTATCCGAGAACGTTCCCACGCAGGGCGGTGGACGGGAGCAATGAGGTGCTTAAGCCCTCATTTTAAATCTTCACTCGCAGCGAAAAGACATCTTAAATCTTTGCAGATCAACTGGGATCCTGATGACTCCCAAGACAGTCACGTTCTTATTTGGCGAGGCTCAAAAGTCCTTAAATTAAGCACGAATATTTAAAATCGCTTTTCTGAAGGTAGTAAGGCAATGCTACGCAGTCGAATATTCCTTTTTTCAATTCGGAAAACTGATTTCGGCCGTGTTTATGTGTAAACGGTTGGAACGTTAGTAACATTTTAAATCTATCATGGCGCCTGATTGGTTGAATTGTTATAGTGTTAAGTGTAGATGAAATAACTATTTATATAGGTGTATCTTTGTGCAAAAATTGCCTTTTGGATAGCATATGTTGGAAAATTATTCTTTCGAAGATTTTTCGGACAGCGATTGAAACTTAAAACTGACTCAAGCTCAGTTCACCGTTTCCTTTTGGAAAAGAAGATTTTTTGAGACTGACTGAGAAGATCACACTACTAAGACTTGACGATCGACATACTCTCTTGCTTCTTTATCCTACCTCTCCTTAGGGCATATCGGGTAGGGAAGCTGAGTCTCCATAGATACTCTCAAGGACAGGAGCCATATCTGAACCGGGTGGCTTACTCGGTGAAGGCTGAAGCTTAGCCCGGGATGGGTTAGTATCCGTGTGAGCGGCAGCTCCATTTGAGTGGAGCAAAAACTGCTAGGGCTAGGCGTCAGGCAGGTTGGTAGGGCTCACTGACACGCTAGCGGAATAAGCCAGAAGAATAACTGGATTTGAGCCGCACTCTAACTTTTTGCTCTTCCCCTTTCTTACTTTTTTCATCTTAGAAAACTAAATGAAGAAAAAGAGGAAGCTCGACTAGAAGAATGGATTCGACGAGAAGGGTCCCTTTGCGGACCATAAAAGGATCACACAAACCCGAGCGTACTCAAGTTTTCAAGGCAATATACGAAGATCTAGGAATAGTACTTATCCGCCTCTTGGATTACTCGACCAGCTATGTGGCCATCTGCCAAACCGAAAAGGACATGGACAAACTGCTCAGTGAAAGAGCTACTTCAATATTCCAAAAAATCCGCCTAGAAGTCAAAGTTCCGCCGCAAGTGGGTCCCAAAAGGCCATTTACTCTCGGCAGATTGATCCGTGGATAGGGGAACATACGGCGTCAGAAAGATGAAATCGAGCAGAAACAAGATTGGGCTAAAGTCAAAAAGGTCATGAAATTCAGGAATAAAAGTACCAATGAAAAGTACACTCATGTATTCAAAGTGTTATTCAGGGAGACAACCATAGCACGTAAGGCGAGGGAGAACGGCCTGCTGGCTTTCAACTTTAAAATAACCCAAGACCAGATTAAGTGTGATGAGTTCATCAATATTCTTACCTGCTTTTGCTGCTTTGCCCTGGACCAACATACGTCTAAAGACTGCCGCACAAAAGGAGAAACAAAATGCCCTGAATGAAGTTTGACCTTGCACACATGGAGAGATTGCACAAGCCAAGAGAAACAGTGCGCCAACTGTGGCGGAAAACACCGCACGAGGGCAATGGCTTGTTCCATAAAGAAAGAGATCATCGAGAAGAAAAGAAGAGAGAAGGCAAGACTTGAGGAAGAAAAGAAAAACCTAACCTACGCCAAAGTAGCCAAAGCAACGGCAGAACAGATGGTACCATCAAAAAATATTATAGAACTCAAGCAGGAAAAAATCCTTGAACATACTGGAGTGTATACTGCATGCCCACGTCGTGAATGTTGCGAAACCTGGAACCTACTCACAAGAACTTAATTAGATGCTTAGCAAAACCGGCTAGAACCTATGTGGTTCCCGGACAACTCGCAAGCGGTGGACGTATTGAATATTAAGTACTCAGCGTCGGAGACCCATGCACAGCCAGGTGATAATGAACCCTCCATCCTACTGTCTGGCACCAGCCCAGGGTTACAAAGAGATCCTAGACTCAGGAATAGGCAACCACAGGAAGAGGAATTAGGAATGGATATAGAATTACCAGTAGCTAAGGCAAGCTCGTCCGAATCTCAAAAAGAAGCGAAGGTTATAGAACAAGCAGGGTACGAGGAACCCCACTAACAATCCCAGCAGGAATATAAAGGAAAAAGATGCATCAACTTGAGAATATATTCCCCCGAAGACAGACCCTTTTCGTTAGGAAACAACAAGGAAATTATTGCATGAATTAAGAAAGGTCACTTTAAATACGAATTCGAAGGTCCGTATTCGGACAACGAAGTCCACAAAAGCCTGTTAAGCGGAGGAAAAACAATAACGAAAGAAATATGTTTCAACATCGAAAAAGAAGAGTTTAAAAAGAAAAGAGGTGTTCGGACTAAGTCCCCCTGTGAAAGAGAACTTAAGAAATCCGAAAGAAGACTTTCACTCGATCAATATGTTACAGAATGAAAGGAAAAGAAAGCTCAAAATAATAAGCCATAATGTGTCGGGTTGGGATGTCAAGAGACACGCGCATTGTAAATCATATTTTAAACTTGACCCCGAAATCATCTTATTAAACGAAATCAACATCAATCCGATAATAAACCCCATTAAAATATTTAACTATACTACGATCAACAAGACTACAGAAGACATAATCTACGATGAAGTTGCCATAGCCGTCCGTAACGACATCAAATTCACGAGACTGAAGGAATTGGATGAAGCCTATTTAGCCATCAAAATTAAGACGGTCACCGGCGACTTAATAATTATGGCAGGGTACCAACCCCCAAGGAGAGGGTACGTACCTATCCATAATTTCTTAGAGGTATTTGGACAGAATGATCAAGTAATATTCTTGGGAGATTTGAACGCCCGATCAAGAGCCTCAGGATACACAACTAGTATAAATACCAGAGGAAGGAATGTAGATCTGCTCATAGAAAGAGGCATTGTTGAGAGAATCGGGCCGGAGTTCCCTACATATATCGGTATAAGAAAAGCAACCAAACCAGATATAGTGCTAGCTTCCCCTAAATTCAAATATAACTATCTGATAGAGAAAGGCCCTCCCACCATCAGCGATCACGAAATGGTGGTTGTAACACTGTCAGCAGACCCTATCCAGATTAAATGCCCAGTTAGAAAGAGCTTTAGAAACGCTAACTGGCGCGGATACGCTGAAGACCTATCTGACTACCAGCAACCAGATTTAAGCGACGGGACCCTGGAAGAAATAGATGCAGCACTGAGTAACGTGATGGAAAAGCTAGTAGACTCAGATGTAAAGCATATACCCAGAACAGCAAACAAAACAGTACCACATCATCGGTATACGCCGCAAATAGCAGACCTAGAAAAAAGTTACCTAAACCTAAGAGAAAGGATAGAACGACTTGGCCCAGGAAGAAGAGATAGAGGGCGCCTCCTTAACATTAGGACGGAGTTAAATATAACAATTACAAGGGAGAGAGGCATAAGATAGAACCAAATAGTGGACGAGAAAGACTCGGAGATAAGTCCTACGAAATTCTGGAAAAAAATCAGCATGGTGAGAGGGAATGGGAAGCCAATGACAAAAATAGCCATCAAAAACAACGGAGTGGATTCGCTTGAACCAGAAGAAATTGAGGCCACGTTCAGAGAACATTGGTACAGCGTCTTTAACATTTCACCCGAGGAAAACGAAGACTTTGATCGCGACCAAGAGCTCAGAATAATAGATGAAATTAACAGAAACAGGGAAGAAATAACACCAAATCACTCGGCTTCTGATACGACTATGATGGAACAAAGGGTGGACCCAATATGGCTTGATGAGTTTAAAAGTACGCTAAACAAGACCAAGCAAAGAGCTCCTGGAATCTAAGGGATAACCCGCGGAAACCTGATAAGAGCACCAGGTACATTTCTTGCTAAAATAGTGGAGATTTTTAATGCGGCAATAAGCACCGGGTATTTCCCTGATGCCTTGAAAAAGAGGATAAATAATTTTTCTGCCTAAACCAGGCAAGCCCCCTAACCAACCAGGAAACTTCAGGCCGATAACTTTTCTGGAAACGGTGGCCAAGCTACTTGAAAGATTAATTGGCAGTAGATTGAACCAACATCTAGAAGACAATAATCTCATTCCTGGTCAACAGCACGGGTTCAGGAAAGGTAGAAGTACCGAGACGGCACTGGCAGTAATTGTGGAGACATTAGCCAAATCCAAGCATTCGAGAAATTACACTGATCTGGTTTTGAGGGACGTGCAGAAGGCTTTTGATAAGGTCTGGAGGATAGGCCTAAAATTTAAGATCAAGGGACTAGGACTTCCGCCGATTCTAATAAAATGCATATTTGATTACATTACAGACCGCAAAGCATATATTAACATAGAAGGGTATCAAGGACCAGAATTTGAAATTAATCAAGGTGTCCCCCAAGGGGGTGTCTCAGTCCGACGCTATATAATATCTATACAGGCGACCTTCCAGATCCAATCCACGACACCACCAAATACATCCAATTCGCAGATAATATCTCGATAATTGTTAATAGTCCTTATAGGCATCCACCAACAGCTTCCAGAATAACAGCGGCAGAAATCGAGAATATAAATAACTTCGAAAGGAAATGGAAGATAAGGACAAACCCAAACAAGTTCACCATTATTCCTATAGGACGTAGAAAAACATCGCGAGTTGTGATTAATGAGGATAGATATAGATACCGAAAGGAAGGGAAGGTACTAGGCCTAAAGATAACGTCTAGTGGATATCTAAAACACACCACCGAGAGAATCAACCTAGCAAAAGCCAACTTAAGGAAACTCTACCAGCTAAAAGACCTGAACACAAAGAAAAAAACTAAAATATACAACCTTCTGTGCAAGTCAGTGCTATTATACCCTGCAATTCCACTAAACAACTTAAGTAAATCCAACAACCTAAAATTGCAGAGGGTACAGAACAGCGGCGTACTTCTGATTACAAACACAAGAAGGAGAGAAGGCAGAAGGCAGATAGATCTGCACCATGAAATAGAGATGGAACCAGTGAATATACCCCTGCACAAGAGGTCGGTCCGAATATAAGACAAATAAGAAACGCTTCTGGATGACGAGGAGAAAAGAAAGATAGAAATCCCAAGAGATCACAGGGCAACCAATAGAGGAAACTTCAGGAGCGGTAAACCACTTAATGTTGCTAACCCAGCACCAATATATAGGTAGCATAAGAGTCCCTTCAGAAGACAAACCAAGCGTAAATAGTTACCAACAAATGCGTAAACTCAAACAGAAGAGAAGATTTTCTTACAAGAATAATAGAGGCGTGAGAGCCCCTAACATTGAACAAATGATAAGATAATAGAAATTAAGATAGAAATACAAGTGATGGCTGGTCACCCAGCAAACTGCAATACTCTTACTCATTCCACTTCACCACTATACTCTAACGACCACTATCCACTCTACTCTAACTATCCACTTTTAACTTCTAACTTTTTTAAGATGTAAGACGTAAGACGTGTAAAAGTTAAGGATAATATTAACTAAAAGATCCGAAGTGGACAATATAAAAAAAAACAAAGAAAAAAACAAATAAAATAAAAGATCCGAAGTGGACAGTAAAAAAAAAAAGATCCGAAGCGGACAATACATAGATAAATATAACAAAATAACAATAAATGAATAAATATAACAAAAGATCCGAAGCGGACACATATTAATATAAGTAAAGTCATCCAACCATCAAGAGGCCTACAAGAATTCAAAGGCTTGAATGCTGCAAAAAAGAAACTAGTGATAATAACTACAGCTAATAAAGATATATACGACTGAAGTAACCAGACAACCTGGCACAACTACTCTCTCTATTATACACCTTTTCTACCTATCCTCTCTACTCTTACACATTTTCTACCTTGTTTCATCGTTGATCGTTGATCGTGTAAAAGTTAGTCAATAGAGTCAGAAAATTATTATTGTTTCAGAAGAAAAAGTTATATTCCTTGACGCCATATTCGAAACTTATTCCAGCCATATACCCAGGAATAAAGAATCCATATATAACTATATATATATTTTTCCTTCATCCCATAAGGAAGCGGTTGATCACTTAACCCAGCCTGCAAAACTGCAAGAGATATAATACCATACCGTTACACAAGTCCCTATAACTCCATCGGAGAGACATGATAGAATATATAAACCTCATACTTCACAACCGCGCAGTGAACCAATCTAAAGAACAAAATACCATGAAATGAAATAGGTAAAATAACCCAACCAGAGAAAGAAATGAGGCGAACTCAATAAAGATAAAGTTTCGAAGGCAGCAACAAAAAAGCAACAAGAGATATCATCCCGATTTTTAAATAATTATAAAGATCTACTCAAAGAGGAATAGCAAAACAGACCAACCCGAATCTGACAAGCGATCATGAGAAACCGACGAGGACACAAAATGCAGATATAATAACAAAAGCAAAATAAACACAAATGAAGTTCCAACGTGATATAAGACCTGTACCAGAATGCGAAGAAGCACAAACATAAAACGATAACGGAGAAGAAATGCTCAAAAGCATTAGAAAACAAAGGTTCGAAAGCTACAAATAAAATCGATAAAAGTTACACAACAGAAGCAAAAGTGAATGCAAAAATGAAAGCGGTTGCTAAGCAGCCTGGCACAAATCATCATCACCCTCATCGAAAAACCTCCATCTCTATTTTCTAATCATAACCATCTTATCGACACCCATCCCATGCACAACATTTCCTAACTATCCTATCTTTTCTTTCATCATATTCCACAGTTATATTATCTCAATCTCAATCTCAGAACATTTGTCGTAAATGAGCAATGGGAGAAGAAACATGAGTTTTTAGAGGGCATAAAAGAGGACATTGGAATACACAAGGATCAAGAGAGCATAGGACGGTTCGATGAAGGAAATCCATACTGAGAAGACAGAAATAACGCCAGGGGAAGAGTTTGATTTTTCCTGGCCGCGAATCGAACCTGCTGATAACTATCAGATACAGTGACTCAAACCCAGTATTCCTCCAGGCTAGAAAGTTCCAAAGTTAATTTATACCATATCTTCATACCAGCTCGCAATTTAGAGGCTCATTATCTATGTGACATACAAACATTGGACGTTGTAAGGATTGGCAACCCCAGTGTACCTGAGGTTTGTTTATCTTTACAAGCTAATTCTGAGCCTGAAAGTTTAGATCATCTATGGAGATAAGTAAACATCAGCAGCTCCTCAAAGGAATTAAATAGTAATTAAATAGAATTAAATAGACACTGAATAGGTTTCATACACAATGGGTATGTTACACTTTTTTTTAAAACGCCTAGTTTATCAGATCCCAGTAGGTTTCTTAGACACACAGTGGGTTTTTTACAACTCAAATGGGTTCTAGCTGAAATAACCTGCCCAACAGTGGCCAATTTCAGCTAGTAAAAGATAAATACATATTGAAATGTCAACAGAAATTCTGTGCAAAATACAAACAAACCGCTTCGATTCGTAAGGACTCATTCTTTTTCCGATCAAGATTGTCAATTCAGAAATAATTAGAAGCAACATTCGATTGGTGTGAAGATACAGGGTGGGGAAGAAAGGGTGCCTCAATTTCAAAGGTTAGTAATAAACAAACATATGAAGATACAAGAAAAAACTTTGCATCTCTATGAAGTATAGTAAATGCCATTTATTTTCTGTTTCAGGTAGTACCCACCATGGGCTGGAGTGGAGAGCATCGTGCATTTGTTGTGGGAGAGTTTCTTTAGAACGGTGAGTCCGTAGTAACGACGCAACGTTCCTTCTGGAGACACTTTGCACTTCGTCGCCATGATCCCGTACCGGATGGAAAAACAATTAGTCGGTGGGTTTCTAATTTAGACAAACATCATCGACTTTGAACAAGAAAAGTCCTGGCCGTTCTAGGATCGCTAGAGGGCCAGAAAATGTTGCAACTGTGACAGTTTCAATTCAGCAGTCTTCCAGACGTTCTGCACGAAAAGACGCATCTGCCTTACACATGCCCGTTCAAAGGGTTCGTAGAATCTTACACAGGTCTCTTCACATGCATCCCTACAAGATGATGTTTTACAGGAGCTAAGTGAGAGGGATTATGAAACCCGCACAACTTTGCGTCGGGACATTCTCCAGACCATCCTCCGAACAGCTGATCTGATCTGCAGTGATGAAGCGCACTTCCATTTATCGGGGATCGTTAATAAACAGAACTTTCAATACTGCTAAGTCAATTACCCTCGTGAACTCAATGAACGACCACTACACTGTTTGAAGGTTACTGTCTTGTGTGCCATGGGTGATTTTAACGTGTAGGGTCCTCATTTTTTCGAAGAAGGTGTTGTATTAACTGTTACATCGGACCGTGATTGTGAAGTCTCCGAAAGGTTCCTCCATCCTAAAGTCGTCCAGTTCCTCGCCGCTCATAATCCGAATGATGTATGGTCCCAACAAGATGGGGCCACATCGCATACGTCTTGACGTTGACTCGGAGTCCTCCCTGACATGTTTCCGGGTCATCTTGTTTCTCTGTGAGGAGATATTGGGTGGCCCCTACGTTCCCCAGATTTAGCCCCTAGAGATTTTTTTCTATGGGGGCACCTCAAATCACGATTGTATCAACACCGGCCAGCAACTGTAGAAAATCTATAGGCAGCAATAACTCGGGAAATCAATGCAATTCTATGGGATATAGTTGAAAGGGCTGTGGTGAACTTTCGAGAGAGACTTTAAAACTGAATCGACATTGGCGGTCGTCACTTAAGTGATACAATTTTTAAAACCACTTGAATCACAATGGCATTCAATCTACTTATTATAAATACCAAGTTTTTTCTCGTATGATCATTTGTTTGTTTTTTATTAACCTTTGAAATCTGGGCTACCTTTCTGCCCCACCCTGTATAAGTGTCACTCAGACTATAAATTTCTTAAATCTTTCAAGAGTAACAGTAGTAGACATTTTATATATTTTTCCGTAAAATATGCAGTTACTTCGAAAAACGTCCCATTAAGCTTGGTGGAGCAGAACTGATTGTTCAAATTGACGAATCATGTTTTTCCCAAAAGCCTAAGTACCATAGAGGACGAGCACCAAATGATCTCATGTCTTCGGTCTTGTGGATACAAGTACAGAGCCTTGTTTCGGTTATATGAAGATAGTAGAATCTCGTAGTTTCACGACCCTATTACCCATAATGGAAAGAGTGATCATGCCTGGAACAGTAATTCATAGTGATCACTGGAAAACATACTCAAATATTCAACGAGACCTCGGTCTTAAGCATTACACAGTCAACCATTCTGTTTGTTTTGTGGACCCACATGCAGGTATGAAATAAACAAACAATTGAAAGCTCTTCGGTAAATTATAACGCTCATATCAAGAGCATGCAAGGTTGCAAAAAGGATTTTTTACATTCATATCTTCAAAAATTTATGTTTAGAGAAACAAATAAACATGACTCTTTTCACGCATTCTGCATAATCGGCCTTAAGATTTCCAGAAGAGAACTTCTTATCTGACAAGGACAAAGACAAATCTGATGATGAAGGACTAGGCGAGGTGTAATATCTCGGAAAAGGTATAATGAATGCAGTGTCTAGTCTTTAAAGAAGGAAATAACTCATTTGTTTCAGATGTATAGAAGTGAAATCACAAGTAGGTAAGAGTGTAAAGAAAAGGCGTATTTAGACTTAAAAAAAATGGAAAAATTTACTGTTATACTAAGTTGAAACAATTAATGTAACAAATGATAATTTAATTAAAGAGTGCAAAAAACCGCGAGATTATTTTGAAATAAATTCTATGGTACTCTTTGAAATCGCATAATTCAAGAGTCGAATAGGTTTGCGAAACAAAACAATCTAACTTTAAATTTAGAAAAAAATGTACTTTATTTTATTTAGGGCGAATTTTACTCCCTGAAATTTCATGGTTTTGACGTACCAAATTTCCTCCTCAAAACATCAGTCGTGATCCGTTTCTATCAATTTTGCATAACCTTCATCTTGTTGACCATACAAAAATTAAAGATAAATATTTAAATGAAAACCTTCGGTCATTGTTTGATCATATCCAAGAAAAATTCTTATTACATAGAAAACTTCAAAAGCACAAGTTTATTGCCGAAAGCATGACACCATATTTCGGTAAAAACCATTGCAAATAAATTCATCCGTACAAAATCCATAAGGCTTAGGTATTGTGTTCAAGAAAAGTATATATGCATGCAATTTAATTTTCCACTGGTCAAACACGTGACAGGTTTGTCAAGCATGACCAATTTTGATTAGGTGGAACAGTAATTCTAAGGCTCCAGCTTCCAAATTCAATATTATTTAAAAGAAAAATATCGTTATATTATATCACAATTCACTTCCATGTACATTTCAACTTTCTGAGATATGCAGTCATTATCTCTCTATCTCTCTCTCTCTCTCTCTCTCTCTCTCTCTCTCTCTCTCTCTCTCTATATATATATATATATATATATATATATATATATATATATATATATATATATATATATATATATATGCGAACGGAAATAACATAAATATTACATTTAAATATTCCAATACCATTCGAAAATTCTTGACTAGACTGTGACAATCAATCTCGATGCTGGAGTTTACAGTATATCATGCTATAATTGCAAATTAGCATACATCGGAGAGTCAGGCCACTTTAATAAGGTGATGAAAGAACATTTAGTTGATATCAGAAGGTGCATGAATTCTTCAAGTCTCTTTACGCACATGCAAACGCACAACCATAAAATTGGTTTTAACCATGCAAAAATAATTTATAAATAAAACAATTATATTGAGAGGAGAATTGCGGAACCCATCATCATGAACAAAGTTGATAATTTCGAGTTATCTGAAGGGCAATCGTATCTATAAGCCCCAGGACGCAATGCGTTTTGGGGATTAGAAACTCTCCAGATTGTTTCCGGTTCAATTTTATTTTGTTTAAGATGTGTCTTACCTTATATATATAGTGCTCCTTGCCTAGTCTCTTCATTATTAGTTGAAAATGGCATCTTGCTGAAACTATTCCGATAATTCTAAATAAAATTTTGATTCAAATATTGTGGTTTACCATTATTTTTCATATATATATATATATATATATATATATATATATATATATATATATATGAGGCTATAGTAAAAAATTTCATATGAACTCTAATGTAACTCGCTTTTTTACCAAATTTAGTGGGTCCAAGTGCCGAAGAGGTCTTTAAATGCCTCACCTGTAATTCTTATACTATTTAATTTTTGAATAAAACTTTTTATGACATATTTGTATTATTACTTCCTTAATTCTAAAAATATTATAGAATCTTTCAAAAATTTAACCTTCATCTCTTAATGGGTTAATGTAAAATGACAACAATGTAAGGTAACACAACATAGATACTTAAGAAAACGAAAACAACGTAAAATAACAAAACAAATTTATTTAACGTAATACCTACAATGTGAAGTAAAAGACAGCCAATTAAGGTAACAACAAAAGCGTAAGGTAAAATAACAAAAGCGTAAGGTAACATAACAATTCGTAAAGCAACAACAAACAATGCGCATAAGATAACAGAAGCAATTGAAAATACATAACAGATGGGGTGATTAGTTTAAAGTAATAAATGAGAGCTCGATGCTTAAGGCCTTAAGCAGCTAGCTCTGCCGAAATGGCTCACTGAAACTTGATCTGCCCTGGAGTGGACTATGGAGTCCCTCGGGGCAGCGTAACATATCACAACATAACCTAGAAAAAATATATTCATTTCAAATCTCGATGACACTCTCCTAGTTCTTTTAATTCGAGTTAATAGTGTTTGTTCTTTAACGGTGCCTTTCTTGCCCTCTTCACTTTCTTCCTCTGTGCACTTTCTCTTTCTCACCTCTAATTCTTTCTTCACATTAAAAAATTCCCTTGTTAATTAATGAGATTTCCCTTTTTAATATAAAATTCTTTTAGTCATTTCTTCCGCTCGTAAAGCACTATTACCTTTCTATATTACTGAACGTAGGATAATTTGGAGTATAAAACGGAAGCCAATTGTCACAGGTTGCCTATAAATCGTAGAGATGAGAGGCGCTTATTTCTAGGGGGTTTTACGCTAAAATTTATAGATAATTTATAATAAATAAATTTATTTATTTAAATTCCTTTTCTCATTTAAACATGCATATTCTTAATAAAGGAAAACAATGAATTTTTCTAAAATTTGAATCAATTTCAATTTGAATTTAGAAGAATTTTGAGCAGGTCACTCGGAAGAAAACAAGAGGGAAAGTCACTCCAATGACCTGCGGCGTTTTGTGATAAGATGGAAAATGGTTTTTGCATTAATGGTTTCCCATGGTTCAAATCACTTACAAGTGCCTTTGAATGGTTAAATAAGGCTTCGGCCACGAGATGGCAGAAGCCAAATCCGATAGCAGATTTGAAATCTCTAAGGTGAATAACCATATGTCTCATGGTTATATTGGTCATTTTATGGCTCTAAATGGGTCTAATTGAACTTTACTCCTTTTGAAAAAAGAGCGACACCGAGATCTGGTGCTTTGCCGCAGGTAAAAAGAAACTAAATATGACAGAAAAAAGTTAAAACCCAGAAATCTATTTTCCTAAGAAAAAGAATAAGACCACGAAATCATATACGCCAAAATATTTTGGCAAAAAAGTTTTGAAAGAAAATACTAAAGTTTGGAGGAGTAAAAATGTGTGAAAAACATGACATAAATAGACCAAAGATTCAATTATTTAAAACCCTAAATACCACTAGAGAACCAAACAATCCCGAACTAGCTCAGGCTACAGGCTAGGTTAAATAAATTTGAAGCATGAAAAGGACTTAGCTCACATAGTAATTCCTCTTATTTCCCCATAATCTCTATGTTGGTTTTATAAAGCTACTATAAAACGCCATCTGTCATGAATTAAAGCTCTAAAATAAATTGCTTCTTCAGATTTAGATAGAACACTCTAAATTCCGACCATTAAACCATTAAACCCCCAAAAAGTCCGCGACTAAAATCTGCATTTAAATAACCACAGCGCTTTTTCTCATAATTTACACAGAATGAAAGGGAGAAAGAGAGATTCTTGGCAAGTTGGTAACAATGTAGACGAAACTATTTTTTAATATCATAATTATTCACTCCCTTAATTAGAAAAGTTCAAAAGGAAGTTACAAAATGTCCTAAAATATTAGGTCCTCTTTTGGAGGATATATAAATGGTAACCAGAATAGCATTACAAGAACCTGAAAAAACGGCAAATATTAGATCCAGGAATAGGAACTGTTTCAATGTATTTTACTAAATCGACGAAATAATTCCTTATTTCTGAATATCTTTGGCAAGAGTTGGAGAGGGGAGAATGGGACCTCACACTCTTCGATGTAGTATGATGTCTTTTTTATTGTAGGGGTTATCTCCCGAGTCCCCAATTTATTAATTGATTTTAAATGTAGATTTTATAATGACTTTTTTAATCTATCGCTGCAGGAGGAGAAAAATTGTGCATATAAGTTCCTGTGCTACATTGTGATTACTAGATCCACCACAGAGCTCTGAACTGCAATTGAACTTTCCAGATGGCTGGGTTGTACATAGAAATATTGTGGTATTTAATTTTTCGGCATCTCTGTTTTCTCTTTTACTATTAAGCGTTCTTTATTAGAACGTTTTGTGCGATGGTGCAAAATGCAGTAGGGTGAACAATTTCTGTACAATATGTCGAAAATAACGTGCTCAGTGTCCTAACACAAGTGCAATGGATCGCTACATGAAGAAAAAAAACTATTTGTAAACTTTCGCTGACCAGTTTATAGGGTCACTTTACTTGGCGAATTAAAGTGTTTTGGACACACCCTGCAATAAACTATAATTCTGGTCACACATCTGAAGACAATCGATTGATGCCTCTTTCTCCCACTTACTAATTTTAAAAGAAATCCTCCCCCCTCTCAACTGCGTAAAGCAAATGAAAAAAATCCTCTTTGATTTTAATATAACTCTACGTTTTTTTATTCCGTGTCTATAATCACCACAAATTCCTAACATTTTAAACGTTGCAGTGGCTCAGCAATCTATTAAAAGAGAAAAAATAGATAAGTAAATGTCCAAATGGACTAGTAGGACTAGGATCTTTCGTGGTATCAGCATTGCGGGGGGCTACAAAATGTGTTAATATTGATCCAAGACAAATTTGGTTTCCAACTAACAAATAATACTAATAATTAATCATACTAATCTCAATTTCTTTGACTGATGACTTTAGGTTGTTAACAGCTGCTTATCTCCTTAAGTTCTAATGAAATAGGTTAATTGTGCCTAGTCATTATTATCATTATTTGCTTAAATATAAAAAGCGAAATCGACCGAAAGCATCTCTGCTAACGCCCCAAATCAATTCGGCTCCAAAGGTTCATTTCGCTTTATAAACAACATCAGTTTGTAGGCATTAAATAAAAGAAGATGCAGGCATTTTTCATCCCACTAACATGATGCTGCAAAATGTTTAAATGACCACAATACTTAATCATTTTGATTGCATTTTTTCCTCCCTCTCGAACGAGGGAGATTCCAAGGGAGACGGGAGATGGGGGTTGGACTGAGCCTCGATTTAAGAATGGCCAAAGCCCTGCGCTCTAATATCTCTTCGCTTAACTGCGGCCCAATTCTAATAAACGGTACGGCGGTATTAACTGGAATATGGTGCCGTTTACCTGGTGATTTTTTCCTGTACAACTGGCACCAGATGGCAGGTGCCGTATAGAGTATTCCGTTTATTCTGTACCTAGTACCGGATATCTTATACAATTAGTACTGGACGTCATGTGATTTTTGCCGGTTACAATGCAGAGTTTTGTTTAATATATTACCTTATATCAAGTAACTGATACAGGGTATTTTATTCCACTTGTTGGGTGTCATTCACTTTGTACCATGTATGGCGAGTCCAGGTGGCATCAGGTGGGTACTAGGTAAATTTCACTGGTATTTGTGTATCGTATATTGAGTACTTATTTCATGTACTGGTTGGTTGCATTCGAGTTACCGTTTACCATTCAGTGTGTGCCGGCATCACCTACCGATGTGCAAAATCTCAAGACGTAGCTTTATTATTCCTTCGTGGAATGATTTCATCTGGCCAAATTATATAACTATTTTTTAAAAAATACGTCAGGTTAGGATATTACCCACCTTGCTGTAGACAGCTAACTACAAAAAGTTGCATGAGGGAAGTTACCCTAAGCCCTGGTAAAGTGGTTTGCATCGTCGACTTCCCATTCACCGGGCTCGCTTCGAATGCCACTTCTTCCCTTTTCAGAGGCCCACCAAAGTAACCCAGGTCCCATTATTTAAAGATGCATAAATGAGTATCAGTTATGGAGGAAGTGGTTCTGAGCTCACTTAAATGTGTAGATCATACTGAGATAAGGGCCATAAGGTGCACCTCAGGGGTTAAAAAGAGCCATAACCAAAACGACTTAGATTTTTGCGGGGGAACGTGAAGGGACAGAGAACACAGTGGTGACGATGGAGTGAAAACGCATTATTCATACAAAAGGGTTTGATGTCCTAACACTTGAAAAAAGTGAATTTCGGAGCACCAGGTTGGGAAACAAAGGCTTTGAACTCATATGCAAATTTAACTAGATTTTTAGAACTAATATCCGGGAATAAGGTCATGTTATGGCCTTGGCATAGTAGTATTATGGTGGTCGTTTCAGGGGAATGTCCAAGGTTTGAAGCTAGAATTCTCGTCTAAAGACTAATTAAAGGTTTGTAAAAAGTCCTCCTGCCACACCCGTCGCCCCCGTAGGTTAGTGACATATTTTGGAGCAAATCGGTAAGGTTTCTTTGACGCCGTTTGAATTTCATGTATTTTCCCTTATTCTCCTAAGAGTGGAGTTGCCACTTAACTTTTTACAATCCTTTAATTGGTCCGTCGAACGTGAGACAATTAATAGAATCTCCGCCAATGTAGTGAATGGTGTATTGAATGTCGTGAGTGCGCTTTTTTGGCGGCAGGTGTAACCCATTTATATTATACTACCCACCAACCGAAGATGTGAAAATCAATTACGTCGATTTTTGCTCCTTATATCCGTATTACATGAAAAACATCCATATCCCGTATATCTATTTCTTGCACATTTCGTATCTGTGCGAGAAATTTCGTCTATTCAAGAATTCACCGAAAGTATCGTGAAAGTTGCTGTTCTCCCTCCAAATGATCTGTATATTCCAGTTTTTCCTCATTCTATAGATGGTAAACTTACTTTCACACCCTGCACCACATGCGCTCAGCAAAACTCACGTGAGTGCAATCACTCTGAAAAGCAACGTACGATTTGAGGAGTGTACACAACCCCGGAAGTGAAATTTGCCCTAGAGAAGATGTATAAGGTCAAGAAAATAGAACAGTTTGTGGAGTTTGAAAAGAGGGGATGGTTTGTTCGCAGAGTATATAAAAACATTCCATCAAGAAAAAATAGAAGCTTCTGGATTCCCTCGAGGCATGGTTGGAGAGAAGGAGAAGATGCAATATGTGAAGAGCGTGAATCAGGCTGAGCGATTAAACATACAAATAGACAACATCGACAGGAATCCGGGAAAGCGTTCAGAGCAAAGCTCTTTCTAAACAGGTAAGGATTTCTTCCTGTGATTAGTTTTATTCTGCATTGATATATTACATTCAAAATGTAATTTATATAAATATTAAAAAAATGTGCAACGAATATGAAGTCAATAATTTCTAAAACTTAAAGACTATACTACTACTACATTAATAATACTACTAATAATAATAATACAAAAAAACAGCCCATTAATCCTGATCATATCTTCTTCTTTTACAGTCTCTGGGAAAAGTTTATCTGTGGTTTGGACCATGATGCAATCGACCTGATCATAAAGGACGAGTACATTGTGAACTCTTTAGATATAGTTGGCAATGCATACATAAAGATAGTGGAAAGTGCTGAACATATAAATGTTGACTCCCACGTAACGAATCTTCCAATTACAGCATTCACAATCGTCTATGCTCGAATCAAGCTCTATGGCCTCTTGGACTCGTTGGGTGAACGGTTGTTGTACTGTGACAGAGACAGTGCCATCTTCATTGCTAGGAAAGATGACCCGCAACCTCACTTGGAGAATTCTTAGGTGATCTTACAGATGAAATAAAAAGATGTTAACAGTGCCGATGCGTATGGAGATTCATTCTCCTCTACGGGTCCCAAATCCTATTCGGTACGTATCCAAACGACGAGTGGGGTGAAGTATATACTTCGTGCTAAAGGATTAACCATTAACACCCAGATTAAGGATATAATTACCTACGATACTATAAACGCCTAGTTGGAGCCGATGGTGATAGAGAGAATGCTGATAGTCATATTCCTGTACCATTTATGAGTTTCAGAGCCAAGGAACACGATGAAGTGAAAGAGCTAAGAGGGTACAAGGTTTTTAGAAAGACATTTGAAAAAGGTGTTGAACACCCAGGGAGTTATCAAATCATACCTTTCGCTTTCAAAGGGACATTACATGTCATTTAAAAAAGTTGTTATACATTTAATCCTTGTTAGCTATTATGAGCTCTTTATGTATATATTTTTTTTACTCATTAATAATATTTTCTGATTAATATGAATAAAATAAATATGAAATAATATGCGTTATACTACCAATGTTTTAATTTGTCTACAAAATGAGTCATCACAGTCTCTTGATCTTGTAAGAAGTATAATTTTTTCATTCTTGCCTCTTCAATCTTGGTTTTCATACTATCAAACGAAAAGAGCAAAATAATAGGGGTTTTGTGTCAAATAATGCGATGTTCACGATTCTCACCATTATTCACCATGTTAGAATGTAATATGGAAATATCTTAGCCATTAATGTACTGTAACGATCAAATAGACCTCCTACAAAGGAAAACTGATCCATAAGCTCGTTTTTTAATTCTTCACCGATGGTTAAATCTTCTAAATCGACAAACTGGAGATCTTCAAGCAATTCTTTTCCAATATTGTAATTGAAAGGTAGTTGGACTAACCCACTATACAGAAATTCAATCCGATCAATTGGGTGTTCATAAATAAGTAGACGAAGATGATCGAAGAAATCAACCGTAGATGAATAGTCTGGGCTAAATTTATAATCTGCTCCACACACATCTTTGATTGCAAAATATTTACTTATTATGGGAGTGATACGGAGTGGATGTAGGATCATCTTAGAACGTGCGACACAAATAGAAGTTTAGCGACAAATAATTTAAAAGATGGCAACTAGACTGACCACTTTAAGGATTACAAGACGTTAAGTGGCAACTTCACTGTTATATTAATACGGAAAATACCTACAAATTCAAACCGCCTCAAAGAAACCCTACCGATTTGCTCCCCAAAAGGTCACTAACCTGGGGGGTGGAGAGGAGAGGGGGGAACTGGCGACAAGCCAATGTGCGTGTATACGTGTTTGAATGTGTGCTCATGAGTGTGTGCAGACTCTGATTCCTTTGAAAAAATATCACTGACCTAGGGGTGTTGGGGGGAGGGGGAGACTGGTGACAAACTCGGGGTCCACCCTACAATACTACTTATCTCGTCCTCGATTTTCTTAGGGAAAAAACAAAGGTTTACATCATAGAATTGCCCCTTAAGGACTTGCATGAATTAAAGCTAAATATTTGAGCCTATTCTTTGAATGAAATGACCAGGAGGGAATTTGAGCCTATTCTTTGAATGAAATGACCAGGAGGGAATTTGAGCCTATTCTTTGAATGAAATGACCAGGAGAGAATTTTTGAAACTTCAAGTTGTGTCTGTGCTGAAACTTAACATACTTGATTGTGTGAATCTCATATTCGAATAAAGCTGCAAATAAATATACGACAAAAATTCGAGTGTCAAATCAAATAATAGAGACATTACTCAAAATAAAAGGTTTCAAGGTGAACCTCGAAAGTAGCGTATATTGTGTATATCGTAAAGTGCTAGAGCTACTAAATGAGCGTATACCTATGTCTATTATATGGCAGCGCTGCATATTTTAGGTTCAAGGAAAGAAATGGAATAATAAGATGATCACTTCTGTAATGATAAAAAATTCACCCCTTTTTTGTTTAGACTTGACCTCCCCTCCCCCTATAATTCGTTTTCTCGAAAAATTAGATCCAACTCCAACGTTGTCCTTAATGGGAGTCTGTGGTGAGTTGGGAAAGTGGAATCCTTGTGCTCTCTTCTACCTACCCTCTGTTAATACTTCTAAAACACGTTCTCCTAAGCACGTCAAATCTTAGAACCAATAAATTATTTCCTATTCCACTTAGTCTCCGATATATGGTCGAGGGACCCAATCTTTAATTGCCAAGATTCAAATTTTGACATCTGTGAATCAGAGAAGCAAAATATGCCATATTCTGATAATGGTGTTCCTTTTAAATTCAGACGTCCAGAAATGGACCATCTAATATATAATATTGATATACACGCTAATATACTTATGCAGGATTTTCTCATTGCATATATTCCATATATTAAGAATTTTATGTAGAAAGAAGTGGATAAGTACGTAATGTATACGCAGATGCACATATAAGTGCGTTCATTTATGCATGTATGTATAAGAGAGGTGACAAAAATTCTCGCCGTCAAAAATAAAGAATCATCAATGTCTAATTGAATTTAAATGGGCCAGGGATGTCATGCTGCATATATGACCAGGCATCATTATTATTGCACTACTAGTGCTCTATTCTTGAAAGTTTTATGAAGGTTTAAAATTATACGAGATAGGGTTTAAATGGTTCTGAATAGTGAACACTAATTTTTAATTTTGCGAATTTCCCCAACCCTTACTTAATCAAGCAATGTCTGGGCAAAGTACTGCTGTTAGTTTAGAATGTTTTCCCCTTAATTTAGATAAAATGGAATTCAGGAAAGTTCTTAAAAGACCCACAAGACTAGAAAGAAACAAAGGTCCCCATTGGCGGAAGCTTGGTTAAATAAGATTATAAAGAAGAACAAAAGGGTGTCAGAAATTAAATTAGCTCAGGATAGCAACAGAGATCCTAGAAAGTTCTTTAGTTACTATAAAATTAATAATAAGTCTGGCAGAGTTAAAATAGGGCCTATCAAATATGAAAGGGTTTCAGAGAAACTGATGAGGAAATAGTTGAGGTACTAAATGGTCATTTTGCATCAGTATTTACAAAGGAGAAACTAAATAGTCTTATGTATAGTACTCATGGGTCAGGGTAAGAGGTGTTTACTACCATTAGTGTGGATGGAAGGAAGATAAAAGAACTAATTGGTGAGTTAGATACTACCAAGGCCTCCGTCCCTGATAATATTCATTCTAGGATACTTAAAGAAGGGGTAGAAAGTATCTCAATAGCTCTGGAGAAGTTGTATACTAGGCCACTGGAATATGGAAAAATACCCGATGATTGGAAGAGAGTGAATGTAGTCCCCATTTTCAAGAAGGGTAGTAAAGAGGATCCAAATAACTCAGACCGGTTAGCCTTACTCCTGTAGTCTGTAAAATTCTTGAGAAAATAGTTAAAAAAGGGATTTGCCAACATCTAGAGAGGGAGGGGTTATTAGCGATGCTCAGCATGGGTTTAGATTAGGTAGATCATGTTTGACTAATTTACTAGACTTTTTGGAGTTTGTAACAGATTAAGTAGATACTGGAGAGAATGTAGATATAATTTACTTAGATTTTATTAAAGCATTTGATAAAGTACCACATAGGAGACTAGTTCATAAATTAAAAATGATTGCGATATGTGGGGGTGTTTCAAATTGGATAGCTGAGTGGCTGAAAGACAGGAAGCAAAGAGTAGTGCTAAATGGTGTAAAGTCAGAGTGGAGGAATGTTATCAGTGGGGTTCCTCAGGGATCAGTTCTCGGTCCATTATTATTTGTCATCTATATAAACGATCTTGGGGAGGCAGTTAATAATAAGGTGCCAATTTTCGCGGATGATACTAAATTAGCAGCTGTAGTTAAAGCTATTGATGATAATCCTTAAAGTGCAGGGGGATTTAAATAAATTGTTATCCTGGGCACATAAGTGGCAAATGACTTTCAACCTTGATAAGTGCAAAGTTATTAACATGGGAAAAGATAATAGAGAATTTAACTATGAAATGGATGGGCATTGGCTGAGCTCAGTAGAGGATGAGAAAGATGTAGGAGTAGTAATAGATAAGTCATTAAGGTTTTTTAAGCAGTGTATTGAAGCAAGAAATAGGGCAAATAGAGTGCTGGGCTTCATTAAGAGAAATGTCAGTTACAAAAGTAAGGAGGTTATTCTTAAACTCTATAACTCTTATGTTAGGCCACATCTAGAGTACTGTATACAGGCATGGTTTCCACATTTTAGACACGATATTAACCTTCTCGAGTCAGTGCAACGGAGGGCAACAAAGATTATTCCTTTCCTGAGGCACCTTGAATATATAGATAGACTGAGGGTATTAAATATGTTCTCGTTCGAAAGGAGGTGTGTGAGAGGGGATATGATTGAGCTCTATAAAAATTTGTCTGGGATAGATAAATTGGATGTTAGCAAGTTTTTTGAGTTAGATGATGGAAATCAGACTAGAGGTCACCACTTGAAAATTAAAAAGCAAGGGTGTAGGTTGGATTTAAGAAAATATTTTTTCACCAATAGAGTGGTAGACTTCTGGAACAAATTGCCGCCGAAGGTAGTAGGTAGTCCAAATTTAAATGTATTTAAGAGTAGGTTGGATGAGGTTATGGGGAAGGAAGGTTGTGATAGTTCCTAAGTTTTGTATATATTAATATTGTTTGTATATATCTATAGTTGCATGATTTAGTTCTTGACAATCCTTGATTGGTGATAACCTTGTTTCTGGACGCAATCCTCTGGATGTAGTTTTCCTGGGAGTTTGGGTGCCTTAAAAAAGAGTCTGTTTGACTCGGATGACCTATGATGAGCCCTTGTGGCTTTTGTCATCTGTTATATTATATTGTGGGGGACTTTGATTTTGTCTTTCCCTGGTGATGGTGCTTTTTGTGGGTGGGTTTTGACGGATGCGGATGACCTTTGATAGGCCCTTGTGGCTTTTGTCATCCATGAAATTATGTTATGTTATGTTATGTTAATGACCCTGGCATATACGTCACTTCTAAAAAATAGACGTGGCACCCAAGGTCAAAGCGTGACCTTGATTCTACGCTGGTCATGACAAAGATGCGGAATAAAAGTGAAGGGGGAGGGGGGACGAGTGCGAAGGATTTTAAATTTGAAAGACTGAGTGAAGTTGGCCGATATTAACTAATGATAGCTCCGGTTATACACAATAAATAGAATTAAATGAAATAAATGTCAATAGATACTCTATGTATCCAAGGACCAAACGTATCAGCGCTTCTCACTGCGAGCTCTAGGAGGGAGGGGGGGTGGCGAGAGGTGGTACGAGCCCCTGTACGAACAAAGACAGGGAGGACTGGCCGGAAAAGCCACATATGAGTCGTCTTAGCTTAGCTTGGGTGCGAGGCTTTAAGAGATTAAATGGGGGATCTGATGGTTATTCAAGGGGATTTAACCACGGGAAGTTTAACCTCAAGTACTAACAATAACTGGAGGGAGTGTTCGTGCCAAACGAAATGTACCGAAACCAAGGATGGGCCAATTGACTGGTGCTCAGATCCTTCGGTATAATTGTATCCTTCCGCTCGTCAAGAAAAAGGAGCGTGGTCGAGAATGACGTGTTTCGTTGTAGAAGGCAGGTATATACTGTCGATGCCCTATTGGGACCAACAATATATAGGGAACAGCCAGATCCGTTACTGCCTCCGCCAAGGAGGAGGGGGGGGGGCTAATCTCTCCACGAACCAACATGGCACTTGAGGGATGGGAGACACTCCCGCAGGGGTGTCTTGTTAATATCCTGGGAGAAGACAGGAGCACGTGTATGAGATTCCAATCCCTCGCTTATCGCGGAAAGCAGTTCGGTATTCTGACTGTTCTCACGGTCCTCGCTAACGTGGACTGATCTCGAACCTGAGCTCTTGGTTTCGACGGGTCGCATGGGCGTAAGGAGCCTCTATTCTCGACATATATCATAAGATTGATGCTTATTAAGAACAGTCTTTGATTGTATTGATGGTACGAGGGGCGGTCAATAAGTTTTGCCATTCGAAAATAAGGAAACGAGATATGAGGAAAAGCGTTTTATTATTTTTCAATATAACCACCCTCGACTTCAATGCACTTCTGCCCCTTGTCCCTGAAGCTTTGAATTCCCGACAACCAGAAATCTCCCGACTGTCGTTCAATCCACTCCTGGACGGCGAGCTGGACATCTTCATCGTCCCCAAACCGGCGTCCACGCAGTGCAGCATTGAGCCGGCGGAATAAAAAGTAGTCGCTAGGGGCCAGATCTGGACTGTAGGGGGGATGGTTGAGCTCCTTGAATCCGCACTCGCGCAGGGCAGCTTGTGCAACTCTAGCCTTGTGGACTTTGACGACGTTAAAGTAGATCATGGGGCGTGAGGTTTTTAGGTACCCAATGGGCAGAGACCTTGGTCATGGCCAAATTGTTGTGGATGATGTTGATAACACTTCCATGTAATATTCCAAGTTCTCGCCCGATTTCTACGACCTTCACCCGTCGAATTTTGAGGATCATCCTCTGCACACGGGCGACATTGTCATTGTTGGTCACGTCTGACGGGCGTCTTGGACGGTAGTCATCTTCAAGGGAATCACGACCATGGCGGAACTTCTTATTCCAGCGAGCAATGGTTGAATAGGAAGGGGCGGTGTCGGTGTGCACTACAACCATGCCTTCATGGATCTCTTTTGCATTCTTGCCCTTCTTGGTCAAAAATATGATCACTGCTCGGGGCTCAACCTTCTTCATTGTTGAAAATTTGTGACTGACGATCTGCGATCAGCTACTCCTTCTTAAATAGAGGAGGCAGGAGCGTGCGGCTGCAGGTCCTGACTTGTAATAACTTGTTCTAACACCCCCACAAACAACTATCCCCCTTCCTCTGTTTTGCCCTACCGATTCGCAAAACCTATTGACCACCCCTCGTAGCTACTGGCTCCTAAAAACGAGTAAATCAAAATGCAATTATTAGAGCAAATTTAGATGGAGAAAAAAAAATCGTGAGCATTGTTTTTTCCTGATTTAAAAAGAATTCCGATAAAAGGGTTTTTTTCTGTCCTTCAGTCCTAGAAAAAAAGAAGCATCGATGTGAAAAAAAATATCACGAGCAAATTATTAGGACACAAGCCGCTGTTTACATCCTCAACAGGAAGAGCTTGGTTACACAGGCACCCCTGCAGGTGTGTGGCCTACGGCCTTATTTGCTAATCTTAAACGCCTTTTTTAATCCCCTTTATACTATTTATTTTAACACCATGAACACCCTATTCTTCTTCATCTTCATCTTCATCTTCATCTTCATCTTCATCTTCATCTTCATTTTCATCTTCATTTTCATCTTCATCTTCATCTTCTTCTTCGGTCTGTGTCCTAAGGCTTATTATGATTCTAAATTTGCTATAATAATTTCCATGCCAAAATTTTAATAAATTATCTGAACTTCACCATCGGTAATTCTTTTAGTTTTAAAAAAGTCACAAAAATTCGATACTTATATTTATTTCTGAACTTTACCATTTTATTTTTTTTATATTATAAAGGAATTATTAGAAATAACTTTGCTAAAAAAATAAATATACTTGGGTGACAACCGAACTAAAAGAAAAAATATTATTCTGACCTTCAAAAAATCTCTTTTTTAAAATATAGGGTTATGGATATGCACTGGAAACTTTGGATTTCCCTTTAGAACAAAAGGCCGTTGCCAAATCGGAATAAGCTGAAGGCCAAGGGAGAGGTATAAGCCTTGAATCAGAAGAATCCTACACATTTCCTTGGACAAACGAATAACAAACATCAGTTTTCTTAAGAGGACAGAGCCCACCAGAATCGAGCCTCTTAATGAAACATCAACTTAGATGGGCAGGGCACTGCGCTCGTATGCCAGACACAAGACTGCCTCGGCGGGTCTTGTTCTCCGATCTTTAAACGGGCACCCGCGAGAAAGAGGACACAAAAGCGATGGAAGTATACATTGAAAGTCCTGCATGAAGAAAGGAAACATTAACGTCAAATCATGGGAGACCTCCCCGGGGATTGCCCTGGTTGGCGACATGCAGCACACCAGGCAGCGGAGAGGTTCAACTGGGCCTCCCCAGCCAACTGAGGACCCATGGGATTGATGGCCACCCAGAGAACGTCATCCTCGCTCGCGAGTAAGGGCCGACTACTAAAGGCCTTGAACCAGATGTAGATTTGGTTTTTAACTCGCTCATTTATTTTCTGTTTGCGTATATTTGAAAGGTTATTAAAGAAAATTAGATTTTGCTTCTGATCCTGAACCGGATGCAGTTTTGTGATAACTTATTTCCATTCTATTTATAATGAGTAAGGAAGAAAAGTATGGGTTTAAGGTACTCAGGCCATGGCCTTTCACAAGGCACTACGGAAAATGTAGGGGTTTAGAAAAAATGGCTGAATAAACGAATGAATGAAAGAAACTTGAGCAACAATGGCAAGGTAGTAAACAAATAAAATCTGTCTATATAAAATTGTGTCCGATTTAGGTGCGAAAAATGCGGAATTAATGTAGCTGATTAGGTTAGGTTAAGTTATCCTAGGTTTCCAGACTAGGTTAATTTAGGTTAGGATAAGTTAGAATCTGTTAATTACCTCAAGTTAGGTTAAGTCATTTTAGAATAGATTAGGTTAGTTTAAGTTTCGTTAGGCAAGATAAAGTTACAGAAAGTTTAGTTATGTTAGGTTAAGTCATGTAAGGCTAGGTTAAGTTAAATTGCATGAAGGATTGGTAGAGTTAAAGTTAGTTTAATTTCGGATAAGATATGTTAGTTAAGGAAAGTCAAGTTGATGCTAATTTTGAATAAAAGAGGCGCACACGTTTTAGGCTACTAAAGCCTGTAACTAAACCGGATCCCACACTCCGAACTACCTACAACTCCATGGGTTGGATTTGGTCTTGGATTACCAAGGAGTGGTAATGATGGCGTATACTGGTTATTTCAGCAGCATCTGCCAAACAATTGTTAGAATCGAAGTAGGAACGTGTCGAGCTTATACGCACACACCAGCTGAATGGTTGCCTTTATGCACTCTGCGGCGTCTCCCATGGGGGCTCTCCTCCTACAACCGGTACTTGATAACCGAATTGACCACCCTCAGCCCATTTGGTGTAAATAAACCTCAACATAAAAGTTATGAGGATAGACTAAGGGAATTAAATCTGTTCTCGCTGGAAACCCGTAGACTGCGTGGTCAGCTCATCGAAGTTTTCAAAATACTTCGAGGGTTCGACAATGTTGACTACCGGGATATTTTCACACTGAGTGAGAACAGAACGCGCAATCACGGCTTCAAACTTGAACTGAAGCGTTACAACCGCAATCTGTGTGGAAATTTATTCACTTACAGTATTTGCGGTAAGTGGAACGCACTTCCAGTGGAAGTTGTCAACAGTGAATCTGTTGACCAGTTCAAGTCAAGACTAGAAAAAGTCTTGAAAAGTGGCCGTTTAGGGACGCAAAACAATTGAGCAGCCATGTGCCCGCTCGATTGCTAGTCCAAAGGTACCCTCTTTGAATGGACCGTAAGGTCTCCTAGGGTACTTTCTTTCCTTGTAACTCCTTGAAACCTGCTGCCTCGTTCATTTACTGAAGGTTGAAGGTCAACAACATACTAAAATCTTCCTAAATAATTTATAGGGCTTACTCCTTGATTCGTTCGCTGAGTTCCATTTTTAACTCTGAATCTACCACTCCACTCTTCCACCGCTTGCCTGAGACCTCTACAGTCATGACTGCTCCCTTTCTTTTATGGCTTTAGACAAAACTATAATGGATAAGATTGAGGTATTCTACATCAGTGAAAAGTGGGGCCGGCTTTATATAGACTCGATTTTGGCACCACTACACTCACTGGATGCACGTTCTTACATTGTAGAACTACCAAGAGAACAGTTGGACGAAATTATGGATACTGACATTCTCAGCCCCTTCACTCATACCAATCGACCCCTTCCCCGAGAATTTCTAAGGAGTTCTTTCTACACTTGCCCTAAGCCCCTTGATGAAAGTCAAAAACATCAAGAGACTACCTGGTCATCCATCAATGTTCTCTTCTTAAATTCATCCGTCATTATGGTGGTACTCAGCTACTTCAATATACCGAAAATCACAACCTCACATCAACAACTCTTTAAAGTCTTCGAACCTTTTTCTCTTTCCTATTTCATCCCTTTTCCCACCCCCACGCACGACAGCATTCTTGGTCTCGTTTATCATTCAATTCGGGCCTATTGGACGGTCATGCCACCGATGACTCTCCTTAGTTCCCGATGTGCTGATATCTTTGGATCTCGCCTTTGGATAGCACCTTGTCTCCCTTTCCTACCCCAATCTACGCCTCCACCTTTTTGCACTCTCTTATTGCCTAGCCACTCACGTTGCTCTTCGTCCTGCATATTCTCGCCAATCCAGTGCCTCTTGGTTCTCCACCTCACTCCGTGACCCTCCCCCCACCAAGAGAGGCTCCATCTTGCCACACGCAACCTGGTTATCCGGACCAAATAATCTTCTCTCCACTGTTTCTCTTGCCACTCATATGTACAAAGCCCTCTTACGATCCTCCCGCGAAGCCTATATCCGTAAAATCCTTGACAGAAACAAACCAAATCTCTATGCACTTTGCAAGCTCCTCGCTCGTCTCTCGTCTCTCGTCTCTCATCTCCCAGGCTACCCCAAACTCCTACCCCCATCTAAATTCTGTGCATTTTTCTCTGAAAAGGTAGTTAATATTATCTGAGATATCGTCTTCGTCCCACCTCCATAACACTGTAACCTCCCTTACACCACTTCCCACTCACACTTCCCTCACCCCTTTCTCACCTGAAGAGCTCGCTTCAATACACCTCTCATTGAAAAAATCTGCTCTCCGCTTTACACTTTCCCGCCCTGTCCCAATGTTCAGTTCGTATATGTCCTCCTACTAATTCTACTGGGTATCTTCAGCGCCTTCCTGTCGCTAGTTGAGGTGCCTCTTAACTTTAAACATGCTGTTGTCCGTTCGATGATAAAAAATCTTTACCGAAATATTGCCTAAAAATATCGTTCTATCTTTTAACTTCTATTCCTAACCAAGGCTCTTGATAGGGTGGTAGCTGTCCGCATCATTAAACACATGTCCTACTCTACCATCGGTGAAATTTACAGTTGGTCTTTAACGCAGGTTCTCTGAATCAGCTTCCTTACATTTTACTGACCACCTCCGCTGCAAGGCCTCCAATTCTGGTGCTTCTTGATCTCTCGACAGCATTTGACATCGTTGACCACTCCGTTCTTCTCCATCGCCTTCTTAACTTCCTGGGTGTCTCTGAAAATGCTATAGAGTAGTTTTGCTCTTATCTTTCATCTCATATCCATTCTCTTCACATCTGGGGTGAGGTCTCTCGGCCAGCTGTTGTTCCCTACGGTGATTCCCACCGCTCTGTCCTGGACCCGCTCCTCTTCCGTACCTACCTAATTTCTTTTGGCCCTCGGCGTCACCTAGGTCTATCTTTTAATTTCTATGCTGATAACACTCAAATATTTCTCTCTTCTTTCCCGAACTCGTTCGCCGTGACCGTCACTAATCTTTCAGCCGTATATGACACGATTAGTGACTAGTTATCGGATAACTTCCACAAACTCAACCATGACGAAATTGAGGTACTTTGGATTGGCACCTCAGCAGATGTCGCTCACTGTAAAAATGTCGCCCCCCTCCCCCCTCTCAACCTTGGTGGCTCCCTAATCGCGTTCTCTGACCACGTGAGAATTCTGGCTGTTTCCTTTGACAGTGAAATCGATTTTAATCCGTATGTTGCTAATATCACAAAATCGTGTCTCTGCTTTCCCCGTAACCTCACTTGTATCCCGTCCAACTTTGAGAGAAATAATTTCGAGATAGCCATTAAGGCCCTTGTTACCTCTCCCCTTGATTACTGTAACTCTCTTCTCACTGGAGTCACCAACACTACAATTCGCCCTATTTAACCTGTCCAGAAATATGCAGCTTAAGTTCTGCTCTGTCGATGACGGTTCCCTCGTTCCACACTCCTGTTTTGCGAACTGCACTGGGTGCTCATTAAGTTTCAAATTACTTTTAAAGTCCTCCTTTTTACATTTAAAATCATAAACACTGCAACTCCGCCTCATCCTAGTCAATGGATGGGCATCCTTTAAAGATTTCCAGGTCTTGAAGGGCGCCATAAAAACCTCTATTTTCATTATTATTATGTTAAAAAACGGCTATGAACGATTATGCTCCGCTTACTTCTCCAATAACTTCTGGGGGAGGAGCTCACTTCTCACCAACTCAACTCTTTTAGAGCGGCTTTCTGGTACCTCCGCCTTTTCTTAAGAGGTGCTTTCCCTGTGCTGTCTCAGGGGCTTAGCAAATTTTTCCTACCGGAGAAGTAGTTTCTCCTTCTCTAATACATATGGACTTAGGGGGCTTCTCTCTTAAACCCCTTGCAAAGAGTTGACTTCCAGCCAACTTTTTGTTGAAAGGGTGCTTTCCTTTCTCCTATTGTAATAGTTTCGCGGGTTTCCCCCTTATTTTTTTCAAAGAGTTGCTTCTAACTGATTCTCTTCTTGCGTCGAGACCCCTCTTTGCTTTCTCAAGGGGCCACCAAATTTACAGCTAGGTTACAGAACGGCCGTCTCGGTTCCCACCCCACGATGGAGGCAGGTAAACTAGTTAAACTTTTTTAGAGGGGTAAGAGGCGGGCTCGTTTTCTAGGCCTTGTCGAGACACCTTGTCGATCTGTGGTTCGTCACTGCGGGCCCCACTCTAGATGGATGGGTCTTCCATGGGGAGGAACCCGGGCTCGGTGATAGACACCAAACCTAATTTTCTCCCTTGTGCAAGCTGCTCTTTAAGCCGCAACGGGCCCCCTAGGACTTATAACGAGAAGGACATCCTCCCCCAACTTCTATCCCGTTGACACCCAACGACTTGCCCTTTTTGGAGAAGGATCTTGCTGATGCCGGTTTATCGGGCATCGGAGCCCCTTGTGGGAGTGGAGAGAAGGATGTTCATTCTTCACCCTACACTTAAATTAATGCTTTCGGTGACGTCGCACTCTACCTCATATTTCGTGTAAGGAGCGATTTATGTGAGGCAGGCCGTCGACTACTCCTTGGAAGACATCACCAAAGAGCTGGTTAACCAAGGATACTTCAAGTTTTTGCGAGTGACGAAAAAAAGGGGGAAGGAGGGGATCAAAAACCACCCATAAATTCTTCACTAGGTTCGATCGTGAGAGGCTCTTTGAGTCGGTGCGTGCCATTTTGTATTGTTACCGCGTGGAGGCATTCGTACCACTGCCACAGAGATGCCACTATTGCAAAGGAGTTTGGGCTCCTTAGTCTCTACTAAACCCTGAACTTGCTGACTCAGAGATGCAGGACGCTCAAAAATAAGGCCTCCAATATCCTTAATTGATTGCCCTTCCCACCAAAGGTTTTGTTACGAAGGGAGGAAAAGTATCATACAGCGAGCTCAACCTCACCGATAAATCATCCAAAGCGACAGCCACTTTAGCGACTTTTTCTGCACAGCGTTCGGAGTTCTGCCTCAGTAAAGCATATTGATATTTCTGTGAGGTCCTCTTCTCTTCAATGAGGGAACCTGCATATTCCTTCAATGTACTCTTAATCGCCACAGACTACGAGCCAACTGAGGGGGACTGCGGAGGATTGTACCCCCCCACCTTGCCCGTTATCTATTTTTTGTGCAGGGTACTATGCTGAACGCTTACCACATGCTAACCCACCAGGGATCTAAGAAGTTTAGGACCCCACTAAAACAGGATAAAGGTAAGGCAGAGGATACGCGATTTACACACGGGTTGGTATCTTGGTTCTTCTACTTGCTATAAATACCTCATTTCACCTAGTATTAGTCCAGATACAGCTGGATAGGAAGTTGACTTTTATTTCTGCGTACATTCCCCCATCAGCTGTCTTCGATGCGGCTAAATTCCGCCCCGTTGTGTAACGATTGCCGAGGCCTTTTCTCTTTCTAGGGGATTTTAAAGGTAGGCACTGGCTCTGATGGATGAGTTGACGCATCACTGTACGATAACCGCTTCATTTTCCTGCCTTGATATGTCGCTGTGCTTTCCGGATTCACCCGTTGATTTATTTGAGAGATGGTCGATTACTTTGATGGTAGTGACCTCTTTTTTCATTACACTATCACTCTCTTAGCCATTGCCACCTGAAAAACTGCGGTGCACATTTCAGCAAATGACAGATTTCTCTCTTTAAGTCGAGGATTTTAAATCGGTGGATGAGACCGTTGAGTCTAACTTCTATTCCAAGAACATATGATCGCTTTGCAATCCGTTTGATTCCGTGCCGGTTGGCCAATTGTGAGGTGGCTATTAATCATAAGTGATATACCTACATGCGCTATAAGCGGCTTCATAACGATTTCACTTTCGGTGTATTTAGTCGAGCTAAAGCAGAGTTGTGGAATGTTTCAAAGCATATCTGCTGCTACTCCTGACTAGCAAACATGTCTTCACTTGGCAGAAGTCTCCCTAGTAAGTTCTCGCAGGACCATCTGCCATTCTCTAGAAGAACCTTACCGTACTCTCGGATCCTCGCATCCTTGGCGGAGTCTGTAGCGAATGTTTTCTCCACATTTCCTGCCCGAGATTCTCTCCTGATGACGCTGAACACAACCGAATGAACTTAACATCCAGAGGTGCAAAATTCTTCAATGATACGTTTACGTTGAGTGAGTTGGTTTCTGGTCACGTTTCATGCGCGGAGACCGTCCCTGGTTTAAATGATGTTCTTTCCTATGGCATGATTTGACATAGAAGTCAGCGTGGCATGGCATTTCTGTTATATTTTTTTACAGGACCTAGACAGAGTGTATCGTCACAGACTCCTAGTCAATGGATACTGTGTTGACTTTTCTCAAAGCGGGGATAGGTCACTCTACCCAGACCGGTTTCCATCCAATTTCTCTAACCTCATGTGCGTGCAAGTATATGGAGTACTAGAAAATGATAGATTAGCCTTTTTCACGGACAGCGGAGGCCACGTGTCTTCTTCACATTGCGACTTCCGCAACTTCCACTCTACGTCGATTGCTCTGCTCCGACTGGAAAATGATATTTTCGAGGCTTTCCTTCATAGAAAGAACTACACTATGGTGTAATTTGATCTGGAGAACTCCTTTGGTACCCCATGGCAATACGGAATCTTGGATATCCTCTCCACGATGGAGGTGAGGGCACGCCTTCCAATTTTCTCTCTGAATTCTTTGCGAGGTCGTCTATTCCACGTACGGGAGGGTGAACACTCAGCTGCTCAACAAGGCAGGAAGAGGGCATATCGCTGGGAAGTGTCCTTCCTCACTGCCACACTATTTGCTCTCGGCACCAACGGTATCGCCTCGGTGCTGCTGGACGATTTTATCGCTACGCTCTGCGTTGACGGCATTTATATTTCTGTTGGTACGGCACAGATGCCCACTCTGGCGCTTCGACTCTAACAGGCATTGAATTGCATCTATTGCTACGCCTAAGTGCACAGGTTTCGGTTTTTCCTAGCCAAGACTAAATTAGTCAATTTCTGTCTCACTGACAGTTCCACTCCGACCCAGACTTGTTCATAAATTGTGGCTTGCCTTCGAATATGTGCTTACACGTGAGGCATCGATAGAAAATATGACTAATAAAATGGAACGAAACAAACACGGTTTCGTTCCGTTTTATTAGTCATGTTTTGATCGATGTCTCACGTGTGAGGACATATTCGCAGGCTTGTTGTCTCTTGTCCCTGCGCCATGGACTTTTTTATTACTGGACGTTCAGCACTCGGGGTGCTGATAGGGTCATTGCCTTAATTTTCTACCTATCCTTTTTTTCGTTTGAAGCTAGACGACGGATGCTAGTTTTACTCATCTGCTTCCGAGAGTGTACTGCGGAAGATGGACCCGATCTATTACTGTTCTTTATCTAGCAACCCTGTACCTTCCGGTGTCCCCGATTTAGAGCCTACTTGTCGATGCTCTGTGAGTGCTAACAACCCTGAATGGCGCATTATAAATACTTATTATTAATATTATCATATACGCCGTGCACAATGTATTATACGGTTCTATGCGGGGACCCGACCTCTCCCACACTCCCTAACGGCTCTCACTGCGTCTGTGGCCGATCTCGATGGGGACTATGCGGCCAAAAGATGCCATTTATGCACTTAGCCCCTTGAGTTTAGGGCTAGGGAGAAGAAATGTAAAAACAATCTATTAAAGATTCAGCAAAGAATAAAAAACAAACTATAAATGGATCAACAATAGATACTAGAACAGAAAGTATAAATTCATGGTACTATATTGAAATTTGGCTAAAAGATTTAAATTCTTAGGAAAATGTAAACATTTTATTCATATAAAAGGAAACATGTAAAAGGTAAATTAGTATAAATTTAACAAAGGATAATAAATATAGATAATAGGTGGGTCAATATAGATACAAGAATAGTAAATATAAAGTCATGATACTATATATTAATTTTGTCTAAAAGATTTAGATTCTTCTGAAAACTTAAACAATATATTAACACAAAAAGAGACATGTAAAAAATAAACTGTTAATAATTCAACAAAGGATAAAAAAAGGCATAGACTATAGATGGATCAACAATAGATACAAGAACAGAAAATTTCAAATCATGGAATATATTAAATTTTGTCTAAAAGATTTAGATTCTTCTAATAATTTCAACATTCTATTCATGTAAAAGGAAATATATAAAAATAAACTATTAAAGATTCACCAAAGAATAAAAAACATAGATTATATATGGATCAACGATATATACAAGAGCAAAGAATATAAAATCATTGAACAATATATTAAGTTTTGTCTAAAATATTTAGTTTCTTCTGAAAATTTAGACATTTTATTCACATAAAAGAAGACATGTAAAAATAAGCTAATAAAATTTAACAGAGCATAAAAAACATAGATGACTCCACAATAAATACAAGAGCATAAAATATAAAATTATGGAATTATATATTAAACTTTGGCTAGATGATTAGATTCTCTTAAAAATGTAAAAGTTGTATTCACACAAAGAGAGACATGTGAAAAATAAGCTATTAAAATTCGACAATGGATAAAAAACATAGACTATAGATGGTTCAACAATAGATACAAGAGTTACGAATATAAAAACCTATAAACTATAGATAGGTCAACAATAGATACAGGAGCAGCGAATATAAAATCATGAGCCAAAAAATTAAATTTTGGTTAAAAGATTAGATTCTTCTAAAAATTAAAAAAATTCTATTCATGCTAAAAGAGGCATGTGTCTCAGAAAAGATGCCCCGCAGGACCTGCTGGGGGGGTCATCTGCTCAGTAATGAAAGTGAAGACCCTCCTCCTGAGATTTCTTAAAAGGGGGCACTCAGCAAAAATGTGAAGGATGGATAGTTGCACTCCACATAGGATGCATAAAGGTGGGAGATGCCCATTTATCAAGTGTTCTTAACTGAGGGGGCAATGGTCTATCCTCAGTCGGCACAAAATAACCTTTAGTCTACGTGGTCTCATGGTATGTGGCCATGGTAAGACTGAAGTTTTTATGGAATGGAGCTTGGTAAGAGAAAGTTCATCCCACCTCTTCTGCCATAAGCGGACTACATATTCGGTGATGAGAGGATAGATATCACGAAGTTGGACTGGGGCTGATAGGGGTGTCCCCAAAGATGCCGCCTCCTTGGCTGCGGCATCTGCCCTTTCATTACCTGGGATGCCCACATGGCTAGGCACCCAGCAAAAATAAATCTTGTGGAAGGAAGGAAGATAAAAAAGCCACCGCCGGATCTTGGAAACCAGTGGATGGCTACAACCAAAATCATCCAGTGTCTCCAGAGAACTGAGGGAGTTAGAGAAAATTGTAAAACAACCAGATGGCATTGGAGCAATAACAAATAGTTCAGCAAGAATGAAAACAAGTTCTACTGTGAAAACAGAAGATGCACTTGGTAGGCAAACCAATGCTATCTGAGATGGGAAAACAGCAGCAGCTCCAACTTCGTCCGATGACTTGGACCCATCGGCGAACACAAAGTTGCCAGGTCGATGGTGAGAGGAGTGGTGATCAAACATGGTTCTCAAAGTTACAGGCAAGGACTAAATCTTGGGCCTGCCAGTAAGCCTCTTGCACACCACTACAGGTGGTCTGACCCATGGGGGAATCTTTGGTATTGAAAATAGAATAATAGATATCTGCCTTAGACGTCCTGTGCGCTCGGCCATGCGCAGAGCAAAGGAGTGAGCCAGGGATGGAAATCTATCATATGATAGATGGTGAGAGGAGTGGTGATCAAACATGGTTCTTAAAGTTACAGGCAAGGACTAAATCTTGGGCCTGCCAGTAAGCCTCTTGCACACCACTACAGGTGGTCTGACCCATGGGGGAATCTTTGGTATTGAAAATGGAATAATAGATATCTGCCTTAGACGTCCTGTGCGCTCGGCCATGCGCAGAGCAAAGGAGTGAGCCAGGGATGGAAATCTATCATATGAGGCCACTGTTGATATACTGGTGACCATGGCAATTGTTCAAGTCTAACAAGATATTTAAGGTTAGATGTGAGTCTGTGAAGGGAAAGAGGAAGAATCCCGGTATCTGCATAGAGACTCTACACAGGGAAGGACTTGAAGGCTCCAGAAGCCAGGTGCACACCCTGGTTACGCACAGTATTCAATTTTTCAAGAGTGAACAGCTAAGCAGAAGAGTACACCTGTGACCCATAGTCCAGCTTTGACTGGACCAATGCTGAATACAAAAGCCACAGAGTACGTCGCTCACTTCCCTAAGAGGTGTGTGACAGTAATTTCATTATGTCTATTCTCTTCAGACAAGACGTTTTCAAGCCGTCCAAGTGAGGCCTCCAAGAAAGCCTTGAATCAAATATCACCACTAGAAATCTGAAATGGGACTCAAAGTTGACAGGGGTACCATAGAGTGAAAGATGGGGAATACCACGTCGCCAATCTATGACTGTAAAAATGGAGAGCCCTGGTCTTTACTGCGGAAAGCGGAAGCCCTTGGAAGAAGTATTATCAGTTACAGTATTTATGAAAATGAAAGCCTAGGCAAGGAAAAAATAAGTGCTAAATCATCCACATATAGAGTCGAGGAAATCTCAGCTTTGACATTTGCGATAATGCTGTTGATAGCACAAGAGAAGCAGGTGACACTGATTACATTTTCCTGTGGCACACCCTCAACTTGCTCTATGGGCTCTGATAGGGCATTTTCAACTTTTTCATGTAGTGTGCACCGCATGAGGAATTGCTCGACAAACCTAGGGAGAAAACTCCGCAGGCCACAATCATGGAATTGTTTAAGGATACCACGCCTCCAGGTGGTATCATACCCTTTCTCAATATCAAAGAAGACAGCAACTGAATGCTGCCTCTTTGAAAAAGCATCTCTAAATATGGGAGTCTTGTATTGATCATCCTCTCAAATAATTTACATGGACAACTAGTAAGGGCAATGGAGCGGTAATGGGTGGGTTCTGTCCCATCCTTTCCTGGTTTTCGGAAGGGTAAAACCACAGCCACCCTCCGCATAGAAGGGAAGCAGCCCCTAATCCAGATAAAATTATAAATGTCCAACAAATGTGAAAGAAGGGACGGAAGCAAATTCCTAATCATATCATAGGAAATGCCATCCAATCCAGGGGCAGTCGATCAACAGTTCTTCAGTGCACTATGGAGCTCATGAATAGAAAAGAGCCGATTGTAAGGCTCATTGTCCATGTTAGGCTCCATAAAGTTGATGCAATGCTGCTCTAGTTGGTGTCTAAAGCACTGGAATTGGTCGGAATAGTTATCTGGGCTTGAAATATTAGCAAACGATCTGGCCAAGATATTGGAAGTATGGGACAAGTCTTCCAACAGTTCTCCGGCTTAAACAATTTTGGGAGATGTAAAGCCATTGGAATTTCCTAATTTCGCAATACTCGTGGCGCTGTGACCCCTGGAGGGGTCACAGCGCCGGGAGTATTGCGTTCGACCTTTGGGGTGGACAAATTTTTCAAGTTGGATCAGTTCCAGTGTACGTAGATGGCTCCAAGTCCCAGAAGGGGAGCAGCTTCCACGCCGTATCCATTCTGTTTGAAGCTAACAGGTGTCTAACATGCGCTGCCTTTGTCTTCACGGCCGAGCTGATTGCAATACCAAGCCATCGACCATATCTCAAATAGGACCGATACAAGACAGCAGTCGGGGTTTCCGTGTATTAAATAAAACTATATGCAATAGTTTCTCACGTCGCTTGACGGAAATATCTTTAAAATCTCGCACACCAGCAGTAAAGCTATTGATCAGCCCTAAGAAGAAAAATGCTAACTTATCCTTTTAAACTAGGGACTTTTATGGAAGAAAGACCATTGGTCAAAAGTATACTTTAGCGATGAATCGAAGTACAATTTCTTTGGTTCAAATGGCACAAGGTTTGTCCGTTGAAGACCTGGCTAAAGATTATTCATGAACTGCAGTGAAGTTTGGTAGAGGAAGCGTTATGGTGTGAGGCATAATTTCAGCAGAAGGTATTAGCCCACCTGTCCGCTTACAGGGCAGAGTGAATGAGCGAGTGTATAAAAAACTTTTGCAAGCATATGCTGTGCCACATATGAGAGCCGCCTCTGCCCAACCTAACATTTTTATGTAGGATAATGCACCTTGCCACACGGCAATGTTGGTGAAGAATTTTCTGGATCAGGGGGGAGTAAGTGTCATGGACCGTCCTACTCAGAGCCAGGCCCTCAATTTGATTGAAAATTTGTAGAAGAAAGAAATAAAGAGAAAAACTCATGCACTGTCAAGGAACTTTGTGAAATATCACAAGATTACCATATTTTTGGAACGAAAATGCTTTTTTACACGTAACTTGCAGTTTTATCCACCCTAACTTTTACAATGTAAATGTAAAACTGTAATTGTTATTTTATATATGTATGTAATTTATTATGAATATCTTACTAGTATTTAGTTTGAAGATACTGTAAGATTTGTAATGGAAACCCAAGTGTCTGAAGCATTAGTGCCACTACTATATATATAAATTAAACCTGAGCAGTTCATGGGTTTTCGTATGGTAATCGATACGTAGACTTTAATATGGCTTTCATCAATAACATAAGCCATCAGAGAGCACTCGTCCCTCATTTAAGGCGATGTTCAAAATAAGATGTGGGTTTTGAAGGCACCAAGGGAGGAAGATGGGTGTATACAGACGGGAGATCATTCCAAATTCTAGGAGCATATATAAAGTAATAGCGCCCTCTGTATCACCGGCGTTGAACAGTTTTTTCCTCGAATCTAAAGCGTACTACCAAAGATGATGTATCATGAAGAAAGTTTGTAACGAAAAATCTGTAAACAAAGTGTTGAAAATAGTGAAGAGAATATCATCCTCTTAGCATAGGGGCATGGAGGGCACACAATCTCCTAGATGTCAGCTGCAGGTAGGTTCCACATGATATCCCCTTGTGGATGTGTAAAAGGATAGATAAAAAAAAAAAAGATGTGAAGAGGGCAGTAAAAAGAGAAAAGGAGGTACAAATGCAGACATGGGATAAAATAACACCTCCCCAAACTGTATGAAAGATGAAAATTTGCAACAGCACACACATACTGCTATTGGCCTACGTACGAATGGAAGAAGTGGCCTGTCGACGATATCCTACAAAGTTAGCCGCCGGTCAAGAAACTAGGTGAGATGAGGCATGTAAAGAAAACAACGAAAAAGGGTATAATTAGAATGTTTCGAAAGAATAAAAACAAGGTAGTCTCGATCTAGTTCAAGACGCCGGAACACATACCCCTAGAGGAGGGGCACGCCCACTACGTGCCCCTTCATTTGTTTACGCGGAAATGAAAGCAAGGAGACAGATCCAGAACGAAACGTTCTCGAAGGCAGGTATTGGCTCAATGCGAAAGTCAGTTTAGTTTAGTTTAGTTTTTATAAAAGATGGGAAATAGGTGTGAAATAGTAAGAGAGTAAAGTTAGAAAAAGTGATGAATTAGTAATAGAATTGGTGTGCCAGTACGTCTGGCAATGGCTTCATTTCTGCTTCTTTGGTTTAATTAATCTTCGGTCGTATATCATGTAAGCGTTCAAGCCTTTGTAATCTTGAATACGTCTGTTGTGACAGCAGAGATCACTCGTTTGGTAAAGCCGTGCATGTGCGGCTTGTATGCTCAGTGTCCTTTTTGGATCTTTTTTATTTTGAGTAGTCTTTTGTTCATGATTTAATGGATAAATGTGTCCACTTTGGATCTTTTTATTTTATTTTATGTTTATTTATATATTTTTTTCTTTTTTTTTTTTACTTTGACATACATGATCACATGTAATCAGTTCGTAGTCGGGCGTCCTGTTAGGATTTTGAAATTTTCCGGGTGTAACTCCTCATCTGTATAGTGGGACAGCGTCCTCCTGCGTACCCAGTTGGCTGCTGCCGAAGTCGCGTCGATAATGTCCGTGTTGGTTTACGAGATCAGGGAATCTTAATTTTTGAAGAACTTTTTTAGGCATGTAGGCATTGATTTTGGACCATACATCCTTTGCTCTTTTATGCAGTGTCATGTTGAGGGGCTCGATCCCAGCAAGGTCATGTAGAACTCTCGAGGGGACGAAATCCAATAGTCTGATGTCCAAAATGTATCTTAGTGCCTTGTTCTGCACTGCTTGCGCCTTTCTAAGTTGGGTTTTGCTGGCTAGGTACATGGGAATGACGGGGTACAGAAGAATTAGCCTCACCAGGCTCGTGAACAGTTTTCTCTTATTCTTAAAGGAGAGCATGCGGAACCGATAGAGGCATTGCAGACTTCGTTTAGCTTGTAAGACCTTTTTCTCCAGATGTTTGCTATATCCATTGGATGTAACCTCGAGCCCAAGGACCCGAGCCTCACGTGCGTATGGGTACAACTTGTCCCTGACCAATACGTCCGCTGTCTTCCTACGCCAAATGGGGAGGACCTTGAACTTTCCGACATTGGTGCGAATCTTGGCTCTGCACTCGTTGCTGTTGAGGTTTTGGATTTCGCCTGCCGTTCTACTCGCTATGTCAGCTGGGTTCCGATAGTCGCTGGTTATTATCTGCGATATATCGTCTGCCAGCTGGACATACAGGGCGTAGTCTTGGCTGGGTGTGGGAAGATCACTCGTGTACAACGTGTACAGAGTCGGGCTCAGGCACCCACCTTGAGGGACCCCGGTGTACATGGAGAAAGGCTGCCCTTCGTAATCATTTATACTAATGACAGCCTCTCGATCCTCAAGGTAGTCGCACAGGAGCTTCGTGATGTTCGCCTCCATGCCTAGGCGCCACTAATCTTCCTCTTGAGGCCAGGCACCCACACTTTATTAAACGCTGATGATACATCTCTAAGCACTGCATCGACGTTCTTGTCCTCCGCTTTTGCTATAGCGATATACTTAGTCATCAGTGCAAATGCCTTTTCCGTCCCGAGCTTTTTGCGGAAGCCGTGCTGCTGCTTGTTATAAAGTCCTTCTGTATCCAAGTACCCCATCAGCCGGTCGTTAATTAGTTTTTCAAACAGCTTTCCAATGAATTCAAGCAGGGATATCGCTCTGTAGCTTTTAATTTCCTCTTTAGGCTTTCCCGGTTTCAGCAGGAAAATCTTCCTAGCCGTCTTGAGCGAGTCAGGGAAGTACCCAGCGTTTAAGCACGCGTTAAAGAGGTTTAGTATCGAGATGTTAAAGCCTGCGGGTGCATTCATTAGGGGGGCCTTGGTAATGCCAGAAATCCCTGGTGCCTTTTGTTTGAAGCTTTTCAACTCCACTTCATATTCCTCTGTGGTAAAGGAACGGCCTTCTTCCGTCGCCCGTCGAGTGACGTCTACATAGTAGGAGGGTGTCAGGGCTGGTCCGCGTTCCTCCAAGTATGCCATGACCTCTTCCTCATACTCCATGTTGAAGTCTTCGTTCTCCTCCTCCGTGATGTTGAACTCTCTTCTCCAATGCTCTCTAAAGTGGAGTTCGATGGTCTGGTCATCGGTGACCTGCACACCGTCGATTTTGATGGCAATCTTCGACTTGGTGGGCAGAGTGCCACTTTGCCTCTTAAGATGGGCCCAAAATTTCTCCGGATCGCTTTCGGTGTCTATACCAGCGATCATTTCGTCCCAAAGAGCCCTGGATTTTTTGCTGATCAGGTGCTTAATCTCAAGGCGAAGATCCCGGAACTCTCTATGACGATCAGTCGAGTTGCCATACACACAGATCTCCTCTATTAGTGCCCTTAGCCTATCCTCCCGCCAGATGATGTTCGCGTCGCAACGGTGCACTGGGAGGGTTCTGAACTCGACCCTTGGGATAGCCACTCTGTCTGCCTCTGTTATCTTGTTCATGACAGTTTACAGGCGTCTATCGAGATCTTTGAGCGTAGGTTCGTCGAAGCGCTCCTCCTGGTGTTCACACAGGACTCTTTTGTACTCTTCCCAGTTCGCCTTGAGTATACTTCTGTGAGACAGGACGTTGATTTGTATGGGGGACGTCGAGACGGTGGTGACCATGCTGATATGGTCTGATGGAGTATAAGGCCTGAGACCGTCGTATGGTTCAAGATAAAGTTGGCATTGGTGAGGATGATGTCAGGTGTCGTGGAGGACCTCCTAGTCAGGTACGTGGGGAATTCTGGGCCGACTCTTTGTACTACGTCCCGTTCCATAAGGAGGCTCAGGGAAGCTCCTGATCCATTAAATGCCGAAGTATAACCAGCCTCTCTACATCTGGCATTGAGGTCACCGATCAGAATGGCGGAGTGGTTTCTTCTAAACAAACGCAGAAAGTTGGGGATAGGAAGGTACAAGCGTCTTGGGGGTTGGTACCCCACCGCTACGATGAGGTCATTAATCGTCGTGCTGATTTTCACTGCAAGATACGATTCCTCCAGGTCGGGGACCTCTTTGTATTTGATGCCTTTGCGCACAGCCAATGCGACACCATCGAATCTTTCGTTCGTGTGACTGGTGGTGATGGTATTATAGTTGTGAATTTTGACGGGGTTGGAGTTTCCGTCGAGACCGTGCTCCGAGATTAGGACAATGTCTGGGTCTACCTCTCTGATAATATTGTTGTATAAGAATTTTTTGCCTTCCCAACCGTTTACATTGAGTGAGAAGATCTTAAGTTTGCTCACTATCCGTACGTTATAATCCATTCCTAATTTCCTTGGAGGTTCTGAATTTTGGCCGGCTCTCCTCTTGCGGGTGATCGCACTCTACCAGATCTCTTCTTCTTAATTGATCCTGTGAGAGATTGAAGCAAGACTCGAAGCTGAGCTTGATGCTTCCATCTCTTAGCGCTGAGAGTAGGTCGTCCTCATCAGAGTCGCAGTCATAATCCCACTTGTACTTGCCTCTGACCACTCCTTCAACTATCTCCTTCACCTTCGTCAATCGAGGTAGCAGAGCCGATGGTGAGGCATAGATCTTTAGATTGAAATCAGTGGTTTTGGGCCTGGAAGTAGACTGTGCGTTCTCCTTAGCATTCTTATTCTGCTGGCCTTTGCTCTTGGTGGGGGTCTTTTTCTGGGTTCGTTGGTCAACCTCCATCCTGCCGGACGACACGGAGGCATCTCTTCTGTTCAGTCGGGGGTCTCTTGACGTGGATCTGTTCCTTGGCGTTGTGATAGCTTTGCTCCCTGCTTGGGTCTGGTATAATTCGCTGGACGGGGGGTTATCGGGGAAACACATGGGTTTCATCCCGTTTTGGGTGAGCATCTTATTCAGCTCGTTGGCGTAGCTACCAGGTTTGGCAATGTTAACGACGGATCAAGCTGGAGTACCGTCTTCTCTCTCTCCTGGCTCTTGGTCACCTGTGCGTAGCTGGTGTATTCCTTGCGGATTTTCTCCTCCTGAATGTTCTTCTTTTTGTCCATCACCAGGCTCTTCTTCCTGGGGAAGGACATTGAGAGGGTGCGGTGGGGGCCGTCGCAATTGAGGCACTTTTTGTCGTTCCCATTCGGGCACTCTTTTCAGGTGTGGTCAGAACCGGCGCCTTCCGGGCACACCTTTCCCTGGAACTTACAGTCCTTTGTTGCATGCTTCTCCAAAGCGTAGCATGAAAAGCAGACTTGCATGGAGACGAAAGTCTCCCGTTCTATGCATGAAGCAGAGACCTTAGTGCAGAACATTATCAGGCCTGCCTCGGCTGCCTTGGAAGCCATTTCGGACGTTTGAAAGGTGGCCTTGAATAGGTGTGTATATTCACCACCGTCTCGGTTCTTAAGCTTGTATACTTCATCTAATTTCACCCAGCTCTGTTTCGCCTCAATTTCCGCCATTATCTCATCAGCTGTATGCGCTTCAACCCAGGGGTCCAGGCGACGGCAGATGATCGATCTGCAGGCAGACACATGGGGCGGGACTTTGGGGGCCAGACGGATCTTGTCAAGTTTGGCGCGGGATTCCACGCTGAGAAGCTTATCAACGTCCTGTGGTCCATCGCAGATAGCCATGTAGCCATAGGACTGATCCACCAACCGGCTCCCTCGTTGGTTTTGGACATCGCTCCTTCACCCAGAGCGGGATTCTATACTCGCCCCTGGGGTCGTCCATGACGGCCCTCAAGGGGAGTTTCTTCTTGGAAAGTCTTCCAAGTCTGAAGAAGTGTACCTATTACCGTCTTCCCGTTCCACCTCTTTCTGCCCTACCTACTCTAAACTGTCTAACAGGGCCCACCTGCTGGTCCTGCCTACTCCGCCCCCTAATGGAGCCCCCTTCTTCGCACCCCCTGTAGGGCTTCCTTCTGGGGTTTGGACACGACAGAAACCAGTGGTCTCTACAGGCCTCGACTGGCAGAAGAGTTATCAGGAACGGGGTGTGCTGCTGATATACGGTTTAGACGCGAAAATCGGCGTTTTCCAGTGAATCTTTCGTATACTTCTTCCTCGCGCGCGCGCGCGTGTACGCCCGCTATGCCACAGAAGGGTGGCTGAACGGCTAGCGGTCTTGAAGCGTACTGGTGCCAAGAGTCTTTTCACCTACTTCCAACCACGAAGCTGAACGGCGAAAAAATGTAGGATTTGCGAGAATTCTTGATGAGCGTTGAGTGTCTCTGTCAAGACTGAGCAGTGTGCGGAAGTCAGGTCGGAGGTTAGTGTCTTTAATAGGGTCTCGTATGAAAGAAATCGGACCTTAAAGGCGATTGTGTATTATATGGGAACCTATGCATTTCAGAGTGCGAAGAGGCGGGGAGGGGGGGGGGGCGTACGGAGAAGAACACGCGCCGTGTCGTTTTCAGTATAATCCAGCGAGGAGTGAGGTATAGTTAAGAAGACGGGAAGTAGCGAAAGTAAAAAGGGCAATCATTAAACAATTGTGATCAAAGTTGGTGCTGAGGCAGGTAAAAAGTTACGTAACAAGCAAAAAGGGGATTTTCGGATATTCTGAACATGGGTTTGAGAGATAATTGACTACCACAGGTGATCCACAGATTTCTGAACTTTTGAGAAAAGAAAACCGGAGAGCAACCTAACGTTAAGAAAAGTAGTAATAATTTCATAGTAAGTGACATCCAAAAGGGTATTAACCAGTAAAATCTCAGATTTGTCCAGATTAAGTTTCAGAAAGTTGTTCCAGAGTAATCCGTAATGATTTCTTATGCCTAGGGGATATTTTTATCTCTCAGGACACAAGTCTGGAGATAAGGAGATAGATTTGTATGGCTTTAACATAAAGGTGAATGATATCTCAGGTGGATGCACAAGAATACCTAGACAAAGAAAATAGATAGAAAACAGAAGTAAACCAAGAGCCGAGCCCTTCGGAGCATCTATAACATATCTCTACCCGATGTAAATAGACTTAGCAAAATGATACAAACTAAGAAAACCAGTTAAGTTCAGTTTTATAGACACCCAGCAAACGATAGACACGATGAGGGACAGTATCAGATGGTGTCGAGAGATCAAGAAGTAGCAGAATGGAATATTTACTATACATTACCGGCACTGGTGTTACTGGTACCTGACTTGAAGCCAAGCTGGATGCTAAAATACATTTCATGTATTCACGAATAAATTCGTTGAAAAAAGTGGACTAAAACCTTAAAGTGGGAGCAAATTGGAAATACTGTTTGGTGGGAAGAATCAGACGAGAAAAGGATTATTCCTGTGAAATTTTACAGTGGTTTTAAATTCAAGTGCGCTGGGCTTTTAGTACCCCAGTTGGGGCTCTGGTGCTTACTCTTGGAGCATGCCAGGGTGCGGAAACATAAAGATCCAACTTAGTCAAAACTAGGTCGAGAATGTCAAGACCTCGATTTGAGGATGCAAATATTGAGTTAAAAACACTGAAGTGCTAGACAACTGGAGGAGCCAGGAGACTTATCTCTACCCTACAAATAACCCCCACACCATTATTTATTTAATTGACAATAATCTATTTTACTATCAGTACTTCTACAACATGAACAACTCGCATCTACTATTCCATAGAACAGTCACGTTGACTACAATATTGCCACAAGTATTAATAGTGGTATTTACTCAAACTTCTATCATGAACAACTGCCTCTCTTTTATCGCAAACTCTCCTACAATGAAAAATGAAAAAATCTCTGACTCTAATCCTAACAGAATATTAATACATTATTTTTTCCAACACTAAATACATGTATTCTACCTTTATTCTTATGAAGACAGCATTTGAACTTCCATTTACTCCTACTACAGCAAACCTTTTCAGTGCACGCATACCCTTCATCTAAACATAGCTAACAATACCTACTTAACAACTTTTATGAAAACAGATCACACAACCACTCACCAATACTTTGACAAAATAACACTTTCATCTTAATTTTTACAACAGCAGCCCATATTTACATTTTTCATAACTCACCATAATTCACATTCTTCACAAACACAGGATGTAATATGAGAGAAATATTTACAATAGCTTAACCACAAACGGTAACAAGTACACCTAACTTACATTCACCGTCATCCTAACTTCACCACGACAGAAAACATTCACATTTTTAATCCTAACACAGAATATAACATTCCTCACCTTAAATCATACGACAGGCCTTCGCACCTTCCACAACAGACAACATCTACTAACTTTAAACGTGAGATGGAACGTTTACACCTTTACTCATAACACAACAAACAGCATTAACATTCAACTTAACTCTAGCACGAGTGACAATGTTCACACTTTTACTTCACAACAAACATTCACTGCCCCGTGCACATACCTTGCCCCCAATCCAAATAAAAACACCTTATAGCAAGTACAAACTACGCAAAAGGTAAAATCCACAATACAAGAAATTTCATCCGCAAAATAAATAATTTCCTATTTGTATTCATATTTTGTTCCTTCTCAAATTATGCTCTTAAAATATTTGCACCTACCTTGTATGTCAAGGTGGACCTCCAACAAATCTCTCCTAACATAGCTCTGAGTCAACCTTCGAATATTATGGGGCAATGTACCATTCTAAAGACCTTACACTCGAAGCAACCACCACCTCCCACTCTCCAGGGTTCTTTAAAGACCTTTAATGGGGTATTGGTTGACAATAATAATTGAATTAATTGACTCTGGGTGATCTTTGTAATTACTATATCTTTACGTACTGGGTTCGAATATTATGGGGCGATGTACCATTCTAAAGACCTTACACTCGAAGCAACCACCACCTCCCACTCTCCAGGGTTCTTTAAAGACCTTTAATGGGGTATTGGTTGACAATAATAATTGAATTAATTGACTCTGGGTGATCTTTGTAATTACTATATCTTTACGTACTGGGTTCGAATATTATGGGGCGATGTACCATTCTAAAGACCTTACACTCGAAGCAACCACCACTTCCCACTCTCCAGGGTTCTTTAAAGACCTTTAATGGGGTATTGGTTGACAATAATAATTGAATTAATTGACTCTGGGTGATCTTTGTAATTACTATATCTTTACGTACTGGGCTCCTGCCCCGAAGTTTGAGAACCTCTTGTCTAAATTCAGCACTTCATAGTGGTATTGATGATAAAATGGTGCTAAATGGGGAAAGAAGGATGAGGGAAATTGTGGTCGATAACTAAAAAAGATAAAGCTCACAAACGAGGACAGTTTGTGAGAGCCTACCTAATGGGAGGACATTAAAATGAGACATAAAGGAAGGTTAACGGTCGTACTCTAAAGTTCTCTGCTCTCTTGTACGAGCATGCTCTAATGCATAGGAGACAAGCCCGTTTTGATTATAGAGATCACTTTATTTACTCGATAAATGGTGGGATATTGTAATAAGTTTTGCTGTAAGAAAGTAAATTAAGTTGAAAATAAAAAATGTAAATAGCACTCCTGGTCGTCGAGAGGTTATGAATAGTGTTCTTTTTCAAATTTCTCATTTGGAAACGACACTTGGTTTGAAAGAGAGACAAGCGATTTAAAGGTCCCATTTCAAGGGTGAGAACGTGTTGAAGTGGAGAAATAATGGACGCGCGCACACTTCATCCCCTTATCCACTCTCTCTTTTCTTTTCCTTTACCCCACTCTCATCCCTTCTCTCTAACACTCGTTCTTTCTTGCACACACTCATAATCTATATCACACTATCATAGTCGCTCACATGCACTCTCTCTCACTCTCACACTTTCTCGATCTCTTATACAATCTCTCTCACTCTAACAATATCTATCACACTCTCTCTTACGTGATCTCTCACACACATACTCTCTCTCTCACCCTCACAAACTCACATACTCTCATGCACTCTCTCACATACTCTCTTTCGAAATTTCTCTCCAACTTTCCCACAATACTATATTTAAAAGTGTTTATCACACTCTCTCTCGCACTCTCACAATCTCTATCACAGTCTCACACTTGCGTGCTCGCTCTCTCACTCTCACACAATCTCACAGAATATTACACCTCCTTTCACACTCTTACACACTCTTAATCGCTCTATCTCTTTCTTTTTCTGTGTGTGTGCGCCCCAAAAACACACTCACGCTGTACCAATTGTTTACTCCATGACACCGCCAAATTCTGAATTGTAAGCCGCTTGGGGTTATCAAACTCCACCACCTTTAGACTCCTTATCTTAAGATCAGTCACCACCACGGCTGGTGTGCGCCAGTATTTGCTTTCGTTAATGGAGACGAATCTCGGCCCGTTAAAGTCATTAACGGGCGTCGCTTAACTGTAATCACCTGTGAAGTGTTTGGAAGAGAAATATTTGTCAATTCATCTTCAATTTCAACTTGAAGCGCGGTGCGAAAATCTGCGATAGAAAAAAATAAAATTAATGGAAATAATTAAGACCCGGTTTTACAGAGATCTCCACCAGGTTATCCAAGCGGGAATTTTTAACTCGGAATTTTATGCTGATTTTTGTTGGTACAGTTTCTTGTTACTTAAAATTAGAAGCGAAATCCAATAAGGGCATCTTCATCAGAAACTTTGTTTGGAGAAATCTTTAAAGAAACTGGTGGATGAAAGTGCAATATGTTGAAATATGCATCCGCAGAGCCAATTGAGAGCGTTGAACCCGGGAGGGCATGCCGTTATTCAGATATCGGCTCCAACAATCCTTCAGATGTCAGCTCTAGCATGATTTTCATGCTACTTTTAAGACTCATTTGCGGTGTATTTTTGGTGGGGTTTCGAGTGGAATTAAAGGGGAGATCAGACAGAAAACGGATTTTTTGTATAAATCGCATTTTTTGTATAAATCGCAATCATTAATGTATTGTATGACTTAACATTTCGTCCGTCCTTACAATAAAGCAAAAGCATTCGTGAATACGGACCTAATGTAGAATAGATACCGGCACTTGCAAATCTTCAGTTACACTTGTTTTAATTATCTGTCGATTGGTTTACATGTGTGGGAGTAAAGGTTGCGCCATACAAACTTAATGATTTTTTTTCCCAGCATATCTCATTAAAACGTCTGTTCCATTGGGTGCAGCAGGTGGGGCTGAGATACATATAAAGAGAATAGAGATCTCTGCTCTTCTGCGCGCGGGCCACAACAAGTCCAAGATCGCCAAGCGGCTCAACGCTGCCAGATGACCGTCCACAGATTCTCGGAGAGGCTCAAGATCGAGGAAGACCTCAATGATGGATCTCGTTCAGGTAGACCTTAAGTTGTCAATGGTTTGGCTTTGAGAAAGGCCTTCAAAAGTGAGCCAAAAACTCAAAATGACTTCGCTAGCGAAGAAGAAGAACATCTCGGTGGCCACAATGTCTAGGGCCGTCAAAGAGGAGGGCAGCAAGAGCTTGAGTTGTATGGAAAGTCATTTGCTCACCGACTGTATTAGATACTAAGATTGGTATTGCTGTCGTCGCCTTCTTAACGACCTAAGGAGTGATGGCAATCCAATTCTCCTTTTTTATGATAAAAAACCGTCACGGTCGATCCCGTCATCAAAAGCAGAACAAGCGTGAGGTAAGGTTCAGCTAGGACGACTTCAAGGTCCACTACGTGTCCACGATCAAGCACTCGGTCTCAGTGATGATGCTCGGCGTCGTAGGGGTTTTTGATGTGGTTCAGATCGGTTAAATGCTCACTGCGGCCGATTATAGGGACATATTGGCCACAAAAGTCTAAGAAAGATCACGAAAAAGGTGGACTATGTCTTTCTGTAGGACATTGCTCTGGGCGACGCAACCAATACCGTGCAAGCGCATGTCGAAGGCAAGGCCTGCAAGGCCAGTCACAGCGAGCTGAATTCCTCTGCCTGTGTACCAGCATGTGGTAGGACTTCGTCCGCCTCGTATGCGCTACCTACAGGTCTCGCTTGGAGTGCGGGCTGTCCGTCAAGGGGGGCTACGTTGATTAATATTACAAGTAAAACACATATTTATATGTTAAAACAATATAAAGTGTCTAACTGCATCAAAACTCTCATTGTGTCCTTTTTTGAGACCGTCGTAACGAGTGTAACTGGAGTTTTGCAATACTCAATATGGTCTGTTTCGTTTAAATTAAATTATATTTATTTAGATTTGCTCGGGTTTGGTTAGGTTAATTTCTGTTGTTTAAGGATGCAAAATATTTCGTTAGGGTTGGTTTGGATTCGTTAGGCTAGGTTAGATTGCGTCAGGTTATGTAATATTAATTTAAGTTATATTACGTCAGGCTCTATTAGGTTGTGATAGGGTAGCTTAGGTCAGACTAGATTTGGTAGGGATGGGTATGACTCGGTAAGGAAATAGTGAATTCAAGTCTCCTTTGAAGGATATCCTTTCTAGCGTAATTGGTTATTGGTTTGAAGAGGGTTTAAAGACCACTTCTCACGGACAGAATTCCTCTCCTACGACAATTTCAACGGATAACGACGATCAGTAAAATAAAAATATGTAATTGAACGAAGGAATGGAAGCTCATTCAGAGATCGATCAAAAACCACCATCAAATGAAGGGTTTTGCCTGTCCCAATGGCGGAAACAATATCCATAGCCCCCGGGATGGCTTTATCATTACCTACACTGACTAAACTTCTACGGCGCACCGGCACTCTTGGTTATTCAGATTATACCGGTGGTTAGCGGGGCAGGTGAAAAACTTGTAGGAGCTACTACAAAATTTACTTAACTAAATCTTTAGGTACAGATCAATACACAGGTATTAAAATGAATGAATTGGGCATAAAACAAATGCCAATAATTAATTATTTATTTTAAAGTGAGGCTTAAAAATTACACTTCTCTACAATAAAATTAATTAATAGAATGCATTGGTAGGGGAACCTCTAATTTGAATCTTTATTTAAACCTACACCCTTGGGATGTCTCTTATTGGAGGGGGGGAGGAGCAGAAGGGTTGTAGAAGGTATATTTACTAACTTGTCGAAGTATAAGTTCAAGGACCTCGTTTGTTTCTTCTTTGTAACAGACGCGACTATAGTTACTGAATCAGTCTCTACCAGACAACAACCCATTCTCGTTCATGAACAAGGAGCGGGCAGTCGTTGATAACCTATTATCTGATCTTGATTGGTGTCCTACTCCAAATAGATATACGACTCCCTCTTTATACCTAGAGTTGGTTACAGCTTTTATTCCATTACAGGCCTCTGGCAATTTTGGTGAGCCTGGCCATCCCCTGCACTTCCCTTTTGAGGGCTAAGAAAAGTTATACACTGCCTTTATTCGCAAACAACTTATTAGAGGTTGTGAGTCAATTCCTTTCGAACCGTTCCTTTAGAAATTTTAAGAATTAAAATATCTAACAAAAATACCTATTCCCTTGCGGTTAATTCTTTTCAAAAAATTGTCCATGAAAAAGGCACTATAATTGTCGCGTAACCACAAACTTCTATTTTGAGAATGCTTCAGTGAGTGCTATACAACATTATTGCAACTATAGGCAAATCGCCTGCGGAGTAACTTTTATAGACTGTACATATAGGCCTTTTCTATGGGCGATTTGGCATACGAGTATGGTTGGAATTCCCTTTCTTATTTTTCACTCTAGAGCAGGATTCGGCAAACCACGTCTCCGGAGCCACATGTGGCTCTTTTATCCCTCTGCTGCGGCTCTCTGCGTTGGAGGAACGACGCCGACGCAGCACTTCAGTTCTTGCGAACGGCTCTGCTATCGAGCATTTAATTAAAATTTACATATTTTATTTTAGTTTGTTAGATTTTTAAATATATAAATTTATGGAAATTTTCAACCACAGAGAGGTGAACCCTGGAAAATCTACAAAGAGAAATGTTTCTAAAGAAAAGCGAACGTTCAATAATGCTACGTGGGCAGATTCATTTGATTTCACTACTGCAGAGACTAGTTTACCAGTATAATTAATATGTGGGTAGAAATTGGTAAACAACAAAAATTCAAAGGTCGCTAAGGAAATAATCAGGCACGGGAAGCTGTTTATAAAAGGTCATTCATTAAAATTTCAGAACATATATTCACGAACTTTAAAAACAAGAGTGAAATTGTGTATAAAATCAGAGATATGCCTCTCTCTTCAAAGACTGGAAAAGATAGAAACATCTATATGGCAGGACCGTGACCAGAGAGCAAATAAGAGAAATTAATAAGGCTGTGGCGTACTCAATTGCCTGTGATGAGTCCAAAGACAAAAGTAATATTGAACATATAAATAACATTGTTCTGCCAATATGCGAACTCTGCTGGACCAAAGCAAGAAATGGTCGAGTTGATACCAGTAAAAGTCCAAGCAGAGGAGTAGGACAACTTTGACGCTGTTCCAGATGTTTTAAGAGCCAAATAAATAAAGATCACCTAGTGGGTGTCAGTGACTACTGATGGGGCACCGAATATCACAAGTGCACAGAAAGTTTATGTGGGTTTACTGCAGAAGTAGCTGGGTAGAACGCTGCTGAAATGTCACATAATCCTGCACCAAGACGCATTGGGTGCTCAAACATTTCCTCCAGAATGCACAGAAGTAATGTATATTATCATTCAGATTGTCAACAAAATAATAGCTAAAGGTTTAAATCACCGCTAGCTCCGTTTTTACAGTATGAGGGGGAAAGTACGCATTCTGATTTCCTGCTGCGCAACAAAGTCCGCGGGCTGTGCCGATAGGAGGTGCTGAAAACGGTTTGCCGCGTTTCTGGAGGAGGTGAAAACTTTCCTGGGCAGAATAGAGTTAAGCTGAAACAGTCACAGTGGCTGGAAAAGCAACATTTCATGGTCATCAGAGATCTGAGAGAGGGAGAGAGGAAGATACACGACGCCTTGCCCTTTAATAGAGAGGGAGACAGCAGACACCTGGGCGACCCTTTTTGTCTGCGCTAATGGAGGTGCGAAATTATGAGCCGCCGCGGTGACCTGAAATGCCGCCATCACAGGCAGATGTGTAATGTTTGAGAGCCAAGAAGGTCTCATCTGAAGTCGGACAATGTTTGCCTCGCTGACTTAGGAACCTTCCCGCACTCGCGCTAAAAAGGCAGAGATTATTCTCGTCTGCCGAGGGGAAAAAACCCCATTAGACCCCTATAAATCCTCCAGTGTTAGAGTTGAAAGTCATTATTCGCCGCCCGCCCTGCCCCGTCCGTATCCGCCGTCTGCACTTTCCCGTTCGTTCCCGCTATTCGCCTTTAGTTAGACTCTGCACAATTCTCGAAGAACCCCTCAAGCTTCCGGTATTCTCGTTAATTCATGTGAGTCTACCTCTACCCGTTTCCTGCTGCTACTCGAACGCAGCTCGCTCGGTCTCGATTCGTGTTACTCAAAAGCAAGATGTAATTTCCCCCCTTAATAGTCATTGTAACAAGGAGGAACAAGAAAAGGAAGTAGACTAGGAGACCTTACGGTCCATTTAAAGGGGGTAGCTTTGGACTAGCAATCGAGCAGGCACATGGCTGCTCAATTGTTTTGCGTCCCTAAACGGCCACTTTTCAAGACTTTGTCTAGTCTTGACTTGAACTGATCAACAGATTCACTGTTGACAACTTCCACTGGAAGTGCGTTCCACTTACCGCAGATACTGTAAGTGAAAAAATTTCCACACAAATTTCGGTTGTAACGCCTTAGTTCAAGTTTGAAGCCGTGATTGCGCGTTCCGTTCTTACTCAGTGTAAAAATATCCCGGTATTCAACATTGTCGAACCCTCAAAGTATTTTAAAAACTTCGATGAGCTGACCACGCAGTCTACGGGTTTCCAACGAGAACAGATTTAATTTCCTTAGTCTATCCTCATAACTTTTATGTCGGATAGAGGGAATCAGTTGGTTGCCCTGGCTTGTACGCGTTCCAACCTTGCGATATCCTTTCGAAACGAAGGACTCCAAAATTGTACGGCATACTCCAGGTGCGGCCGAACGAGGAAGTTGTACAAACAAAATACTATCTCCTTGTTATGGTATCCAAACTGGCGCTTTATGTAGCCTAACATCCTTTGGCTTTCTTGTCTGCCTTGATGCACTGTTTCGAGAACTTGAGGTCGCTAGTGATAGTTACACCCAAGTCCTTTTCAGTGTAACTCAATTCAAGAGCAGTGCACTTAAGAATATACTGAGGTTGAGGGTTTCTGTGGCCGATATGCATTACTTTGCATTTGTTTACGTTAAAAGGCATTTGCCACGTGTCTGACCACTCCCCAATCTTCCCAAGATCTTCCTGCAGGTGGGCAGTATTTCCATCCTTTATAACGCTCATACCAAGCTTAGTATCGTCGGCAAATTTGTAAATCTTGGCAACCATGTCACCGTCCATGTCTTTGACGTAGATAATGAATAGTAGTGGTCGCAGGACTGAACTTTGAGGCACCCCGCTAGCAACAGGCGCCCACTCAGAATCTGCCCATTCACCACTACCCGTTGCCGTGTGCCACTTAGCCAGTTCTCGATCCAGCCGGCTATTTTTCCGTCTATGCCCAGCGCTCGCACTTTCCGGAGAAGGCGGCGGTGTGGTACCTTATCAAAGGCTTTCTGAAAGTCTAAGTAAACCACATCCACCGCCTTGTCCCGATCGTGCTCACTAAACACGAAGTGGAAGAATTCCATAAGGTTCGTCAGGCATGACCGTTGCCTTCGGAAGCCGTGCTGGGAACTCCTCAGTAGCAGGTTTGACTCTAAATACGACGTCATTTTGTCCACCATGATGCTTCCCATGAGTTTACCGACTATCGAAGTCAGACTGATAGGTCGGTAGTTTGACGGTTGGCTTCGGTCTCCTTTCTTGAAGATAGGAGTCACTTCCGCTTCACGCCAGTCTCTAGGAACGCATTCGGTCCGGATTGACATGTTGAAGATTGCGCTTAAGTGTCGTGACACTTGATCGCGCACTTCTTTTAACACTTTAGGTAGAAAGCCATCCGGGCCAGGTGACTTATTCGTCATTAGGTCATTGATCTTCTTATTTATTTCCCCTTCTCTGAAGTCCATATCATCCAGCTTTTCCCCGGAGTAGGAATCCATTGGCTGGGGGATGGGACCACACTCTTCAGTAAATACTAAAGAGAAGTAGTCGTTGAGGAGGTTAGCATTTTCTGCATCTAAGTGCTTTAATGCCCCCTCTTCATTTCTCAAAGGGCCAAACGTTCGACGGATTTGTTTACGGCTGTTCACATATCCAAAAACTCCTTGTGATTCTCTTTACAGAGTCTCCCCACTCTGAGCTCCTCAGACCGCTCAGCCGCCCTTACGCTGGACTTCACTTTCCTGGCTAGCCTTTGGTATTCGTCAAAGTCACCTGAGATCTTCGATTGCTGGTACACAGTTCTCTTCTTCCTAAGCAGTTGGCCGATTTCTCGATTAAACCACTTTGGTTGAACACAAGACCGACGGAGACATTCCAGAGGGATGAAACGTGATTGAAGACTCATGAATGTAGTTTTGAAACTGTTCCACGAGTCTTCAACAACATCGCACATTTCTAGCCTCACGTCCGTCAGTCCAGCACGAAGACTTGCAAAGACCTGTCTAGAGGCTATTGTTTGAACTTTGCGCCAAGGCAAGAAAAACTTCCTCGGACCAAATCTTTGAGGTAACAGCACCGCTTAACTCTCCTGTGCAAGTGCTCTCTCTATGCACCCCATCCCCCCGAGTGTGAAGCTTTCATCCTCGGCTTAGTATATACTGAATGTCATTCGAGCGTCCGTCGGTCTATATTGTTATTTTGTTTGTACGGTGAGCGTCCTCACTAAGTCTCCCTCCACCCTTTTAGCCACTGAGAGTCGTGTACATCTAATGTTTGCATAGCTAGGTTTAAAACTCCTTTTTATCTTGTAAAATAATATTAATTTGCATATTAGTAAAGTTATTTTTGTATCGGTTTTTCTATCATCCCGGAACCTCCAAGATAGTCGACTATTGGCCAACCTACATTCAGTTAATTTGCACTATGCATACAGTGACTGGACCTAAGTATTTGCACAACTCTATTTGTGATGTATTTTGAGAGTTCGAGATCTGCTTTGTGTTAAAGAGTACACGTAGTTCAGAGAACATATATTTTACATAATATTTAAGCAGAACATACAAAAATATATTGACAACCAGAAAATCAACTAAAAAAAAGGCATGGGACAAAAGTATTTGGCCAAAATAAATATCATGTTAAATCATTATTAGTTTATCGCACAATTTGAGTATCTTAATTTAAACACGTCTTATAAAGCTACCAGGAACTTCCAGAAGCACATGTAATGTAAACAAACTATGATCGGCACAATTATTACCTCTCCAGAGTTTGTTGAAGGTGGATGCTCAGTGAATACAATACCGAAAGTCAAAGAAATACCCAAAGCTTTTCGAAAGAAAATAGTTGGACTTCGTAATGAAGGATTAACCTATAGGCAAATTGCTGAACGTGCTTAGGTTCTATACTCAACTGTTGGCGCAATATTTCGGAAGCATCGAAAGACTGGGGCTCCAAGCTGCCAAGAGTTGGAGCTCGCAAGATCACAGATAGCTCTCGACGCTATATGCTGCGTAAAGTGACGAATGTGCCCATGACTACCCATATAGATCTAGAGAATGAACTGGAGTTACAAAAGTTCACGTCAGTCAAAAAAGAGTTTCTAGAAAATGGCATCGAAATGGTCTACATGCCTCCACTCCATACAGAACTCCCCTTCTTACAGCAAAACATGCTAAGAATCATTTAACATTTGCTAAAGACCATCTTGACAAAGGAATTGCGTTATAGGAACGGGTTGTATGGTCTGACGAAATAAAAATGGAACTTTTCGGCCGAAACGATGCTCGTCATGTTTGAAAGAAAGCAGGGACTGCTTATGATCCCCAAAACACCATCCCTACCGTCAATCATGGAGGAGGCAAGATCATGGTGTGGGGCTGTTTGACTGTCCATGGTGTAGGGGAACTCCCCATCATTGATGGAGAAATGGATAGTTCCATGTACAGGCAGATACTAGAGCAGAAGCTTGCTTCCGAGCGCCAAAATTTCTAGGGCCGGCGCAAGTAGATCTTTCAGCCAGACAATGACTCCAAACATACGGCGAAATTAACGGAAGAATGGCTCTCAAAAAAGGAAAGGGGGTCTTTCCAAGCCCTAGCAAATCGTTTGACCTCAATCCCATTGAAAATTTGTGGCGATTATTCAAAGCTGCTGTGCACAAAAGGAGTCCAAAGAACTTTGCTGATTTGAGGATCATCTGCATGCAAGAATGGAACAAGATACCACAAACCGAGTGAGAAAAGTTAGTTTCCAGTTACAATAATCGTCTCCATGCTATTATTGCAAATATACTCGTAGGTCACGCCACTAAATACTAAAGACTTGTTTTTTGTTTTTACCAAATACTTTTGTCCCATACATTTTTTTGCTTAGTTTATTTTCTGCTTGTCAATATATTTTTGTATGTTCTGCTTAAATATTCTGTTAAATACATGTTCTCTGAACTACGTGTCCTCTTTACCCCAAACCAGATCACGAAGTTTTCAAAATACATTAAAAATAGAGTAGTGCAAATACTTAGGTCCATTCACTGTATAATATAAAAATACCACGCACTCGTTAACGCAGAAGGGGTTAACTTGACCCTATTCCACGACAATAGTAGATATGACAGCGCACCTAAAGAGTCTGAACACAACTCTTCAGGGGAAGGAGAAACAGCTCTACACATGCTCAAGGAGGTTTTGGCATTTGAACGCAAGATGATAGTGTTTGCCAGAGATTTACTGCTAGAGTATTTGCCTTCCGCAATTACCGCAATTCAAAGATCGTTTGAGAAACGATTCTGTGACTTTAGATATGAAAAGAACACATTATCCTTTCCTGTCACACAACTGACCTTCGTCCCATCCCTACTGAATATAAAACTGCATTTACAAGTGTGAGTCAAACAGATCTAGAAATGGAACTAGCAGATTGAGCTGACAAAGATATGTGGATCTCGAAGTTCCAGCGATTAACAACTGATCTTTAAGATGTTGTCCGTCAGAAGACCATGCTTGCTTACAATCACAAGTGGAGTGAGATTGAAAACCTTCTCAAAGTGGAGCAACTTGTTTCTGAAACATGGAATGCCATCCCCGACATCTATGCTAACATGAAATAAATTTTAATTTGAGTCCTGTCACTATTCGGATCTAAATATGTATGTGAGCTGGTGTTCTCCCCTATGAGCTATATAGAAAAAAAACATCACTAACGCTTTACAGACGCCAGCCTGCAATCTTGCATGAAGATGAGGGTGACGCCTTACAGCCCTGATGTGCAAACACTGTGCGCTGGAGTTCAGAAGCAAAAGTCACATTAACCAAGTCAATTAAATATTATAATTGGCTATTATTTTAAAAATATATATTTTAAATTGTTCAGCGAAATAGTCCTTTTTTTATTTAGTTGACAGCTGACTGCACGATGATGGCACGCAGAAGCAGACGGCAGTTTTGGTATGCTGGAAGTAGATAATTTAATTTCTGCTTTTTAATTCGTGAATACCAGGAGAGCTCAGATAGATACTAAATATTTTATTGTAAGGGGTGTTCAACCCAACTTTTTTACGGCGTCTCAATGTTTTTACATAAATAAATAAAATTTCGTTTTCTCTGTAGCAGTTCTTGGATTTCACAGAGGCATAAAAGTAAAACTCAATATATGCAGTGTTATCATTTATATGTCAAAAGCGTTTAGTGGCTCCTAGTTTGTTCATTTTAGTGGAAAATAGGTCCAAATGGCTCTTTAAGTGTTGAAGTTTTTCGACCCCTGGTCTAGGCGATGGCTTTGAATGTTTAATGTAGTGATTTGTGTCACCACGAGATATCAACCAAATCTTTTAAATGACCCTATTTGACTGTTTATTTATTAACACACACTTTTAGTGTTTTTGTTTTGGCGAAACCCTCGGCTTTCACATTCTTAATAAAATAAACGACAAATATTTCCCCACTGAGCCCCACTTCAGCAATGGATGTAAAGAAAAGAAGTGCAAAAAATGGCACTAATAAAGAATCATGCACTTGCAAACCCATTGAGTTTCAAAACTGTCTCTTAACCATATCCTAAGTCTTAAAACATTAGGCGACTAAATTCCTAGCTGCTAAAGATGCCGAAATTCACCCGGGAGAGAGTGCTATTCCATTTACATTTATATATGGCACACACTACAGTAGTGTGTGCCAGAGATACACCAGTTTAGACTCAAGGAAAATAAAAGTTAAATCGTACCTTTGGGTCTCTGTTCAAACTTATGTATTTGTTCTCCTGAAGTTTGTTCTAGGACTCTTGTTTGCCCAAATTTGATCGTAGTTTGAATACGAATATGAATGTATAGATAAGTGGTTTTCACGTTTAAATTTGTTTGCAGGTTCGGGTAGGTTTGATATCGGACGAGATTATGCATTCTACCATCCACCTCTTATAAATCATACCTTTTGAAGAAGCAGATTAAGGGTGCCCCTCCTTCTCTTGATGGCCCTAGCGCACCAAGGAAACCCATCTTGAAGTTTCTGGAATATCATATTTATATTCATTTGCCCTTCACGTAACTTCCCCACATTCTTAGCAAACATCTTCAAAAAGATTCTGATGCCGATGCTTTACTTGCTTTTTGCTTTATTATTTAAATATATACGAATTTTATCATTTGATTTCATTCATCTCCATGTTACCCATTCTACACCTCCCCCCAGTACGCGCTAAGCTCGTTCTTCTTCGCGATAAATAAAATAATGATCTCATTTTCCCAAGTCGAATGCCAACTATCCACACATCGTATAAAAAATAATGTCCAAAAGCCGCAGGGTGCAATAAACGCGGAACTCCGCACAAACTATTCCCATTTAGTGGCTAAATAAACAAATATCTCGTCCTTGAGGCTGTTTAGCAAAGAATACATATAATTAGATATACACATCCTCATGGCTCACTCCATGTATACTGTGGACGGGTCATGAATAGAAATTCCATTGCGAGGCAAGTCTCATTACGCAAACAGACCCCTTCATGCTAAATGAGTCTAAAATACCATGCTCTATTACTAAAATATATTTTAACAACTTTTTCCTCTATGCTGACTTATGTACATTTCTTCAGCGAATATATATATATATATATATATATATATATATATATATATATATATATATATTTATATATATATATATATATATATATATATATATATATGGCAGTTCTAAAAACAGGTAGAAGGTATCGATACTACGGGTAAATTATTAAATCTCTCTACTATGATAGTAAAATGTATAACAGATTTTCTATTGCCAAAACAAAGTTCTTGGAACATCGATACACAAGAACAACAACTTAGATAAATGACCTTAAAAGAAACTGTAGCCCATTCACGGTCACTTACTAAACAGAAATATGACATTTAAAACCACATATTAAATTGGTGAACATTAGTCATGTAACAATTATTTTAAAAAAAAAGTAAAGAAGTAAGGAGACGCAGACAAGGTAAATTAAAGTAATAAAGTTGAGTTTAAACACAATTAAATACTGCCTAGGGCAGAAGTCCTACGAGATGCATGCGATAATTCTAGAAGAAAAGGAGGTTAGATGGTTAAGAAAAATAACACCTAAAGTAGAAGTAAGTAATGAGAGAAACTGAGATTTGAGAGAAGGAGAAAGAAGTGCAATAAACAAGGTTACGTAAAGAATTTAAAATTGTCAAGAGAAATATAGTTTTTCCAATTTCAAGAGTGTGAACGAAGAGGGGAAAACTTTTTCTTTGAAAGCCCCTCTCACGTTCTCAAGCTAAGAACCATATGCGAGCAGAATTTCGCCCTCAGCGAGCGCACTGTGCTCCCAACGTACTTCACTAGATTACATCCAAGGCAATTCAATTCATAAACTACGAAGCATTTCGCTTCAAAGGGGATCTTCTTCTTATAATTTATTAGAAAAATATTTTCAACTGATGGATTTTCTCACGCACTCCTTCATCTATCTGACCTTTTTTTCCTCTGTCTACCATTCTTTGTTCCCCTATTTTTTAGGTTTTTGGGTATCTCTTTTTTTTGTTTAAGGACCTACAGTGAGGGTACGGGAACTCTGTTGTTGAAAGTCGAGACAAGTGGTGGGCGGAGAGAGGTCAGAGAGCCCGCACATTCTTGTTTTCGCAGACCCTGGGATATTCTTAATTAGATTACATCTACTGCCCACTACTTTGGGTTGAGGTTTGGTGGAAACAAGTTCTATAAGAGTAGGAGCAAGAGAGAAGTTGCATTGATAGTGCCCCCACCTTTCTAGTGGGGCTCTGTGGGGTTCTCTTAGTCTGTTACACATTTTTAAAGGACAGAGGCGACTAAAGTCCTTTTTAATCGGAGAGGAAAGGATCCGAGTGCTCCGTTTCCTCTAGCATTTCATCTCACCATTTCCAATTAACTTCTCTCCTCTTAAGTATAAAATTTATAAACTGTTTGTGAATTAACGGTAAATTAATTTAGGCTATTTGAAGGAATACCATACGTATTAGTTTGATTATTTTGTAGTTGTGAAACCTTGTATTCTCAAATAATTTGAGTTACAGAAAACTGGTTTCCTTGCACATACTGCAACGTCAGCCTCTTTTAAAATTCATTCTTCTAATCAAACTTTAACACTTTATTTTCAAATATTCAATTTATATTTCATCCCTTTTTACAAAAAAACTTCTAACTATCGAGGGAATTTGTGACGTAACTCGTCTCAAAGCTTTAGAAACGCATTTAACTTTTCAAAAACAATCAATCACTTTTTATAGCCTACCCTAAAGCCTTTTATTAACCAGTGAAGAGTGACTCCCCTTTATATAGGGTGAGATTTATTCTAATAAATTGGAAAAGTTAAACTTTGGTGCGTTTTATTTGGGATGATCTGTTTCTCCAGTGATTTTCTGGTTTGTTACTTCTTTTTTTGCTCAACCGACGTTTCCATCCTAAAACTTGTTTCAAATATTTCCCTTTCAAACATCATGAGGAATAAGTTTTCTGCTTGGTTTACTATCGGAAAACTGCGGCGATTGCGAGAACATTTGATTTTTATGGAATTCCTTCGTTAATTGTCCACACTTTCTCTATCCCTATTGAGAGTTCTTAAAATACTTGTTCCAGATTGCCTTTCATTCATTTTTTTAATTTTATTTTTTAACAAAATGGCGTGCGAGATTCTAGTCTCTCTTCGATCAGAATTTGAAGTCTGTTTTACATATAGTTAAACGTCTAAATTTAATTATATCTATATTCCATTTACGTAACTAAATTGCGCATTAGATTTGATTTGATAAAAACCCATATTGTTTCTGTATGAAATTTAAACGAACAAATAAATTAGATTTACATGTTATCCAGAGTGAATGACTTTTTGCCTGAAGAGGCATTATTGTCTCAAATTGATTTCAACTTTGAATAAAAATTTAATTCAACTATCTTTCGAAAAATCCTAAACTCACTTCACCCAACTCTACCAATCCCATAAGCGCTCAAAAGTCAGATCAATCGGAACATTTTAATATCCGTGGTCCGAAACTGCAAGTCAAATCCACTCCCAAGAGGGTCCACCTTCTACGGCAACTTCTTCGATAGAGCAGTTTCCTTTGATTTGTTAATTTAATCATTTTAACTTTCCAGGAAGGATCTCCTAAATTTCAAACTTATATAACAATTCCCCTTATAACGAATGTTCTAAATCCCCACACTCAAGTGTCGAATTCTTCGGCGGATTTTTATACCGCACGCCTACAGCTTTTTCGAAGCGAAGACAAATAAATAATTCGGCCTAATGATGATTAAAAGTTTAAAGTCAAACCTTAGGTTCAAATAAGGGGACACTGGTGTTCTAAAGCCCCATGTAAAATAAATCCAAAGTCACCGTTTACAATTTTTATTGAAGACCTGGAATTTGTGAGTGAGTTCGGACTGTTTTGTTGCCTGTCAAAACTTCATATCAAATATCCCCCAAGTCCGAACCATTGGCTACTTCATTAGTTTCAATAATGGAAAAACTACACACACAGACTCGCACAAGCAAAATGTCATTGAGACGTCCGGTCCTTTTATCATCTCATCTCACATTTGCCAATTAACATCTCTTTTTAAGTATATTATTTGTTTGTAAATTTACAGTAAGTTAATTTAAGATCTTTACGAGAATAAGCTGCCGGATTAGCTTCTTTATTTTTTAGTTGTGTAATCTTGTACTCTTAAATAATTTGCGATGCAGCCAACTTTGGTTGCCTTGCACGTATTGTCAAACCGATCAAATCTCTTTTAAACTGCAACCTCTTTTCAAATTTATTCTTCTTATCAAACTTTAACACCTTCTTTTCAAATATTCATTTAATTTTTCATCCCTCTCTACAACTAAGTACCAACTAACGAGAGAATTTGGGACTCAACGCGTCGTAAATCTTCTTTTGGAACGCATTTAATTTCTTCAAAACAATCAATCAGAGTGTGTAGCCTACTGTAAAGTCATTTATTTACCAGGGAATACTAGCCCCCTCCCCTTGCATCGGAGAAGGTTGATACTAAAAATTATAGTAATTAGCTAAACGGTGTTTGTCAATAACATTTATTTTAAAATCTGTAGTCTGATGAAAGTAAAATAACACACAGAGAAGCCCAAGCGCTTTCATGTCTACATCTTCAGGGGCCAAGAGAGAATAGTCAAGAGGAAAAATCCCCGCAAGTTTTACAGATAATGTTATAAGGTCACTCAAACAAACTGTCGAACAAACGTGTTAGGTCCTAAAAAAATAAAATAATAAGAACATACATACGAAAATACAATATTAATTCTAAAATTAAACACGAGAGATTAAATTGATATTGAGTGCGAATTTTATTAATTATGAAGTCATCTAATTTGTATAAACACTCGCTTAGATTAAAATTGGTTTCTTGGAAAAATGTTCTCATTGCTCACTCAACTGTTTCTTTCGACAGAGTTTGGCAAATAAGTAAACGATTTTCTGTTAAATCAATCAATTTAGTAATTAGAGGTGAACTGGTAGATAAAAAAGAGCATTGAAGGTTTGCCCAGTTCTGTAACTGTAGTGATTCTGTGTAATTAATTCGATTAGGTGGTTTGTCCGATGTAAAAACTACATGAGTTACAAGAGAACCTATTTAAACACGCAGCTTCATTGCGATAAAAAAATTCTAATAACCTTTTTTAAATCGAATTATTTCAAAAAACAAAATTAAGGTCAAAATATTTCAATATATTTGGTACATGGGGGAGATTCTCGTCAAAAGGAAGCGTTTACATATTGCTCCGCGTGAACGCCATTTTTTTTTTTTAAATAGAAAGACTTATTTGCCCCCGTAGAGTCATTTATGAAATATGATGGATATTTTAATTTTCCCCTGATATTTGTTATTGTCTCGAATTCTATATTAACGATTTTGAGCTTACACACATGAAAATCACACAAATATAAAGAAGTAAAAACGGATTTCTTAGCTTTTGTGGGTGGATCGAATACAAATAAATATAAAATGGGACATGAGTAGACTTACGGTATAGTGCAACTTTGCAATGTTGCTACGTAATCACACTCTATGTGATTGTTCCTTTTTCTGAATTAAGTTAAGAGGGAGTCCATATATTATGATGTGATGGAAGAGGGATGGAGAGATGGCTGAATTTTCCGTGCCCCTAACTTCACTAATATTATTATGCGGCTTATATTGATCCCTGTATTTAGATATTAGATCACTCGCTGAACGGTGAATCCTTCAAAATTGATCAGGATATTAACTGCACTGCTTTGTTATGTAGCAATGCACTACTAGATATTTGAGTTTCTTCGTCTATTAATTTAATTTAACACTTTTTGAATTATCTATTAGGTTATAATTAAAAAGAAATCGGCAGAAATGATAGCAGATTTTGTCACAAACTAGAAACTTTTAAGTAAAACTCCACTAAGTCTGAGGTAAATAGTCAATATTCTTCCTCCAAACATTTTTATAGGGACAGCAGTAGCAGTTTAGAGGAGGAAATAGGGTTTTACTGAATCTCTTACTGCAGCCTTCGCGGGGATACTGGAAATAACTGGCAACGTGTAGATTAACGTTTTCCTACTTGTGATGATATCGAAAATGTGAAAGCAGGCGTTTCTGGGGACAGTATATGGTGCATTACATATTGCCGTCATGTCTTGGCGTTTCCCTAATGTACTTATCCTAGTTTGCAACCAAAGAGGCAGTGATTAGCTCAATCCCAAAATTCCGTGTGGTACCAACAAACACTATGATAGAGATCGATGGCACTCCTGAATGCTGTTTGAGACCTTCCTTGTGAGTGGGTCCTAGCAGACTCAAGCATAACCAACTTCTTTGTGAGAGCGGCGACTTCTGTTGTCAAGGATGCCACTTCTACTTGCCATTCGCGGAAGGTCTTGTATAATGGGCTCTCCTCAACAGTGGCGACTTGCCTGTGACTGCCTCTCTCGATGGTGTGGACTGCTGCTAATCTTAGTTGATCGAGGGGAGGGGGGTCTCGGGACAGGATTTTCAGATCTTACTGGATTTTCGTAAGAAATGGGAAGATGTCTCAATGCGGAGAATGAATGCCCTGAAAGGTATAAAATAAGCGTAATCGGCTCATACATCCACCGAGCTTATAAATGCTGCTCTACGTGGGCACTTTTCCACCAAAAGATAGCAGGAGTAAAATAAATACTCGTGAATAATGGTTTCTCAAACAGCATGATTGACAAAAAACTCCAATCTTTTTTTAATAATGATTGCAAAGATACGGATAAAACTGAAAGTAATCAGGGAGAAGTCAACAACATCAAAGTGTATTACAGAAACCAGATGTAGACGGCCTATAAAATAGATGAAAAAAACATCAAGGAGATTATTAACCATAACATCAAGGTTAAAAATCAAACAGACAAAATCCAGCTCATCATTTATTATAAAACAACAAAAGCCAGCAATCTCCTGATGAAAAACAACACCTGCCTAAACTCCTTGAATCTCAAGTCAACGAACATAGTTTACGAGTTCATCTGCGACAATAAAGACTGTAAGCTTTTTAATAACTCTAAATATATTGGTGCGACAACTACTACACTTTCAGACGTTGAACTATGCATCTACAAAGCGGTGGGCCTAATAATAATGTGCAGAGTGCCCATAATATTAACCTAACGAGAGATATGGTCGTTGATAACACCGTTGTTAAAAGAAAAGAAGTTAATAAAGCTAGGCTGAACGTCTTAGAAGCCATATTAATTAACGAAGATAAGCCGACCATTAACAGTCAAGCGACAAGCTTTAATCGCACATTAAAATTATTTTAAAATTCCACTCACCGGACTGGTCCATTTCCTCTAACGTTATGTTTAACCTAGGCGGAATAAATACCTCTTAAAAATCGTTTTCGTACCAATGAAAAGGTATAAAACTCTTCCATAGCCAAGATGGACTGAGTAAAGGAGTGGGCTCTCTAGGGTGCACAGGGAAGTGTACGGAAAAACCAGAAGAGAGGGTACAAATCGAGGGAGAAGCTCGAAGCTACGTTGCCTTAGTGAAGAACTCAAGCAGGCCATAAACCAGCAACAAGCTGTGATCTGGAACAGCGTGATTGAAGAAGTATACAGCGAGATAAGATCCGACAAGTTCTGGAGATTAGTGAGAAAACTGAAAGGCCTACCAGGTAGAGAAAAGACCCGCATTAAGGCGGGCAATGACTACTTGGAGGATTCGGTGGTTTTATAAGAGATATTGTGCACGTTCTGGCAGGAAGTCTTTACAATTACACCTGAGGATGATGCTGATTTCGATCAGGAGTTCGAAGGCCAGGTGATTGAAGATCTGAATCATCGAATACATCGAACGCACCCACACGCCTATGTCGATGAAGGGGGAGGGGGCGAAGATGGTTGTCCATGGACGATCAATTACATCAGAAGAGGTCATGGAAACTGTAAAAACCTTTCAAAAGAAGGCACCAGGATGGACGGGCATCACCAAAACAACCTGGTACATGCCCCCTGTCCGATCATTCGGGGAATCGAGAATATCTATAACGCTTTCCTGAATACAGGTTACTTCTCCGACGGTCTAAAAGTGGAAAAAATCATTTTTATACATAGAATGAAGAAACCCCCCGATCAACTGGTAGATTACAGGCCAATATTCCTCCTCGAGTTCATAGGAAAAGTCTACGAGAAGCTTCTAGCTAATAGGCTACAAGACGAGCTAACAGAGCTAGAAACTTACAACCCATCAGCAGTTCGGGTTTCATAGGAGAAGAGGGGCTGATACAGCCCTTGCTCTCTTCACCGGAAAACTCGCCCACTGTAAAGCTAAAGAGAAGTACGTAGACGTGGTGTTGTGAGATGTTCAAAAGGCCTTCGACAAGGTTTGGCTGAGATGCTCCCAATTCAAGATCTTAGACTCTAGCTAAACACGATAATGAAGAGGGCCATCTGTGACTACATCATGGAAAGTAAAGCCAAAGTTACGATTGAGGGCTACAGGGGACCCGAATTCGAACTTGAGGCGGGTGTTTCACAAGGTATCTGTCTGAGTCCATTGCTGTACCTAGTGTACACATTTGACCTACCTTCTCTAGTTAGGGAGGATGTGATGTATCTGCAGTTTGCAGATGACATCACTCAAATCATCATCAGTACCCAGAAAAATCCTAGAGTTCAAGCAAGGCAGACAGCCATCAAAATCGACAACATCAATCAATACGAACGAAAGTGGAAAATCAAGACCAACCGACGAAAGTTCCAAATCCTTCCGATAAACCGCCGGAATCTTTACGATGTCTTAGTAAACGACGAAATGTACCCGTACACCAGCGAAGGCAAACTCCTAGGTCTGAGCACCACCTCAAAAGGGTTCAGAGCGCACATAAAGAACAAAATCTCCCTAGCCGAAATAAAGCTTGTAACACTATATAGATTCTCAAACCTCAGCTCCAAGAATCTAAAGAAGCTCCATACTGCTCTGATACGCTCGACATTAGTGTACCCGGCAGTGATCGTGCTGCAGGCTGTGAGTTCTACCACAATCAGGCAAATGCAGAGAGTTCAGAACAAAGCATCCCTGCTGATAGCGGGAGCGCGCAGGAGAGACTGTATTCGGTAGACAGACCTGCACACAAGAGCAGGTCTGAAGCCATTGAATACGAAACTTCAGAGGCTAGGGAATAAGACCTGGGACAAAATATGTAAATTAAGCTCGAGATTCCGAGAGCAGATAGGGGACGCGCCACTGGGCAAGCCCTATTCCAAAGTGGAAGAATCTGCTCCCGAGAGAAACTAATTCGAACAGTTTACATAAAAAGGACAGCCGAGCAATAAGAAAAAGAGGCGAAGTGCCCACATCCAAAAAGAAATAAACAAAAGAGGCGAAATGCCCAAATACCGACAATACAAGAATAAATTACCCGAATACTGGTAAAAAAAAATAATAACAAATTGTCAGCAAATTAAAAGATACAAGAACTAAAGTATTAAGTATAATATTTGAAAGGCTAAAAAAATAAATATAAATAAATAAATAAAGTTCAATGAAAAATGAGAGAGAAAAAATCCAAAGAAAAGGTCAAATGGCGGCTAAACAAGCACCTGAAGCAAACACTCAGGGTGCACAAGAAGAGACAAGACAATATATGAAAAGGAAAGTACCCTAGAGATGCCCTCTACACTAGGGCAAGCCTCAACATATATTTACCTATATTACTCTTCTACACTTTTTCACTCTTTATACATCAAATCAAATCAAATCAAATCTTTCACTCTGTCAGATCCTCACTTCACTTATTTCATCGGTAAAGGAGGCAAGAACATATCAAAACGCTCCAAAGATGATCGAATAAGATTTAAAGCTCAGCAATTCAATTTGTTTTTTACAAAACACATTCATTTAAAAAGGAAATGAATACAGGACAAGTGATCCACCATCTACAAGATGAAATAAAAAAGATAGTTAGAAGAAGAGAAAGTTGCCAAAGGAAATTAATTATGGAAAAATACCCAATGGTCCTTAACAAAATTTGCATTCAGGAAAGACTTCTACCCAACTACACTAATATATATATATATATATATATATATATATATATATATATATATATATATATATATATATATATATCCATCTGCCTCACACACACAATCTCTCTCATTATCATTATATTAAGTTGTTAGGTATTTCTTAGATTAGGAAATCGCAAAATATAACTCCTAGGTTAATGCACGCAAATTCAAGTAAAAAAGGACAAAGAGCAAAAGAAACAACCAATCGGAACACATGCATGCATGTGGAAGTGCATGCAAATTAATGAAGGGCGCAGTGGTTCCGAGCAATTAAATTCTGTGAGTGATTGACACCCGACACCCTGAACATCATCTGAAGCCGTTTTCTACCACGAATCATTGAAAAGTCAAGAGGCGAAGCGTCAATAATAGAACGTTTTACTTTACCAAACAAAGAAGCTTTTGAAATACCTCACACACAAACCACTCCTTCCCAATCCTAGTTGGGGAATCTCCTCCTTCATCTCTAAACATGCCGCAAGGCTTTTCTAAGTCCATAATTTCGAGACCTCCTTCTCCTAGATACGCTGGACGTCGCTGGGGTGTACCGAATTGCAGAGAAACCGGTACCATTCTGCCCTTTTAATTTACCCACAACCTGGGAGCCAATTACTACTATCATCGGGAAATAATAGTACACTATTCGAGAATGGAACGCAAAAAGAACGTGTCCAATTCCAATGGTTTTAGCCGATGAAAATCAATTATTTCCATCAATAAAATTGAGTTAAGAGAATGTTTAATGTCCATTCCGGGTGAGATCGAAGAGGAACCGTATGAGCAACGATCCCGTCCATCCAAGCAGCTCAGCTGAACGCCAATCGCAGAAACGCACAGTAATCAAGTGATCATAATCAGAGAAACCTGCGACAGCGGCTGCCTAAAAGGAATAACTAATTGCCTTTGAAAACCTGTCTTGAAATTAAGCAGGAATATTTGATTCTGTCTTAAAATGGATGCCGTCGGAATTGTGAAAAAATGAGGTCAATTTAATGAGAACGACCACTTGCAGGGTTGCAGGGGCACGCTTCTATGCATTTGATAATACTTTCCCTTGAGCCTTTATCAAATAGGATCTGTCCTTAAGGATTCAAATTGTTATTATTATCATTATTTTTATATAGTTTTTTTGTATTTATATATAATTTACGAAATAGTTATTTGGAATATATAAGTTTACTTTCTTCAAGATTCCTTATGATAGTAATAAGCAACATGCTTTTACTCATGGTTTATTACTCATGTGCACTAACGTTTAATTACTCTACTGTCAACATTTCTCAAATGACCTTATTAATACAAGGTAGGTTATAACGTAACCTACCATCTATATTTATATAATCATTTATGAACTAATTTAATAGGTAATAAAATTCCCGCCAGTTTCTACATTAACTCTTTAATACCATGTTTGCAAAAATCGCTTGAATTTGATTTTTAAATATTCTGAAAGGTCGTTCCGGTTTCTTCTGGTGTTGATATACATATATGTGCATTTTATTCAGGGGTTTCGCTAAACCTTTAAAGAGATTGTAATCGGCTAAGTCGGATGAGTCGAGAGAACGACTCATTAGTTCCTAATCGAAATTGCTAAGTTTTGTATGGTATCTCTTGCGATATGAGGTCGCGCGTTCTCTTGATTAAAGAACACTCCTATTATATGGATGAATGCTATTTTTTTTTATTCAATTGCTGTCCGTAAACAGTCTAAGTGAGCATAGTAGACCTTTTTGTGAGTATGATTTGGGTTAAAAAGTTCAAAATGGATTATGCCATTTATATCGCACTAAACGCACGCGAGAATCTTCCGTGGGTGGTTTGACTGAAGTATTATTGTTTTTCCACAGGATTAACATACGATATCATTGTACATAAATCATTGTTCGTCTCCTCTAGAAATCCTCATCAGATATCATTATCTTCATAGTCGAGAGAGAGGAGAAATGAATGTATGTTAATTCTTTGATGGAATTGTACCTCTGACAGGTCGTGATGATTCCATTCCCCTAATCGGGAAACCTTGCCTATCTCCTTTAAATGATGATGCAGAGTGAAAGGGCTTGAATGTAGTTTTCAGTCGATTATTTAATAGGTATAATAAAATTTTCTTCCAGTGTTATTTTAGGAAAAGTTCTTGATCAAATTCCACGGGTCGTTTTGAACGGGATTCAGCTTTGAAACTAACGTTTCCCGAGTTAAAATTCTGAAACCATCTTTGGAACTGACTCACACTAAATGTCTGTTCACCGTATACTACTTGAAATTACACTTTCTCCAGTTAACCTATCATTGTTGCCGTTTCTAAACTCCCAAAGAATAACGTTTTGTATTTTTTTGACACTTCAATAATATTCATCATTTAACGATAAAACATTAAATTAACAATAATAATACAAAATTAATAGCCCTGAAACTGACGAGTAAATTATGTCTACATGTAAGCATTGGGTTAGGCATAGACATACAGGTACTAGGCTTCGAGTTTTGTAAACAAGGGTAGTATAAAAACTTACCTTCTTTCTATTATTTATATCTATTAAATAAAGATAAAGGAAAAAAAGGCCGCATTACATATGAGTTGTCCAATATTTCTCTTCACCTTTTAAAATTAAAGATCACGTGACAGATGGTACAGCATTATTTACATGCATTCATTGCGAACCTCACGTGCTACTTTGTGAGTTATTCATTTCATTTCATATATATATATATATATATATATATATATATATATATATATATATATATATATATATATATGAATGCAATGTCCCGCAGGAAAAAATGAAAAGGTGCTTCCAAGTACTTTCGAACTTTATTAAGTTCCTTATCAAGGATAACAACAATAAATAGTATTATATTAGAGGTATATATAGGAAAGAAAAGTATGAAAGACTGCCTCAAAAACAAGAAATCATCAATGAGGAAGAGGGAAGGGGAAAGGTAAAAAACACATTAAGAATTACAAGAAGCAGGTAGTAAGGTCAAACTAAGTGGAAGGAAAGGGTAACAGATTCAAAGAAATTGAGATAGCCTAACGAGGGAGATTATCAGACACGATGAGCAAAAGGGGGAAAAATACAAAGTACAAAACAGAGCAGTGACAATTAAAAAATAAAAATGAATAAAAAAAAATGAAATAAAAGAAAATAGGGGCCACATAACTAAAGAATCTATATAAAAAACAACACTAGGAACGCAAGACAAAACTAATTTCTTTGAGTATTAATCTTTTAATTATAGCATCTATTTTATATAAACCAGGGGAAAGGTTAAAATTATCACATTGGCTTATAAAAGTACATTTAATGATATTCCTTTTTATATGGTCATTGGAACGATAAATAAATTTGGCCGAGTTTGGCGGTTTATCTTAATTTTCAACATTTTTTTTTAAATCTGTTGATGTTCTCGATCCCGGCAGCTGTCTCCCTTACTTGAACTTCAGCGTTCTCGAGGGGACCTGAGACCATTTGTGGGATGTCACCTGCAAACTGCAGATACATTGCATCCTCCTGCACTGAAGCATGGAGGTCTATTGTGAATACAAGGTGCGCAGCGGACTCAGACAGCTGCCTTGTGGAATTCTCGCCTTGAGTTCTAATTCAGATCCTGTTTAGCCCTCGATCAAAATTTAAGCTTTCCTTTTTATGATATAATCATAGAAGACCGTTACCAGGACTAGAGTTAGCTTGTGATTCAATATCTTGAATTGTAGACCCCTAGCCAAACCTCCTCGAAGGCCTTTTGTACATCTAGCTGCATCACCTTTATGTTCTTCCGCTCAGCTTTACACCACGCGCGTTTTCTGTTATGATGGCAAGGGTGGTTTCCGTTGCCCGTCTCCTGCCGAAACCGTGTTGCTGACGGTTGTGAGCTTCTAGCTCGACTAATGAAATTAAATGAAATATAATGCAAAGAGAAGTAGGAGACAAAGAACAGATCTTCCGACCCTCCCCTACGTCCCCTTGGCCCTCATTGAGTGGCCAAGGGGATGGGGCGAGGCACGGTACTCTTTTGTAGTCCCCAGTAGCCACACTATCTATAGAGCCAAAGTAGGCTCCGGGATGCAAGCACTGTGAATACGGCAGGTAGAAGTGAGAGGTAGAGGAAGAAGAAAGTTTTAGGATAGGTGAGCGAAGAAATATAGTATGAGACAAAAAGAGGACTTAGTTACTCATGGGACTTAAAGATTAACGTGGAATTCGAACCACTATGTGTCGCTTGTCTCTAGCTAGAAATTTGCAGTTTATCGTGACCCTGTCCCACGTATCTACTGAGATTCCGGTGTGTGAATGTGATAGTAAAAAAGAGAATAGATCGAGAAAACTGAAGAATAGATCATGGAGATCAGTCTTATCTATGTCCATTATAGGTAGTTATAGCTAGCGTGATAAAGTAAAAAAATTTGATTCGCGTGAGTATCACGCACTACTGTTTTTTTGTATATGTGTCTATTTTTAATTTATCTATGTAGCGTTGGAATTTATGAGGCATTCAAATCGTTATTGGTAATTATTCTTACTAAAAACTGGTGCAGGATTCTATCTATTCTTTCGTATTACTGTCGGTGGTACTTCAGTTATCTAACTAAACTTAGTCATCGTCGAGTATTATGCTGCTTCTCTAAGTTTATATTTCTTCTTCTTTCTCTTCTCCTCCTTCTACAATCCTTGGGAAACTTGGAAATAAACTGTGCGATTTCCATCCTTCTCTTTGTCAATTTGGTTGTTTAATTCAACTCCTATTTCGTTCTGTGTATTCTCTATTATTTTCCTTGCTGTTTTTTCAATTATTCTGTTAAGTGGCTTTATCTTTACCTCTTTACCTCCCTATTCAGGTCCCGTTGTCTTCTTCTTTCTCCTCTTCTAGTGTTTGTTATTAAATATATGGCTTTGTTTTGGACTTTTTGGAGTCTTACTAGGTTACTTTCAAGGTTATGTACATCGCTATGGTTGGATAAATAATCGCGGACTGTACTATAGGGTAGAAAACCTTGCTCTTGTTTTTCATGCTTAGGTTTAGTAACTTGTACAGTAATACCAGGCTGCTTGTACTCCGATTTACCTACTCAGTTACGTGCTTTGTATAACCTAATTTCGTAATGGTTAGTCCAAGCACCTTGCACTCTTTATCGTATCTGTAGCGCTGTCCTTCTACATATATATCTGAGATGCTTCTCCTGTACACGGGTATAATCTTAAATCTTTCCTTGTTTGTTTTATTTTTTTTATTTTTCTTCATATCTATTAATGCTTTTTGTCTCTTCTGAGGTCGTCCTAGCTTGCATTATTTCGTTCCTGTAAGGGCAAAGTATTATCTGGGTGATATCCTCAGCAAATTGGAAGTTCATGCAGACCTCATTTGTGCGTGGTGGCATATCTTTGATGAGATTGAGTAGAGAGACGAACTCAGACATCCACTCTAGTGCAAACCCAGAGGGAGCTCAAATATTTATCCCTGATGTTGTCCTATTTTCCCATAAGCATGTCTCACCATTACATAATCGCATAAAATCCTTTCAATCTTGTTGTTGATTCCCATTCTGAGTATCTTGAGTTGCATGCCCCTTTGGATAACTTTGTAGAATGCCTTGGACACGTCCTGGCATATGATACCCACGCTCATTTTTCCTCTTTGCTTTCGCTATCTTTTCAAGTATGACTCCTAGGGACATCTCCGTGCTTCTGTTTTTGATTAAGCTAAATTTGCAGGTGTTTCTCCGGAATTATCATCGAGGTATTTCGACATTGTGTTATTAATTATTTTTTCTAATAGCTTATCCACTTCATCTGAGGGTTTTTCCGTTGGGGTTGAATATCATTTTGAGACGTTTCTCATTCACTCCAATTTGTTTGGGGTGCTTCAAGTTAAATTAATCTGGTGAGTTCCGATCTGCCTGGGGCTCTCTGTCGGAAGTTCTTTATCGTTTATTTGAATTCCTCTGATGTAATGATTGCGTCTATTCCATTGTCGTTGTTTCTCCCTCCCTTTTTCAATTTATCTTTCTACTGTCCGTGGCTTTAATCTGTTGATATGTTTACAAATTCTCTTGTTGGTGTTTCCACATCTATTTTCTTGATGTGCTGATCCCATTTCTTTTTCTGTTTTTTTTTTATAAATTAAAACTATTAGTTCTCTTTTCTGTCTCCTGAGTGCGTTTTATGCTTCCCTTAATGTTCCGAATCTTTTTAAATTTTCTGCCGCTCCACAGTGGGCCAGAAGGCCAAATTTTTGGGACAAATTTATTTGTATGAAAAATAATACTCTATTTGTATATATATATATATATATATATATATATATATATATATTGATAAAAAACTGAGATATAATGCTTCTGACAACAAAATAATGAACTTTTACAAAAAAATATTAAAAAAATTGGAAAAAAAGAAAAGTAATATTATATTAATTCTTATCACTCTCATCAGAATCAGCATTTTCAAAATTGTCCTCTTTGTAGATCATACTTAGTGCTTCAAAGGGTAGTTCTTACCTCTTTTTCCCTGGTATTTGGCGCAAAGAGCTCAATAAATGGTCAGAAGAGCACAGCAGTCTTGACATAATATCCTGATTTGCATGTATTCTTGTGCTTTTTCTAGAAAAGCTCTGCCTATATGAGGGAACCTCCTTATTTCTCGCTTCTTGAGCTTCCTCCGAAAGTAATCCAATTGGAATGTTGAAATTTTATATAACCCCAGCTCCATAAAAGAGCAATTTATGTAGTGATTGTGACATATAATACAAGTTGTATAAGGAAACAAATAAGCCTGCAGTTGAACGACAGTAATCAGAGAATTTGGAAATGCCTATTCTCTCTCCAGATAACACAAGACAAAGTATAACATGAACTCTTTTTAAAAGAGGAGCATCAAGCAAGGCCTGTTATTTCGGCAGAAACATCGGCAGTTTGAAAGAATCTTCGTGCTGTATTTCCGTCGTTTGTTGTGCCAGAACCATCTGGTTTTGGCATATCAATTAGAAATCCAGTTTTATCCTTGAAATCTTTTGAACTACAAATTTTTTGCTGTTACTAAAGTCTTAGATTCTTGTGTTCTTTCTTGTCAACTTTGATTGGAATCTTATAAGCAATGTGTATAAAACATCCCATACACCTTATCTAAGAATGTAGTGTGGATAATCCAAGGTTGAGACTTTCTTTAACAACTGGGCGTGAGTGTAATCTATATATTTGAAAACTCTGCAATCTTGAGCAATTTCTGCCTCTCCTGTAGTTCTTCTTTTATTTCTTAGCATGAGTGCTCTCTTACCCAGTACTAGATTTTTCAGCAGATGACACTTCTGTTAGCCGTGAATTGTGAGGTGACTCTTGTATCCAAGGTCGGTGTATCCATGTTTCCTGGGCGTTGTTTCCCCTCTCCGAAGAGAGGGGTTCTTCTGACGATCTTCAGCTGTGGATAAATTTCCCAGTCTCTACTAGAACTTTATATCTGTCCTAATTCTATCTCGCATACCTTCCAGATTTCCCACTCTCCTTGGTCAACCCTACCTATCTTGCCCTAGCCCTAACAGCGGTGCACAGTTGGATTCTGGCTCGTGAGCGAGGAGTCGGCCCCCCTTTTCTGGCCCCCTAATGGGATCTACTGCAGGTGTTCACTATACTTTACTACCAACTTTATCTCAGACCTTGCTGGTGACCAAGTTATGTAGTGCTAGTGAGAAGTAAGTTTGAGGTAAAAAATAATGAATTAAGAGCCAAGAATTAGAAAAAAGGAAGAGCAACCCCCTCGAGGAGTCTACTTCGCTCAAGAAGAAAAGGAAGAATCTCCAATAGGCCCCAAGAGCCCATATATTTCTTCTTTGAAGTTTTCTTGAGAAAGGCGTTTTTCTTCATCCTAAAACTTTTCCTCCTTTACCTGAGATAGCCTTTACCAGTTCGCAGAGGAAGAGCAAGCGACTGAGTAAGTCTCAATGGAATGATTTTTTTTAAGGGAGAAAAAGTAGAGCTCCTGGGTCCTGCTCCCTTCTGTTTCCCTACCATAATTGACGGGGGGGGGTAAGATGAGTACGAGGCCCGCGGCCGAGGTGCTCTTGGCGAAACTTCCGACACCTCTGACTCTCAGTTCAAGTGAACCGATAGGAAAGTGCTTAATAGGAAGTCTGTAGCAAGCTTTAGAAGAGGGTTTATAGTTATAGACGGAAAAATTTGAAGGTTAAAGGAGAACAGATTAGTGAGGTGGCAGATTGAGCAACCTCGGTAGTCAAAAGTGGAAAGGGTTGAATACCCATGCTCGAAGGGCAAGGGGGACTTGCTGATTAACGTAGATTCCAAACAACCCTCCTGCATTCAATTATCAATCTTACTTTCTTTCTCACACTTATAGCTCTTATGTTCCTCGGGCAGTAGTGGGAATACCGTCTAATCTCTGGTCCTTTTTCTCTTCCTCTTTCATTCGTGTGTTTATTGTAGCATTCATACCGTTCGAGGTTATCTTAGCTGTCAGGTCTGAGGTTTGTTTATGTGTTGTTATGTTGCTTGTTTGTTGTTTTTACTTTCCGTACTTTGTTTCTCTTCTGTAGTGTGGTCTTATGTTTGTTACTTTGTTGAATCCTCTTTTTTGGGGTTCCTTCTAGGTTACTTTTCCTTTTCCCTACTCTTGTTGTTATCACTTATTTCGCTATTTCCCTTTGCTTAGTTGTTTTACTTAACTTTCACATTATTTTAATTTGTTATTAAGTTAATTTCACTCTATCTAGTTTACTTATTTCACTTTGTTCAATTGTTTTGCTCTTAACTTTCACTTCACTATTGTTTTTGTTAATATTTTTGATACTATATTTCACTTATTACACTTTAAGTTCCCTTTGTTCGTTTTATTTCTGTTTACACGTTTGATCTTCTGTGGTTGTTTTCTTAGTTGGTTGTTTCTTCTTATTTCAGTTGATAAGTTTCGGTTGTCTTATTTGGGTATCAATCTGGTGTTTGAGTTGGTTAACTTAGTTGGTTGTTTTACATATGGTCAGGTAAATATCCTTGTCGTTATGTTTGTTCCTCCAATTTTAAAATTTAAACTTAAGTAAACATGGGTACCTCCTCTATTTTTAGCTGTTTTCTGCCGCCAGGGAATTGAATGCCAAAGGGGAGTCCAAATCTGGTGCGAGTGTGCCATGCAAATATTGGAGGTAGTCCGTCTATCTTCTTCCATATTTTCTCTGCTCTGTTTCTGATGTTGATGTTGAGTGATTGTAATCATGCTTCTTGGTTCAAATCTTCGAGTATCCTCCTCTCTCTCCTTCGGGTGTTGGTGGTTAGGTAGAGAGTTTTATGAAATAGAATGATTTTTATTTATTTATTTATTTATTCTTGTCGAAAGCTGGTGAAAAAATGAGGGGCCCCTTCCACGCTTCCGTGGATTGGGGGACAAGGTAAGAGAGGAAAGGTGATGAAATTTAAATACAGGAAGAGATAGAAAGTTGGCCTAGGGATCGGGACATCTCAGTTTTTACATTAACAATATACACTAGTCTATAGATTAACATTTTGGATTTGAAATGAAAATTAATTATAATATTTACATACAAAAATAATTTGGGGACTCAAAAGTAAAAAATTATATACGAATAGAATATAACAATACATTCAGTTTAGTCTCAATAATAAAAGAGCAGAGTAGTTATATTACAATGTAGTAAAGCCTGTATTTATATATTTATTTAAATAAGGTAAACTCGGTTTTTTGGTTAGATTTTGTTTCTCAATTATGATGTTACACTTAGCGATATTAGAGAAATCACTTTCTAGTCTGGATGCTAATTGGATGCGAGGTCGCCTGCAGATGGCCGATTTGGCCACCGTTTTGCCCGGAGACATGTGTGACTTGTATCTCTCCCGGCCCTGTAGCCTGAACAAGTCTAAACTACCTGGTGGGAGAGTAGCCTCCAGGCTGTTCCAGATGTCGGTGCTGCGTGAATATAAGAAGGCTTTCATCGTCTCCAACCTGGTTTTAAGATGAAGTTCCTTGAACGTGACGAAATCGTCCCATTTCAAGTTGAATATGAAGAGTAGGGCCCCATTTTGTACCATCTACATTTGAACCATGCTGGTCCTTGAAGCTATGTTGAGTGATACTGCTGGGTACAGCAGCTTCCTTCTGACTAGGGATGTATATGATTTCTTTTTGTTTTTATACTAAGGTTGCGAAATCGGTCAAGTTTGCTGAGTTAAAGTTTCACAACTCGAAACTTCGAGTTGATATGGCTTGTATGCCGTGCTTGGAGATCCTGAAGCCTAGGATATTCGCATTAGGGAAAGTCTATTGTTGAGTTCTCCAGTCGGATAGGCTTTGTCTTCAGTCTGTCAATAGCGACCACAGGGAATTTGGTCTCGATCGCCTGGATCTTCCACTTCTCTTCGTACTTTGAGATTTTCTGGGTGATGTCGTCCGCGTACTGTGTACGTTGAGGGAGTTCGGGGTAGTAGCGGTTTCGAAATGTCCTTTGTGTAGATCGTAAAGAGGGTGGACTGAGACACCCTTCTTGCAGGACTCTGGATACAGGTCAAATGGGGCTCTGATGTGGTCCCCGAATTCTATCACCGCTCTCCTACCGGTAAGATAACTATGGAGGAGTTTTCCGAAATCGGGGAAAACCCGAGCCTTGAGATCTTGTATTTGAGTCCATCGATCCATACCTTGTCGAAGGGTTTTTCACATCCTGGCAGACCACATACAGCATGCAGCCAGCAGCACGCCCCTTGGCCGCATGTTTGTATGTTAGGGTGATTGTAGTCTCCGTGTTCTTTTTCTTGCGGAAGCCATGTTATTCCTCGTTCCGCAGAGAGTGTAACAAAAGATGGGAGACCAGCCTGTTGTTTAGGATCTTTTCGAATACATTCCGAATTTTCTCGAGAAGGGAGATTGGCCTGTAGTTCATCGGTTGATCTTTAGGCTTCCTTTGTTTAGGAATAAAGATCATTTTGGATGTCTTCAGGTCATCCGGGTAGTATCCTGCTGCTAATGCTGCGTTAAAAGGATTGAGCAGTCTGGTTTCTGTCCTCACTGGGGCCTCCTTTAGGTGACTTTCTGTTATTAGGATTGAGAAGGCAACTCTTCCTGGGTGATTGTCATGCCTTTCGGAGCATACTCCCGCAGCATGTTGAGGTTTGTGGTTCTGTGCATAGTAAACTCTCCTCTATAGCCTTTTCATGTGCTCCAGAACCCAGTCCTCGAAACCCAGATCGAAGTTTTCCTCCTCTTGTTCGGAGATGCGGAAAACGTCACTCCAGACTTCTCTAAAAAGTTCGGCTTTTTCTTATGGAGGCCTGGCGCACTTGTCTAGGTGCACTATTGGGGATTCAGCCGTCAAAGTTAGTCTCCCTCTTAACTTGCTGATGGCGTTCCAAAATTTATTGGGGTTTTCCTCAACGTCTAAGTTATGGATCATGCGATCCCAATTCTCCCTGATCTAATTTAGCAGCGCATCGTTCACTTTTTGTTGGAATGGCGTATCCAGCAGCCCGGACGCCGTTGTAGATCAACTGGAATAGCTGCTGCAGGATGATCCTCTCCTGCTATGGGCGAGGTCGGGATTAGGATCTTGTGCCTTATGTTCGGGATTACGTTGTCAGCGGTGCAAAACCATAAAGGATGCTGGACAACTCCTCGTCGATTTGTTCTTGTGAGGCACCATCTATCTCAAGAATTACGCCCAAGAATAACCTTCTGTAGGCTTCCCAGTCTGCAACCAAAATGTTTTTACTTAGTGGCGAGGTTATGGCTTTTGGAGCGATTTCCACCGTGATTACCATAGGTTTATGGTCACTGGGTGTAGGGGACAGGCTGCACATGGTTAAGGAAGGGCAATTTATGGTTGGTAAGCACGATATCTGGCTTTATCACTGATCCTAGGTATATAAGCGTCCGGAAGTCTGGCCCAATCCTCTCCGATGCGACTCTGCACAAGAGTAAGTCGAAGTACATACCTCGGCGTCGGCTCGAGCGTAGCCAGCGATTCTTGATAATCGGGGTGGGCCTTCCCGTAGAGGGTGAACAGATCGTGAATGCTACTCTATAAATAGTTTTTCTACTCGCACCTAAATGATATAACATCGACCAATCATAGTTGAGAAAATTTTTAAGGGCAAACTAACGTTAGCCGGTTTTTCAAGCATAAGCGCTACAAAATCTACCAATCGTGGTTAAGGCAAATTTTAAGGGCACCTTTACGTTAGCTGTTCGTCGTTCCGCAGTGAGTGTGACGATAGATGGGACACTAGCCTGGTGTTTAGGATCTTTTCGAATACATTCTCAATTATTTCGAGAAATGAGATTGGCCTGTAGTTCATCAGTTGATCTTTAGGCTTCCTTTATTTAGGAATAAAGATAATTTTTTTATTTCTGTAGGTGCTACAAAAGTAACCAATCACATATAAGGAAAATTATAGGACAGATAAGGTTTAACAAATAAAGGGAATTGCGATTATCCGTAGCTAGTTATATTGGTGGTCAACCCGGAGACACCGAGTTATCGCAAGTATGGTTTCTGGTTGAGGTTACACATTAATTGCCGGTTTCTTCATTTGAATTATGACAGCTTCGGCCCTACGTAAACTTCTGCGGTTTTGAAGCCTTAGTATGATAGGAGTGTTCTTATTCAGCGTTTCAAGGGTTAAGGTAGTGCCATGAGAATGGGCATGTTTTTTAATTGCTCCATCTTGTAGGTGAGCCATTAGTCGCTTCGACAGGGTTTTGGACGTCACTTCAATGTACTTGGAATTGTGGTGTTTGCAGCCACTGACTTAACACGAATATTCGTACACGAAGTTAGTCTCCTGGCGTTCGCTCGCCGAAGGGAGATCGCTCTTCTTCATAATGCAATTACTTGTTTTCTTAGTCTTGTAACATATTAACAGATTTATATCTGTAATAGGGTCGGTTGGGGTGACATTTCGATATAAAATGGCTCTGAGAGCCTTTTCGTTTTCACGATAGCCTGTGTTTATATTAGCCTTGTAATATTGGTCGATAGTATTTTTCTTCGGTTTAGACCGGGCACCAAATACAGCTGCCAAAGCTCACTTTTTGCTTTATAGCAGCATCGATGGATTCCTATGGGTAGCCGTTGTTAACTAGAACGTATGAAACCCTCTTTAGTTCAAGATTAACATCCATCCACATGAAGGAATGGGAAATTGCCCTGTTAACTAAAGCATTAATGACTGATCATTTGAAGCATTCATGGCACTCAGAGGAACCGTTTAAGCAGAAGCCTAAGTGTGTGGCCTTCATGTACACTTGGGTCGTAAATTTAGACTCATGGGATCGTAGGACGATATCAAGGAAGGGGAGGGATCCTTGATCTTATGATTCGTGTCTGAAATTCAAAGACGAGGTGTTCTTAAATGTGTCAACTGAGGCATTGACTTGCTCAAGGTTATCTGTGTTTAAAAGTATGTCGTCAATATAGCGCGCGTAGATGGGAGGTTTTGGTGCTATATTACTTTTGGAAATCGTGTTTTCGACTGCAACTATGTAAAAGTTGGAAAAAGAACGCCGAGAGTGACCCCATCTTAACACCATCGATTTACACGTACATTTGTCTGTTGAGACCGTAGAACGGGACTTCTTTTGTGCATGTTTGAAGGAGCTGTCGCAGTATGTCTTCTGGAATGGTGAGAGGTGTGGAGCCTGCAGAGTAGTAAATAGCATTGATTATTATCAGTTCAATGGTCTCATTCATGGGAAAATTTGTGAATAGAAGTTCCACGTTGAGAATTTTAAGTATATCTAGAAGAGTTGAAGAGGAGGGATGCGTGTAGTCTGATCGGCTGTAGGGAGCGATGATTGAACTTGAATTTTGCTAGCTGATAAGCCACACTTGGAGTTTGACTTATGATAGGACAGAGTAGATTTCCAGGTTTATGAATTTTCACATTTCCATAGGCGTAACCCATCCTAAAGTCGCCTTAAATAAAAATAATTTTAATAGGGTTAGTGGTGATCTTATTTTTCGTTTTTGAGTTTCGTTTTTAGATCGTTAGTAGGATTCCGCGTTATATTCTTAAATTCAGCGATGTCGCGCAGTATTGTTTTCATCTTGTTAAGGTATTCGTAAGGTATTCTTCTTGGCTCAGGATGACATAGATTAAGGATTTATCAGCTTAACGGATGCCAATATCTTTTTTCTCTCTGAGTTTGTTCGCAGCCTGCCTCAGTCGAGGAGTGATGAGGTAGCTTCGACGGTGGCCCCAGCGTTTGTTTGACTCTGCGGAGAGTTCAGTAACGAGGTTGGGATTTATGGTGACTTTGCGGTCTTGTCTGAGATTGAATATATCTTCCAGGAGGATCTCTATTTCATTTTTCATTCTTCTCATATATATATATATATATATATATATATATATATATATATATATATATATATATATAACGGTCTTTCAATAAGGTCGCTCGATTTTTAAATGTAAATAAAACAATTTGTGTCTGATATAGGTACTTAATTTATTTTAAATTTGAAAGTAAATTTGATAGCATTAAGTGTGGTATATGACGTCGTTCAAATATCCACCGCGGCTTCGCTTGGTGGAACGTATTCGGGAGGCCCAATTTTCAAAGACTTTGTCGCATAAATCGGGCTGAATTTGCTGGATGGTGTTCGTTATGTTGACTTTGAGAACATCAATTGTTTGCGGATTATTCGCATAGACCTGCGATTTAAGGTAGCCCCAAAGAAAGTAGTCTAATGGCGTTAAATCGCATGATCTCGGTGGCCAGTTGACGTCGCCGCCGCGCGAGATGACCCTGCTCTGAAATCGCTGGTGCAAAATGTCTATCGTGACGTGCGCAGTGTGGCACGTAGCGCCGTCCTGTTGGAACCACATGTCGTTAGTTTCCATATCAGGTATATAATCTAGTTGAAGCCACAAGAAGTTGCTTATCATCGATCTTTAGGTTGCGCCGTTGACGGTTATGGCAATCCCATCTTCGTTCTCCAAAAAGTACGGACCGATGATTCCGTTAGACGAAAATCTGAACCAAACAGTGACTTTGTTGGGATGCAATTGGTGCTGGTCTAACTCATGTGGATTGTTTTCGTCCCAAATCCGCCAATTTTGCTTGTTCACAAATCCATTCATCAAAAAATTAGCCTCGTCGCTGTGGCGAGGACAGAAATCACGTAATGCGTGGAACGTTTGTCGAAAGGAGCTTTGATTTTGATAATAACATTTAATGATTTGCACACACTGTTCAAGGCTATAAACTTCCATCGTGACTCGCCAAGTACTACTGAACAGTTCACAGTGAGGTTGCCAGATGTCGCTTTAACAACGTGGCCACTATCGCCTGACAAAGCTCGATCATCCTTGTTGAATGATAATATATATATGTATATATATATATATATATATATATATATATATATATATATATACATATATATATATATATACGTACATTTATATGAAATTATAATTTTCATGTCGTTCACTATCATCAAAATATGTTTAAGAATTTGCATAACTCATCCTATTTCTTTTTAAAACCATGCTCAAAACTGTAAACAGTTTTGAAATTTCTTATCTTCTACTGTCCATTTATTATTATGAGATGTTCGTTGGTTCTGCTTGGTTCAAATCGGCGTTGCTGTACTCTTGCGTGTCAGTTGTTTAGGGTATAGCCAATATACGATGACTTACCACAGTCACCGTGCCAATTAAATTAGTATACCCGGGGATTGTCACTTGTATGTATATTCGATTCTGTGGGAAATTTTAAAGATACATAACTGGACGCTTTTTAAATAGCATTTTCTTTGTCTATCGGGATCTCGCCTGATGAGATGTTGCTCTATGATGTTTTTAGTGATTTTTCTCCTTTATTTATTTTGGGGATGTTCTGTAATTCAAATAAAAAAAATGGAACTTTTATCCTTTGGATTTGTATTATCTTCTATTCTTTTGTATATTTTATATTATTTTAAAAATGTTTTTTGGTCTATTTTTATGGGTGGAAAATAATTTTTTAGGAGATTAAATTTTATTCGGTTTTCGTGAATTTTGAACCGTTCCCATTTAGCACAAGCCTCCTATGCTCTGTTTATTAGTAGTATTCTGTACCCCTACGGTTAGAAGGAATTATAGCTTAAATAGACTCCTTAACTTGTTTTTTTCATGTGGATTATTGTGTTTATGACTCTATTTCTTTTCTTTATTAATTCAAAATCGAGTAAGTTAAATATGTTGCCAATAGTTTGTTATTAAGTAAATATCAGGCTGACTTCTTTAATCGTTTGATGAAAAAGAAAAAATGATAAAGATCATCCAAAACCTTTACTGCGCCGTCTACGTAGCGCCTGTAGAACTTGGAAGTGAATTCCTTGTTTCCTCCTATTATCTTTTCGAGTTCTGCCATAAAAAAAATTACGAATGTTGTTGGACTGACGTGTGTTCTCATTGAAACCCAATCTTTCTACAAATAATATCTATTTTGTATATTAATTGGTACACTTGTCATGGATATTAATAAAAGTTCCTCTATTAATATTATACCGGTTCCTTGCAATAGCAGGACAATGTGGAGAGATTTTTCTTCCATTTCCTTATTTGATGTTGTGCTTATTAATCTATATGGTGTTCCATAAAGGAAGCCGAATTTGAATTGAGCAACAATTTTCTGTTTTGAAGTTTGCAGCCATAATTTATCATGTTTGCTATCTCTCTTCACTCTAATAAATAGATTTTTGTTTGTTTTTCAAAATCCTTTGTGCAGTACGTCATGGGGCAGTTTACAACTGAGCACCAGGTTCTCATCATGAAGACATTTTACCAAAGCGGAGAATGTGCGACGCAACAGTTTGAACACTCTGTAACATTATGTGGGGAAATAAAGCACCCAACGAGTCTACGGTTCGCAGACTAATGACGAAGTTTAAAACAAGTGGTCCAGTTGTAATGGCCCAACCACCTGGGAAGAATCGTTCTTGTCGGAAAGAGCAACAAATTGCTGTTGTGAGAGACAGTGTCACTCTGAGTCCGAGAAAATCGTTTCGCCGACGTTCGCAGCAGTTGAAAATCCTGACTACTTCATTAAATCGAATTCTGCCTAAAGATCTCCATATGCATGCGTACAAAATTCAACTTACGCAGCATCTTCAGTCACCTGACCACGGGAGGCGGAAGCAATTTTCTGACTTAGTTGTGGAGAGACTTGCATCCCACAAAATTTGCAAAGAAAATCATCTTTAGTAACAAAGCGCACTTCCACTTAAGTGGATTTGTCAATTAACAAAACTGCAGGATTTGCGGAAATGAAAATCCTCGAATAATGCAAGAGCGTGAAAGCGACTGTGTGATGTGTTTTTTAGCCAGGAGGAGTGCTTAAGCCGTTATTCTTTCAAGATGATGAGGGGAATGCATCTACTATTAATGGAGAACGTTACCGATACATTGAAAGTAATTTCCTTTAGTTGGTCACTTGCAGCTTCTTGGTCTTGTTAAGAAGTCAAGATAGGTCTAGACAATCAAGCCAAGTTGAGACAAACATGTTAAGACAATTGAGATAAATTAAGGCAAGTCAAGATGATTCATCCAAACCATTCGAGGCAAGTCAAGACAATATAGATAATTCCAGTTATTGAAGATAAGTCCAGAAAAGTTGTGAATGTCAAGAGAAAAGAAATCGAAAAGAGTCAAGATGATATAATCAAACCATTTGGTAAATAAAGTCTAAGTCTGGACAAGTTAAGATATTCTAGACAAGTTAACACATCTCATTTTCTCTAAGTTAAAACAAGTCTACTTGGGATAAACAAGAGAATTCCGGATAGTCAAGAAAAGCCAAAACAATTCAGGTTAGAAGTTAGGCAAGTTGAGACAATAGAAAATCTTTCAAAGAATTCCATGATAAGTCAAATCAAAGGTAATCAAAACAATCAGTTTAAGGTCAGACAATCGGTAAAAGGGAGGTTCTTCGTTTGAATACAAGACGCGATTTTATTCTCGTCACACTGAAAGAATTATGGCTCTCGGGGAGACGTAAATCGTTGTTCAGATTTCTTTCGCTTTATTTCGGTTGAGGCGTAAAGCGATGGCTCTTTCTTACTATTCTTGGAACTTGTGGTAACGGGGAATTCTCGTAGCAGTGGGATAAAACCCTTTCATTGACCTGTTTTATAATTACCCGCCGGCAAGACCCCATTCCTGCATTATTTATTAAGGACGAAACGGCGCACGGATATGTTGGTCTGGTATTTAAAGTTAACCATTTAAATGGGCTTAGCTACACGTCGTGTAATTACTCTGATGCCAAAGAAGAGGGAGGTAACATGGACATTGCGATGGGAAGGTAGTTATCTCTCACAAAACAAAACTTTTACTAGGGTCAAGATTGTTAAAATGGAATGACATTGGGCTCTAAATTGGCTTCCTTCCGATCATGAAAGACTTTTTACCACATTTTTTCAGCCACTCTTGCACAACAATCTTTCTCTTGTTGTCTCTAACTGCGCGCTCTTTCTTCTTTAAGGGACAGGCGGGTCCTGTCATTCGGTAGACTGTTGCCATTTGGTTATTAGATGAGTTTATAGTTGTCAATATTGGGCCTTTCAAAATTCTTCATACGCTACACCTCTCTGACACTATAAATTTTGCGACTGGGAGAGAGAAATGTACACATATATAAATACACATACATATCCAGAAAAACAAAAAAAAAGAGAGAGCCAGCTAGACCATCATCGCCTGTAAATTATTGAAAAGAGATTTGTAATACAAGTACTCAAGTTAAGAGAATTGGAAGTGAATATAAGGGTCACAGCTTGAGTAACCATAATATCGTACTACTTCAGGTTCGTGGAACCGGAAGGGAACGCAATTCTTAAATTTGTAAAACAGACGCATAAACATATTCGAGACAAAGAGACACGCATACACATTTGCCAGAATGTTTTAAAATCAGATTTTCCTCTTTCAGCATTTAGATTTACCAGGATATCATGGGCAGTCTTTATCATTTACGATCATTTTCAGCCCTCTCCTCCATTCCATTCATATGTTCTCCTCTCCTTTGTCCCTCTTGTTCCTTCTCAAGCGTATGTCATTCCAACGTTATTCAACGCCATTTTCCTTCTTCATTTCACTAAATCAATCCTAAATCAATCAATAAAACCATTTCATCCGAAGGGATCCGACAGCCGAATCGCGGACCAAAGCTGTTGACGAATGATCATTCCCATTCATCGAAACCTGATGAAAAGACCTATTTTCTGTAGGACTCCTGTGGCAACGAAACGCTTATACCCCCTTCATAAGGCCCCCTTTTCATAATCCGACTAAATCCCTCTGTCCTCCTTGAAGCTCGAACTTGTGACTATGACAATCTTTTATTTGATGGCATCTTCATGGGGAAAGGTCAGGATAACCCCCGTGTTGTGAGACCCGACCGACAGCACCTCGCTGTGGAGCCTCCTGCCTGCCTCAGTTTATCATTCTTCAAAACCTTGTTTATCCACCGCATCAGTCGAGGATTTATTCACGTTACACGGTCACATTTCTTCGTTTGCTCCACCCACAATAAATATTCTTCCAGATTTCTCAACCAAAACAAATATCTACACCTTTAAGCCTTCAAAGTCGCATAAAATATTCATAGTTTCAACTCACACGCAAACAGTGATTTCGTCCGCAGATAAACATACCAAATTATCAAGAGTTATAGTAATATTATGGCAGGTGTGAAAATGATCGCATATTAAGCAAAAATTTCTTGAGTTTTAGAGAAAATCATCACAACATTTATCCAGAGTCATCGTCAAATTTAGTTACAATTATTGCATTTTTTTTCAAGGAATTTAAATTTCACTGAAAAGGATGAAGACGATAGCAGACAAAGGATAAAACTATTAGTGACGGTGATCGTTAAAAGAGACAAAAAATAAAAGCCTCTTTATATTTAACTGCGCCTTCAAACCGGATAATGAAATACACATAAAGATCAGTATAACAAACACTTGCGAAGTTCGTGGGCACTACAAACCCTGGTCTTTGTTATGATAAAGAGACAGAAAGGACGATTACATTGTTTCTTTACCAACCAGCGTGTGTGAGGCCGTTTCTTGGCTTAAGGGAGAGAGAGAGAGCAATCTGTACCACTTCATGGGAGTAGGTGCTCAGAATTCCTTCGCTGAGTTTTGAAGATGAAAGAGTGATGTGTTTTGTGTGAGAAGAACGAGACGTGGTGTAGTAGTGATTCGTTATAGGAGTCATGCAGATGGCAGTGTACCACTGATCAGTGACAGGCGAGAGGGAGCTCCCACCAAGCGCCCAAATTACTGTGCCCTCTCCTCTCGCTTGGAATCGATCGAACCCGGTACCCAGGGACGGGGGGAAAGGGCAACGACTCCCCTTCTGGGGAACTGGGAGGGGCTCCTCTACCTCAGTGGTCAATGGCAACTATGGGGAAAGCGAAGCTTGAGAAGTTTGAAACGAGAACACAGACACAACGTCGATAGAGGTCGCCCAAAATAGAATCGGGTAGTAGTAGAGGAATTATAGTAGTATTAATAGCAGTAAAAGTAATAGTAGTTTTATATTGTATTGTATGTGGTAGTAGTGGTACTAGAGGTAGAAGTAGTAGTAGTGGTAGTAGTATTGGTAGTGTAGTAATGGTGGTAGTAGTAGTGGTAATAGTAGTGTTAGTTGTAGTAGTAATAGTAATAATAGTAGTAGTATAGTAGTAGTTGTACTAGTATTAGTATTATGGGTTTTAGTAGTGGTAGTGGTAACAGCAGTGGTATTAGTAGTAATGGTATTAGTTATTGTAGTAGTATTGGTAGTATATTAGTGTAAGTAGTAGTAGTGTTTGGATTAGTAGTGGTAGTATTAGTGGTATTGTAGTAGTAGTGCTAGTAGCAGTAGTAATAGTATAAGTAGTATTCTAGAAGTGGTAAATAATGTTGGTAGTGGTAGTAATAAAAGTAGTAGTAGCATTATAAGTAGTAGTAGTAGTACTGGTAGTAATTTTAGTAGTACTGGTAGTAATTTTAGTAGTGGTATTAGTAGTACTGGTAGTACTAGCAGCAATAATAATAATAATAATACCTAATAATAATAATGATGCGAATCCCAAGCAACAAATTTTATCATCCATCGCCTACAGATATCTTGGTCGTTCCATTCCGCTGTTTCCATCACCCCATCCCCCTTCCCTCCCTCCCTCCCTCCCTTCACCACTTTAGATCATTGAGAGCCTTTGGGAAGTTGAGGGCCATTATGGCTACAGCTCCCCTCGAGTTGAAAAGATGGCCGGGAAATGTGAAAATTCCATAGAGGTGTCATCGCGCTGAAAAATACAAGAGCCCAAAACAAACACAATACCAAGACCTTCGCTCCCTGTGGGCGCAGAGAGACCTCCTACTCAGGCTTACAGACAGACACACACACACATACACACACACATGAAAATAGCTAATGGCAGAATTACATCTACATACGGATGAACATCTACGCAACACCTACACACACAAACAACTCTTAATCCGGTCAGACAAATATAAAGTCGTCTGACATGTAGCCACACACAATCAGACCTAATGAGAAGCAAATTCTGGATACACTCACACAAACATAGACAAATATCTACCTATATCAAATATTGATATATGTATACTCGAATAAACTATACTGCCTTGCCACTACAAAAGATACGCGCAATTGCGTATTGGTGCACACATACACACACACGAAGCTATAATTTCGAGACAAAATCGAAAACCGACGATAAACCGATTAGAAGATGCCATAAAGTTGTATTGGACGGCCTTGTTTCTCTTTCGGGCCCAGCGCTTTCGCAAGAACGTGGCCTCCACGTCGGAGCATCCCTCTCTCGCCACTGCCACTCTCAGCATTCTTGACAGTAAAGTCCTCGATTTCGATCAATGTTAGTCCGTTTCTGGCGCATATGCAAACATCCCATATTTCGCAGAGACCAAAAGACTTATGCCCAATAAGGTTATCAAGCGAGGTCCAGTTTATGGCGGGTTACTTTTATTGGATGAGTTATGTTGCAAGACATGTTGCAAGAACTGGTGGTGGGCAGGTGGAATTGTGCTTCCGAATTTGCAATGATCGGCTGGAATATTTATGGAGACCTTCCCAAAGCCAGCAACCGAGAGGATATGGCACTTTTCAAGTAGAGGTCAAAAAGGTGACCCATTGCAATTGAGTTGACGTTATCTCCGCTTTCACTTCGGTTGTTGAGCGATGTCTTGTTTATGGCAGGGGCGGCGAGAGACAAGGCGGAGCGCTGCTAGACAGAGTGGGAGGTGTAAGGGGGGAAGGGGACGAAAGGCTAGTAGCACCTACTTCCAACCCGGATCTTAATACAACACCGGTCGTACCTGAATCATGTATCAACAATGCCTACCCGAACTTATTGCTTTCTTTTTTAATTCTTTTATTCTTGTATTCGTTCTTTTATTCATTATATTCATTTATTCTTTATTATATTTTTATTCACATCTTCTGTCTTTAATTCTGTCTTTCTTTCATATATTCTCCAATTCAATCATTTACTTTCTCCTTCTTTCTTATATCCCCTAATTCATTCATTTACCCTTTCCTTCTTTCTTATAGTTCCCGATTTATTCATTATTCTTTCTTTTCTTATATTCCCCAATTCATTCATGTAGTCTGTCCTTCTTTCTTATATTCCCCCTTTCATTCAAGACTCACTGCTTGAATATTATATTCCCCCTTTCAATCATTCACTCTTTCTTTCTTTCATATATTCCCGCTTTCATTCATTCCCTATATATTCCGCCTTTCATTCTTTGGCTTTCTCCTTCGTTCTTATATTTCCAATTCATTTATTTACTCTTTCCTTTTTTCTTATATTCCCACTTTTATTCACTTTATTGCTTACTTCTTTCTTTCTCTACTTCTTTACTTCTCTTCCTCTTTCTTATTCCCCTTCTTTCTTTCTTTCCCTCTCATTCTGCCCTTCGTTCTTTCTCCTGTTTCCATTCTTTCGTTTTACTTCTCTATTTTTATATTTTTCCTTCTGCCCTTATTTATTTTTCTTTCCTCCTTCCTTCCTTCTTTTTTACTTTCTGTCCTTCCATCATTCCATCCTTCCTTCCTTCTTTCCTTCTTACCCTTTTTCCTTTTCCTATTTCCTTCTTTCCTCTTTTGTCATTCCTCTTTTCTTTCGTTTATTCTTAACATATTTCCATCTTTTCCTATTTCATTACTTCCTTCTTACCTTTTCTCCTTATTTTCATATTTCATTATTTCCTCTTACTTTCTTTTAATATTTCATTATTTTATTCTTTCTTTTTTTCAAATGACTCAGTTCAAAACGATTTTCATTTTCCACGTTACAAAACCCTTTGGCACACAGCATCCACACACCAGCCGATAATAAACACCCGCGGAAAATAAAAGAGATGACAAAAATGCTTGAAATCATATCTTTCCTTCATGTGGGTATTTACCGAGAAATTATCCCATTCTTAGTTGAGAATAAATTTCTAAACAACCCATTTCAATTTCCTTCAACAAAATTTCCCACCATGGGCAAAACTTTCCTCATAATAATAGTAATAATTATTATTATTATTATAATATTAATAGTACTATTATCCGATGATAATAATAATAATAGATATTCTTATGATATTTTTGATATTATTATTAATAATAATATGCATTTTTGTATTGCGCTCTTCGAGGTCATGAGCCTTCAAAGAGCGCTCGTTCATCATTTACGGCAGTGTTTGAGAGGAAAGGTGGGTCTTGAAGGCAAGGTTGAAGACACCAATTGAGGGAAAGGAGGTGATTAAAGCGGGCAGGTCATTCCAGATTCAAGGAGCAAATTTAAAGTAATTGGCCTTTGCATAACACGACAACGAGAAACCTTAGGTAAGGCTAAATATCTAAAAAGTAACGTTCTTAGGGGCCAGGATATACTCAATGCTGAGAAAAGTAAGAGTGGGTTGCGGTGTTAAAGAGCTTATATGAAAGAAGGAATTCCTTGAAAGTGTTTATGGGTCGATGCTTAGCCAGTGCAGTTCGCTGAGTAGGGAAAGTTATGGGAGAGAAGAGTTCCTAGCGTTGAAGAAGTTATGAACAAGTTGAGAAGATTGAAGAGGGGGAGCAACGAGAATTGAGTAAGAGTACCAAGGCCTGGGGATGACGAAAGCATGGATGCCAACTTGCGATCAAATTTGGAGCGGATTTGGCTAAGTTCACGAAAAAAACAGAAAGAATTTGCAGAAAATGGAGCAAAGGCTTTGAGAGATAAACAACTATCAAAAGTGACACCCATATTTCTAATATTATTAACAATGACAATATTAAAAAGTGAAGCAAATGAGTAGTAATTTTATAGCGAGCGACATGCGAATGGATACACACAAGTAAAATATTTTTATAATGATTGTGTTTCAGGAAATTGTTGGAGACCCAATTGGTAATGAGATATATAATTGTTTGACCTCAGGATGGGGGTGTGGAATGAAAGCCAAAAGGCGACACAAAAGAAAGAAGATAGATACGAAAGTGGAGCGGAGAAAGCACCCAGCTCAATAAAACACACCTCTGGAAGACCTCCCAGCCCCCGCTTCCCAGGTGAATAATAGACTGATTAAAAAGTGATAGGATAGATACAAGGAAAACTAGCTAAGTGTAATTCCAGACACTCTTGGATTCTCGAAAGCGATGAAGATGGCAATGTGATTGACAGCATCAATTTTCTCTCCTTTTCCCTAGAATTAACAACACGAGAAAGGGGTGAGTTACGTGTAAGAAAGCTGGTTCATTTTTGCGACCTGCATTAAAACCAGCCTAGAAGATCTTAGCAATGGTCGAGAAGGACATGCGATCTAAAGTTCAGGCAAGAGTCAAAAGGAAAGGGAGGTTTCTTTCTAAGATAAGATGCCGGAATCCAGCTCCTCAGAGGAAACTGGGGCAGGGGAAATAAGTTGGTTGGGGCGAATTACCCCTTGTCGAGGAACAGATGAAGGAGGGAATCTCATAACAGATATGAACTATCTTGTCAAAGACGAAAATAGAGTTTCAGGGAAAGGAGCAAACCTCAAATGCCTCGTTGCCCGCTCGAGGAGGTTTCCGTGAAACTGAGTACCTATTTAGGAACTTGTTTCAATATTAGCTCCACCAACAGAAGTTGGCGGATGTTATGTGATCCTTTGTGTATTTTTTTCTATGTACAACATATTGCAAAGGGTTATTAACGAATTTATGCAATTTGTGCAAGGAGGAAGGAAAACAAAGGCCAAAAACGAGTTAAATAGATTTTGTGTCGGCTCCAGATCTGAATAGGATTCTATATCACTTATTCACTTTATTTAACAATCCGAGACAAAGCATTTACTGTTTTTTGTTTACATAGAAAAAAATAATCGGTTACTCAAATTTAAATTATACACGGCTGGATAACATATGATGTTTTAATAACATACACAATTTGATCATAAGTCTATGATCAAAATATATGCATATTTGTATGGTCAATATTTCGAAAATCAGAGAAGTGTAAAGAAGAGGGGAAGAAATATAAATGTGCGATAATTGTGTAGTTGAGATATGTAAATTTATTTTGCTCTAAGCAGAATTTTTTTATCTAGCACTAGGGAAAAATCAGCTTTTTGTTGATAATTTACAAACTAAAGTTACGAGGGGCGGTCAATAAGTTTTGCAATTCGGATAAAAGGAAACGAGGTATGAGGAAAAGTGTTTTATTATTTTTCAATATAACTACCCTCGACTTCAATGCACTTGCGTCACTTGTCCCCGAGGCTTAGAATTCTCGACAACCAGAAATCTCCCGACTGCTGTTCAATCCACTCCTCGACGGCGAGCTGGACATCTTAATCGTACCCAAACCGGCGTTCACGCAGTGCAGCCCTGAGCTGGCGGAATAAAAAGTAGTCGCTAGGGGCCAGATCTGGACTGTAGGGAGGATGGTTGAGCTCTTTGAATCTGCAATCGCGCAGGGCAGCTTGTATAACTCTGGCCTGGTGGACTTTGACGACGTTGAAGTCGATCATGGGGCGTGAGGTTTCTAGGGACCCAACGGGCAGAGACCTTGGTCATGGCCAAATTGTCGTGGATGATGTTGATAACACTTCCATGTGATATTCCAAGTTCTCGCTCGAATTCTTCGACCTTCACCCGTCAATTTTCGTGGATCATTCTCTCCACACGAGCCACATTGTCCTCGTCGGTCACATCTGACGGGCCTCCTGTTCGGGGGTCATCTTCAAGGGACTCACGACCATGGCGGAACTCCCTATTCAAGCGAGTAATGGTTGCATAGGAAGAGGCGGTGTCGGTGTACACTGCAACCATGCCTTCATGGATCTATTTTGCATTCTTGCCTTCCTTGGTCAAAAATTTGATCACTTCACGGTGCTCAACCTTCTCCATTGTTGAAAAATTTGTAACTGACGATCTGCGATCAGCTACTGCTTCTTAAATAGACGAAGACGAGCATGCGGTTGCAGGTCCTGACTTGTTATAACTTATCTTAACACCCCCACAAACAGCCATTCCCCTCTCTTTGTTTTGCCCTACCAATTCGCAAAACTTATTGACCACCCCTCGTATACACATGATTCATAATGACAAGGTGAAGTTTTCAGAGAGAAGGAATTTCATGTATGGTGTTAACTAATTTTTCCTTTGGCGTATCCGGAGTAGAAATTCGGAATCATTCCGCCATTACGGAAAATCAGAAACTGGTTGGTAACAAACTAAAGGTTCATTCCATAAGTAATGGAGCATTTTTGTCTTGTTTAGCATTATTTTATGGCTATAAATAATCGAAAGTGGGTTTGTTTTTATATTAGCCGAGTCTGCTAAACTCAAATCATAGGTACCTGAAAAACAACACTAGACTAATTCTAATGTGTATCTTCATTCAAACGAATTAGGTAGGGTTTCTAGATTGGATCAAATGATTCCTCGTGACTTGTCAAAGGTACGCTTGCAACAAAAAATCAGCATTTATTCATCTCTCCTTCCTCTACGAAAAAGAACTATATTTAAGTAGGATTGTTGCAGGAAACGAAAAGTTTTTTTTGTATGAGACGTTCAATACGATTGTCCTGGGGAAAAAGTAACAGGCCAGACGAAACAGGGGCTTCACCTACAAAAGATTCTTTTTGTTCGTTTTGTGGGTTATGGGCATGATCCATTTTAAACTCTTTAACGCAATTTAGACTATTACCAATGATGTTTACTGTACATATTCATTTGGACAGTTTACATGAAAAACTGTAAGAAAAGGAGCAGCATTATTCAATTGAAGAAGAGTGCTATTTCATCAAGAAAACGAATAACCTCAAATGGAAAGAGACACCTTGCAAAAGCTTAACAATTTCGATAGAGAACTACCGTGTTTTGCAACAGTTCTGTTTTTTGATAATTCAAGAGATTTATGTGTGTGATAGAAAAAGTCCCGTCAAACAAACTTAAAGCTCTACTTTTCTATCATGTGTCATTAAAGTGTATTCTCCATTGTGTGTCAGTGTAGCGAAATGGAAGTGAAAAGAATAGAGATCTCTGCTCTCCTGCGCGCGGTGCACTATAGGTCTGACATCGCCAAGCTGCTAAATGCGAGCAGGATGACCGTCCACAGAGTCGCAAAGAGGCCCAAGAACGATGAAGACCTCAAAGATCGACCTCTATCAAGCACGCCTCAAGTTTTCTACCCTTTGGCTGTTAAAAAAAAACTCGAAAGTGCTCCGAAACTCAAAATGACTGCCCTCGAGAAAAAGAAGAACCCCTCTGTGACCACGATGTCCAGAGCTGTCAAAGAGGAAGGCTCCAAAAGCTCAAGATGAGTGGAAAGGCCTATTCAAACTAACCGTATGCGAGAACACCATCAGGAGTGCTGTCTTCGCCTTCTTAACGACTTGAAAATTCATGGCAGTTGAACTCTAATTCTTTTGTTAGAAAAGCCTTTGTGGCAGATCTGCTCAACAACAAGCAAAACGGCGACGTAGTAAGCTTCTGGCAGAACGTCTCCCAGGTCTGCTACGTGTCGTCGAACAATCACAGGTTCACCGTGGCTGATTACAGGGACATCTTGCCACAAAGGTCCTGCCCCGAATGAGAATGATCACGAAGAAAGCGACTACGTCTTTCAGTAGGACAGTGCCCCGTCCCACACGGCCAGGACCGTGCTAGAGTGGTTAAGCTAGAACATGAACTTCTGATCGAAAGAATTTTGGCCGATGCATTCGGCCGACTTCAATCCCCTCGACTATAGTGTCTGTACGTATGTTGAGAGCAAGGCTTGCAAGGTCTGCCACAGCAACGTCGAAAAGCTGAAGTTATCCGTCAACCGCGTGTGGGTCAGCATGAGAAAGGACTTCGTCCACAACTGTGCGTGGCCTTCAGGCCTAGTCTGGAGAGCGTACTCGCTGCCGATGGTGGCCACATTGATTAATATTCCAATTTAAACACATTCATTTGTTAAAACAATAAAAACGTATCTAATTTTCTCAAAACTATAATTGTTCTCTCTTTTGAGATCGTGACAACGAGCGTAACACTCATCTTCCATACTTATCCCACTTAGCTTCATCAGATTACTAATTTTTAAGGAGTTTAGCCACTCACTTCAAGAGAATGAAGATGTTCACATCAAACTAGGTATTAAAAAGTTAGTAGAAAGATTGTGACTAGTAGTACAAACTGGCCGACATCAAATTACTTATAGAAAATAATAAATAAATACCTATTTAATGATAAATTCCTGAAAATATTGTTAGATTTCTATCCACGTAATAATGATAAACATGGAAAATGCCTCATTACTAATAGAATAACCGAATACAAATGACAAACATATGAGTCCGAATGCTTTGGCTATGTTTCCAGCACCAAGGATTAAGGAATCTTGTGTTTAAATGTAAATATATTTGTAAGTTTTTTATATAATGGTCTTTCTTTTAAAATGTAATCCTATTTTTTGCTAGGTTCTTGATTTTCATGTGAATATTTCTATTTCATGCACAGTCGCTGATGATGTGTTTCTGATGGACTCAATCATAAGCTTTTGCCTTTGCTTCAGTTGGAAATTATTGTTTGTGTTTATTAACAATGGCGTTGTTGGAAGTATGCACTCTCAGAGGGCTTTCTAGTTATTATAACCTGGAATAGTTGCAATGCCATACCCGAAAGCGAAATGGTTTTGTGCACAAAATTTTGTCTAAACAATTTTTAAGCATATTTACACAAATAATTTTCCCATGTTCTGACAGTCTATTCTGAGCGTTGATTACCTAAAATGAACAGTAATTGGCACATGCATTTCTTGAGGATCCTTTTGCCTATAGCTTTCAACCATTTTCACGAATAAGGTTTTTGCTAATAAGGGTAACTGCCCCAAAACGGGCATGCACACACTTTTTGTGATATTTCATTCATTCACTAATCACCTTTGCTCAGCATGAATGAGAGAAGCAACGCCTGTGAACACAACTAGATCTCAATGGAAGATCCAGAAAAGAATATACTGCGTCAAACATTACTACAAGACAGTTTCGTTCATGAAAGTGCAGGACAATTTCGTGCATCAGTTCGAATGTAAAAAAAAAACCCCAAAAGCAGAATTCAGAACTGGGTGGACCACTTCGAGAACTATGGGACAGTCGAGAACCTCAATGCCAGTGAGAACAGTCCAAGCCATTCAGGACGACCCAGGAAGCGTACAGCTGAGCTGGTCGAGAGAATGAGTGAGTCAGTTCAGCAGACTCTAAAACACTCTGTGCGCAAGCCAAGTCAGTTCCTCGGTAAATCCCGTGAGAATTGCAAGAGAGAGCTAGTAATGGATGTAAAGGACTACCCATACAGAATACAGAGGAAGCAGACCATTACAGCGCCAGACAAGGAGCAGAGAAAGGCTATGGCAAGTCAAGATACTGGAGAAGATTCAAGAGACTCCAACCTCACTTAACCTCCTTTGGATCTCAGATGAAGCTCACTTCCATGTTGAAGGAAAGGTAAACTTGAAGACAAAGGACTTCTGGAGGACATCCAGACCAAGTGAGGTCGCCACCAAGCCCCTACACTCCACTACGTGCACAGCATGGACTGCAATTCCAGCCAGAGGCATCATAGGAGCATTCTTCTCTGAAGAACCTGGCGCAACAGTGAGAGTCACCAAGAAGATAGATGTTGAGGTCCTCAAAACCTTCAAGAGGGAGTTGTAGACCCTGTTTCCGTCGCTTATGTTGAAGGGCTGGTTCCAGTAAGATGGAACAAGCTCTCATACCTCAAACCTGTCCCGAGATTGGCTGAAAGAAAACTTTAGTAGCAGTGGTATCAGTCTCAAGACTGATTTTGAGTGGGCACCTCACAGCCCAGACCTTAGCCCTCCAGATTTCTTTCTCTGGGGCTACCTTAAGCACAGAGTGTACGCAGGGAGACCCAGGACCATCACGGCACTCATAGAAGCCTTCAGGGAGGAGATCAGAGCCATTAGTCGGTCAGTTTGTAAGGACGTCATAGACAACTTTGTGCTGCGCCTCAAGAAATGCACAGAGCTAAATGGAGGTCATCTCGAACACGTGCTCTAGAATAAAGAAAAAAACTCCAAAGACTCTCATGTTTTAATATGTTGTTTTTAAGCACAATAAACTCGTGATTACCAAATTTTCATTCAATTCTTGCAACAAATTAAAAAATAAGGCCTATCGAAAATGTGTTTGTCTACAGACCTCGAGCTGAAGCAACACAAAAGCACCTCTCACAGGAAAACCTATGTTTCTTTATATTCAAACCAGGCAATGGTTTCGCCACTCCCCCCCATCCTAGGGAGTTTGTGCTTTGCTACTAAGATTAAAATTTAAAATTTAAAAAAACAGCTATGGTTAAATTTTTCTAAATTTTCTAAACTTCGCCAATTATAATAATTTAAAAAAAAACTCTAAACTAAATTTCCCCCCTTTCAAAATATCACGTTGCTAAAATATAGTTATAGAAGATATATAAAAATAAATTTTATGAACTTCACCATTTGTTATTCTTTGGGTTTTAAAAAAATTCACAAAATTTCGATACTTTTATTTATTTTTGAACTTCACCATTTTGTTTGTTGATATTATAAAAGAATTATTAAAAATAACTTTGATGAAAAACATAATTCATAACCAATCTAAGATGAAATTATTATTCAAATACTCAAAAAAGTCCCCTTCTTAAATTATAGTTAGTGATGATAATGATGATAAGTGTCGGAAAATCGCATCATGAGCGGGTGCGGCTAAAGAAAAGAGCTCCTGTTGCCTTGAGAGTGGCGGCACTGAATGTTGGGACCTTGACAGGTCGAGGAAGAGAAGTGATGGAGCTGATGGGGAGAAGGAAAGTGAGCATATTGTGTGTACAAGGGACTAGGCGGAGAGGAAACAAGTCCAGAGAGTTAGGAGAGGGATACAAACTATACCACAGCAGTGCAAGAGCGGAGGAAAGGAATGTGGTCAGTGCATATGCACCGCAGACAGGATCAACACAAGAAGAGAAGGACGAGTTTTGGAGGAAGCTAAAAAATTAGATGGGGAGCTTAGCTGCAGAAGAGAGAGTAGTACTTGGGACAGCCCGCAAGGACGTGTGGGGACGGACAACGAGGGATGTGAAAGGATACATGGAGGCCATGGCTTGGGAAACATGAATGCAGATGGAGAGTAACAAGGAGTAACAAGGAAAGTAAGTACCCTAGGAGACCTTACGGTCCATTCAAAGAGGGTACCTTTGGACTATCAATCGAGCAGGCACATGACTGCTCAATTTTTTTGCGTTCCTAAACGGCCACTTTTCAAGACTTTGTCTAGCCTTGACTTGAACTGGTCAACAGATTCACTGTTGACAACTTCAACTGGAAGTGCGTTCCACTTACCGCAGATACTGTAGGTAAAAAAAATTCTACACAGATTGCGGTTGTAACGCTTGAGTTCAAGTTTGAAGCCGTGATTGCGCGTTCTGTTCTCACTCAGTGTGAAAATATCCCGGTAGTCAACATTGTCGAACCCTCGAAGTATTTTGAAGAACTCGATGAGCTGACCACGCAGTCTACGGGTTTCCAGCGAGAACAGATCTAACTTCCTTAGTCTATCCTCATAACTTTTATGTCGGATAGAGGGAATCAGTTTGGTTGCCCTAGCTTGTACGCGTTCCAATCTCGCGATGTCCTTTCGCAATAAAGGACTCCAAAATTGTACGGCATACTCCAGGTGCGGTCAGACAAGTGAGTTGTACAGGCACCGTACAATCTCCTGGTTCCGATAACCAAACTGGCGCTTAATATAACCTAGCATCCTTTGGGCCTTTTTCTCCGCCTCAATGCACTGTTTCGAGAACTTGAGGTCACTAGTGATTGTTACACCCAAGTCCTTCTCAGTGTCGGTGAATTCAATAGCAGTGCCCTTAAGGATATACTGATATTGGGGGTTTCTGTGGCCGATATGCATTACTTCGCATTTCCCCACGTTAAAAGGCATTTGCCACGTGTCCGACCACTCCCCAATCTTCCCAAGATCTTCCTGCAGGCGGGCAGTATTTCCATCCTTTGCAACGTTCATACCAAGTTTGGTATCGTCGGCAAATTTGGAAATCTTGGCAACCATGTCACCGTCCATGTCGTTGACGTAGATGATGAATAGTAATTGTCCCAGGACAGAACCTTGAGGCACCCCGCTAGTAACGGGTACCTACTCAGAAGACTGTCCATTTACCACCACCTGTTGCCATCTGCCACTTAGCCAGTTCTCGATCCAGCCGGCAACCTTTCCATTTATGCCAAGCGCTCGCACTTTCCGGAGGAGGCGGCGGTGTGGTACCTTATCAAAGGCTTTCTGATAGTCTAGGTAGACCACATCCACCGGCTTGTCCCGATCGTTCTCACTGAAAACGAAGTGGAGGAATTCCACAAGGTTCGTCAGGCATGACCGTTGCCTTCGGAAGCCGTGCTGGGAACTCCTCAGTAGCAGGTTTGCCTCTAAATACGACGTCACTTTTTCCACCATGATGCTTTCCATGAGTTTACCGACTATCGAAGTCAGACTGATAGGTTGGTAGTTCGACGGTTGGTTACGGTCTCCTTTCTTGAAGATAAGAGTCACCTCCGCCTTACGCCAGTCTCTAGGAACGCATTTCGTCCGGATTGACATGTTAAAGATAGCGCACAGATGTTGTGATACTTCATCGCACACTTCCTTTAACACTTTAGGTAGAAACCCGTCCAGTCCAGGGGACTTATTCGTCTTTAGGTCAGCGATCTTTTTCTTTATTTCTCCTTCGGTGAAGTCCATTGCCTCCCGCTTTTCCCCTGAGTAGGAATCCGTCGGCTGGGGAATGGGACCACACTTTTCAGTAAACTCTGAACAGAAGTAGTCGTTGAGGAGGTTAGCATTTTCTGCATCTGAATGCTTTAATGTCCCCTCCTCATTCGTCAAAGGGCCAATCGTTCGACGGATTGGTTTACGGCTGTTCACATATCCAAAAAACTCCTTGGGATTCTCTCTACAGAGTCTCACCACTCGGAGTTCCTCAGACCGCTTAGCCGCCCTTACGCTGGACTTCACTCTCCTGGCTAGCCTCCGGTATTCGACAAAGTCACCCGAGATCTTCGATTGCCGGTTCCCAGTTCTCTTCTCCCTAAGCAGTTGGCTGATTTCTCGATTTAACCACTTAGGTTGAACAGAAGACCGACGGGGGCATTTCAGAGGGATAAAACGCGATTGAAGACTCATGAATGTGGTTTTGAAACTGTTCCAAGAGTCTTCAACAGCCTCGCACTCTTCTAGCCTCGCGTCAGTCAGTCCCGCACGTAGACCTGCAAAGTCTGCTCTTCTCAAATCGAGTTTCCTTGATTTACTAGTTGCAGGCTCTGCCTTGGGGACTTTGACTACAAATCTAATTAGTAGGTGGTCACTGCCACCGAGCTCTTCGCCAACAGGTAGGTCCTCAACGATGTCATCCTAAGAGGTGAAAACCAAGTCGAGGATATTGTCTCCTCTCGTTGGCTCTCTCACCTATTGAGTCAGGAACTCGTTGTTCGTGAACTCCAGGAGTAGTGCGTTCTTGCCACAGGGTTCTCTGGTTTCCCAGTCAACTTGTGTGTTGAAATCACCTATGAAGATACACACTCTGTCTTCGACAAGTTCTCCTAGTAGCTGGTACAGATCTCTGTCCTTTTCAACGAGTTGGGCAGGAGGTCTATAAAGCACCAGGGTCCTGTATTCGGCAGGACCTATCTCTAGGTCAACACCTAGTAGTTCATGGTCGGATACGATGTTGCAATCCGTCGAGTTGAGAGTATCCTTGACATACAACATCACACCGCCACCCTCTCTGTCTGGCCTATCTTTGAAGAAGAGCTGGTAACCGGGAATCGTGAATTCACCTTCAAAATGTCGGCTTGAGGTTTTTATCCACGAATCCGTTATGGCCACCATCTCCGGTTCTTCTGTTGCTACAAGGCCACGAAGTTTTAGAAACTTGTTTCTGATAGACCTCGCATTAAACAGAAGAACTTTGAAGGAGTCCCCGCCTGTAGGACTCCCCACGCTCTTCCGTTTCCCGCTTTCTTTCTCTGTGGTGGGGTCACTCCCCTGAGTTGGTACCCTCCTTCGACTTGGCCATTGTAAATATTTTCTTTCGCAAGAAGCAAGAGCACATTATAACATACAAGAGTGGAGGCCATACTACCCAGTTATATTATATCATGTATCGAAGATTAAATATGGTAGAGATTATAGACTGTAAAGTAAAACCAGGGGACCATGTTGCACCACAACACCGGCCGCTTGTGATGGATGTATTGTTGAAAAGACCTAGAAAAGGAAAGAGGAGCTACGAGAAGAAGATACGTTGGACAGTACAGAAAGACAAACTACAGAAGCAAGGATTCAAGACTAAGGTCTTAAGCAGAGGGAACACTGACGTAGTCAGATTACAAGATTGGTGGAAAGAGAACGCTCAAGTGAAGAGAGAAGTAGCAAGAGAAGTGCTAGAAGAAACATCTGGGAAGCCACGCACACCTGCGTACACAATCTAAACCAGCACTACCTACACCACCTACAGTACCAGCTGCACCACATACCACCCCACCACCTACACCACCACTACCAATTTCATCACAACCGCTTACACCACCACAGCCACCACCTACACCAATATCTCCTACACCGATACTACCTACACCCTACCTCCTACATTCATATCACTTACACAACCACTACCTACACTACGACCACCACTTACGCTACCTAAACAACCACCACCTACAACCCTACAACTTACACTACCAGCACCACCTACACCACCATCACAACCTACATAAGTATCACCCCCTAAACCACCACCGGCTGCACTACCTACACTAATACCACCACCTACACCACTACCACCATATAAACCAACAACTATACCAACACCTACACCACTACCACCTACACCATCACAACCACCTACACCGCTACCACCTACACCATTCCCACCACCTACACCATTCCCACCACCTACACCACTATCACCTAAACCACCACCAACCAAGGTTATTCCTAGAATTATGTTGTTTTGGCAATAAAATCCTAACTATTAGACAGATCCTAACTAAACTTTAAACTCATACATTATTTTACATCCTCTTTCGAATAATATATTTGCCAAAGTCCTCCCAAGGTTAACCAGGGAATTATTTGGCAATAACATCCAAACTAATCGACCGATTCTAAAGAAAACTTTTTTCCTTATATTGTTTTATATTCTCTTTCGAATGTTGTAATTGCAAAAGTCCTCCTGAGGTTAGCCTTTGAATTATTTGACAATAACATCATAACTCTTCTGCGGATACTAACAAAATTTGTAATATTTATGTTGTTTTACATTCTCTTTCGAATGCTATAATTTCCACGGTCTTCCGAAGGTTAGTCCGTGAATTATTGAAAGTTTTGAAGGTCTTAAGGTCATAAATCAGTATACGTGAAAGCATGCTACTTTTGGTCAGCAGACCTTGTTTCTGGAGCGATCTGCCACATTGCTTTTGCCACACTCATTGCACACTCCTATAGAGTAGATATGAGTGCACGGGTAGTCGAGTTATGTTGAAATGTGCGAAAGTAAAGGTATCAATTTATGCGCAAAAAAATATAAAGAAAGTTTCCCCTTTAAAGAGGCTATCTCGATCACCGTCTGCTATCAAGAATGCATCTGCCATCATTCTCAGTCGGTGGAAACAATCGCATACACAAGAATGCATCTTCACTATCTGACCTAGTCGGTGGAATGCATGTTAGCACTCAAGAATACATGAAGACCATGTCAAACATTCGTTAGAATGCATAGCAGCACTCAAGACAGCATCTCGAGCATCTCACTCACTCGGTGAATTTCATGGCAGCAGTCAAGAATTCATCTCCACCATCACAGTCAGTCGTTGGAATGCATGGCAGCACTCAATAATGCATCTCCAATATATGACTGAGTCGGTGGAATGCATTATATCATCAAGAATTCATGGTTAGAATTCATGGTAGCACTCAAGAATGCATCTCCACAATTACACTCAGTAGATGGAAGAATGCATGGCAACAATCATAAATGCATCTTTACCATCTCATCCAATCTGTGGATAGAAATCATTAGAAATCATGCTAGCAGTTAAGAATGCATACCCACAATCTCACTCAGTCGTTGTAATCCATGGCAACACTTAAGAATGCATCTCCATCATCTCACTTATAAAGTGGAATTCAAAGCAGAACTCAAGTATGCATCTCAACCATCTCACTAATACGGTAGAATTGATGGTAGTACTAAATAATGCATCGCCACCATTTTACTCATAGGTGAGATTCATGGTAGCTCCCAAGAGTGCATCTCCACTATCTGATTGAGTTGTTGGAATGCATGTCAGCAATTAAGAATGCATGAGCACTATCTCAAACAGTCAAACAGTGTTTAGAATTTATAGCAGCACTCAAAAATGTATCTTCACCATCTCACTCACTCGTCAGATTTCATGGCATGAAATCGTCTCCATTATTTCAATCTTTAGGTGGAATGCAAAGCAGCACTCAAGAATGCACGAACATAATAAAACATCAGTTCAAAGAGGTTTGGGGAATAAACCATCAGTTTATGGTGATTGTGTAAGGAATTAATCAGTTCAAGGTTATTTTAGAGGCAAACAATCATCATTTCAAAGTAATTATGGGAGGAAATAAAATCTGTAGTAAGGGATTTAACCACTGCTTTTCACCCTTTGGAGGCTGTTTATTTATTGGTGTGGTGATATTGTTTAATGGAAGGTTCAAACTACCTGTATCTGAATAGTAGGGCAGCCACTGTTAAGATGACCGAATTGGTACTTTACTCGCCACTTAGCACAGCCGATTTGACTTAACCCCACTGCGATCTGAAGCAGTTTCCACTTGGCTAGGCTTTAGCCCTAATGTTGATTATGGTGTACTTCAATGCAAATACTCGAGAACCGTGACAAAATAGTAGAGCAGTAGAAAAACTCACGGTAGATTAAGAAACGAATAACATAGAAATATATTAGTAAAGTTTGCAGAAGGGACAAATCTTTGCATTCAATTTTCCAAATGAGTCAAAGCAGAGGATGAAAATGGAGGGGACAAAATATACTAAAAAATGAAACCGATTACTTGAGAGCAAGATCAAGAGAGATCTAAAACAAGAGAAATACAAACAAATGCGAAGAGAAGAATCTCAAAGAAACTTGACCCCACCCCTGCCTCCCCAGGGACGGGAGAGTAACAAACATAATCGTTATTCTAATACTCCAACAGTAATAATAGAAATTATTTTACAAGGCCATCTAACAGGAAAATAAATAAGGCTACGAAAAAACGCGAAAAATGATACCCGATGGAGCAATCAGAGAAAGCCTTAAAAATAAGTAAAACTCTAAAAGGTTTATTAAAAATTACTTAAGATAAAAATTAGAATATCTAAAGAAACTCCAGTAAAAAACTAATGATATCAACAAATCACAAAATAAGATGAAAAACAACTACTAATTGACAGAGAGCAAAGGAGAAATAAAACAGAAATAAATCACAAAGAGAAAAAAGATCATTGAAAGAGTTTTTGAATTGCATCATAGACTATATCATAGGGATGGTCACCATACACCGAAAAATGATTTCTGAACAAATATGGAGCAATTACGATAAGCAATGAAGATAATTTTGTACATACTTTAGAGCATAAAAAATGGTAAAGTGCCCTGGTAGGGTGGGGTTACAATCGACCTAATAAATGCTGATGGTAAAGATCTTGATGACCTACTATCTAGTTATTTTAAAGTTTTTTATACAGCAGTAGGATTCCCATGACATCGTCTCAGGCTCTATTTAAAAAAAGTCAACAAGAAAAGGTTAAACAACTACAGGCCAATTATTTTCATAGCAGCAACATATAAATTACAAACAAAAATCCTAACCAACAGAATAACACAAGGACTTAGACCGCAATTAGCTTGACGGATAGGCAGGTTTCAGAAATGACTATACTACTTGTAATGATATCATGGTGTTAAAGATTATAGCAAACGTCAAATAAATCTGAAATAACTCAATGATTTGAAAAAAATTAGCGCCCATCTGGTGAATACCTACAAGGGCACAAGTCGAGTTCTAAGAACAGAATTTTTTTTTAATAAAACCTACATTTACACTTGCTCTAGAAAATATCCATACTGCTGCCTAGTACCAGATATTTCGTTGTAGTTTGTGAACGGTTTATTACATAGTAACGTAATTAGAGACATTGAGAGAAATATATTAATAGACACCCACCTAATGTTAACACGTTTCATAGAAAAAATAAAAGAATAATAACACCTTTTAATAAAGTTTGAAATCAAATGGTATTCATACCTTATACAATTTGATAACTAATAGTTAATAGTATAACCTTTTGGCTTAGTGACACTCCCCAACAATTATTACAGTTTATGATTAGGTTCAAACAAGATTTGGGTGGCATTAGGTGCGACTAGTCTTTGCAAAATTTCTCCAATCATCAATGTTTGGGGTTGTCTTGCATAAACGCAAACCTACAGTTCATGCCATAAAGTTTATACTATATTGAGGCATATAAACTATGATGGCTATACTAAAATGCTCATTGTAGCATCTAAAACCAAGAATAACCTAACGTTGATGTGTGTTTGCAGTGTTCTTGTGTTGAAAGACCAATCTTCCTCTTAGACTGAACTTGCGAGCATCCCTGTTCAGATAATCTTTAAGAAAATTTATGTATATTTATTTATTCATCATTCCTTTGATTTGAAGAAGTGTACCAACAACCGTTAAACAGAAATTGCCCCAAAACATAATAGATTCACCTTGTTTTACTGTTGGAATAGTGATTTTAGAGTACCAGCCTCACCACTTTTTTAAGCCAAACATACCTGGCATCATTTGTGCAAAACAACTTAATCTTAGTTTCATCCGACCTTATCGCAAGTCACCCAAAATTAAAATCTTTCTCCATTTTCTTTGACGTACTCCAGATGGGTTTATTAAAGAATATTTTGTCAATTTAAGGTGTATTCCTCGCACGACGTCCACCATGCACTTCCGCTTTATGCCACAGATTTGACACTGTTTGCAAACTAACATTGATGCTTTTCTAGCCTAAACTGATCGTTATTCTCCTTTTTACTCATCCCAGGGTTATTTTCTCACAGACCTAAGAATCCTCTAAACCTTGCGGAGTGCATTTCTACGACGACGACCCGAAAGAAAGAAATTTGCAGTTATCCCCACTTCCTTAATCTTTTATACTGCAGAGTAGATTTAAGTACATTTTGTTCCTCATAAATCTTCGTGTAGCTCATTTTAGAATTAAATTAGGTAATTATTCTCTATTTGATGTCCGAAAACAATTCACTACCTTTCGTCATGATAATTTCGTGTAGAATAACACTGACTAGTTGCGATATGGAAGAAAGGGTGGTTAGAAAGTTGTAGAGTATTTCTGACCTCTCCAAATAATAAATGGATTCCAAACTATCATAATTTAAACCATATAAATTATACGTAAGGTGGTGAAAATAAGTTTGCAGGAATATGTGTTGGTTGCGAATTTTCGTAGAAAGTCATTACTCCTTAATTTGTTTAACATGATTGTTGAGGTTTTGTGATTGTATCTAATCATACATGCCTATAACTTTCGTTACCCTGCACTAAAGAATTCATGAAAGATGGAAAAAGATTGTGCTTTTTGGTAGGGGGATGAATAGTTGATGTAGCAATTTTACATACTTTCATACATTAATAGTCATGTAACTTCCTCATCTACACTGCACTAGGTCAGCAATACAATGCAAGTAAAAAGTAGCGAGACGGGATTGCATTTTCACCAAGCTGTTTGCAGTTAATGAGATATATTTAAATCGTATTTGCTTTGCTGAGCAGGTATTATTTTCCTCAATTCTAGAACAATTAAAATGATGACCGAATTATCACAAGCTCTTCTCATCGTCAGGCTGAAAGTAAAGTTTGCAAGCAAGAAAATAATGATCAAATATTTTGCAGATGAATGGGCAAATTTAATCGACGATCAAACTTTCCAGCAGCTACAAGAATAATTATCCTTAGGATAGTTATGTCTACAGATTAGATAATAGAAAATTAAATCAGTAGAAGAAAGAAGTTAAGATGGAAAGCGGTAAGAAATTTTAGTTGTATCTTCAGAAGCGATAAACCATAATACTTAAAACACACAGTATTTAATCAATGCCTCACGATTTTTAACGTATGGAAGTGAAACTTGGACTATAAACTAAAAAATACAAAAAAACTGAGTACAATTTATATAAATATACATAAATAAGAATAAACAAAAGGCGGCTAATAGATGAGAACACCTACATGGATGAGATATAGTAAAAAGTATAGAATTCTGGTGAAATGGGAAGGAAACATTCGTAGAAAAAATGGCACAAAAAGAAATCCTAAATTTCACATTTGATACCCCCTCTTTGAAGGTTTCTAGTTCTTTTCCTTTATTATTTCAAGGAAATGGGAAGGAAACATTCGTAGAAAAAATGGCACAAAAAGAAATCCTAAATTTCACATTTGATACCCCCTCTTTGAAGGTTTCTAGTTCTTTTCCTTTATTATTTCAACCTTTATTGGTCTATAGCTCCACTCATTCTATACCTGCCCTCCCATCCTGCCTGTCTTGTATTACTGACCTCATTGTAATAGACGGCAACTAAAAAGTTATTACTTTACCAGCCACGTAATGCAATCCAAGACCTCTACTACAACCGGAGCCAAAACTGGGCTGTTATAACACTATCTGAAGACAAACACACTGCTAGACTGGAGCATTAAAATCCTCAGTACCCTCACACAAGCAAACCAAATAGAACAGTAGTAGAATCTACGCCCACACCAGTGCCTGCGTTGCTGCAGGACTGGTCACTCACAAGAAAAACTCGTGTAAAGCCGAGATAGCTGTTCAAAATGCAGTGGAAAAAGGCGCTTTTATACCGTATACGCAAACACTACCCTACACTTTGTTAACTGCGGTGGTATCCACGTTGGCGTGAGCATGAGGTGTCCATACCCATTGATGAAGCGTGTGGATGCAGACTCTGAGCTACAGACCCCACAATATACCAAAACTCACTCATACAACTACACTACCTTCCCCTTTACAAGCCCTTTCTCCTTCCCCGCTTTAAAATGAACATACGCCACTGCTTCCGGTTCTTCCGGGGACATCCCGCCCACCACAACTATCAGCACGCCCACGTCGATACTTACACCAATACACCACCAAGTACCTCACAGCCATGCCAAAACACAACTGGCCACCGAGCTCTCCACGGTGGCAAAAGACATATCTGGGGATGACCCCCCAACTTTACGCCAAAATACTCAACATGCTTAAAACAGCGAACGGTTTAGAGCAAATCGTCTCTCCTGAGACGTTGTTCGTCCTTATACAAGAACACAAAAACGCACGACCAACACTCCTCCCTACACCAGTATACACACAACCCCTTCCTAATCCTCTCCCTCCTTCCACCGTCTCTCCTGCTGCTCCTACCCCTTCGAGTACAGCCTCCACCACCTCCTTTACCCTTCCTTCAAATATCCACATAGCCCTTCCCACCTCCTCTTCCATCGTCCCCATCCCACGTCCCACTCCCCACCTTTCCTTCTGTAGCCCCTACCCCTCTCTCGGTAATCCATACCTTTACTCCCGTAACCTCGACCATACCTCTCGTCCACACCCTTTCTTCAACTACTCCCACCCTACCTTCCGATGTCCTCAAGTCTGATCCTAATGTCTTCACTCCCTCTCCTCCCCTTCCACAGATCCTATCCTTCCTTCTAACGCTCATATCATCCGCTACAACACCAATCGCACTAACCAAACATCTGCCCCCCCCCCCTCCCCTCGAACGCTCCACTTACACAAGTGAGATAATACATCACCACCCTTTCTCTTTTTGCAATGACAGGGGATCAAGGAACGTAAGACTCCGAAGCTAAAAACTGTCACATGTGCACTTCGTTCCGGGACTAAGCCGGCGCAATGTACAACAGTTAAAAATTAGTATGCACACCAGACTAAACCACCCAGCCCACATGACCTAAACTTAACACTCTGGGCTGCATTTAAAAACATCTACGCTTTATATGCGCCCACGTCTCATGTACACCTGTAACCACACACCCACATTCTTCAAGTAACAGCAACACGAACATCCTCATAGGAATGAGCACCGTTCTGCTCCCAACCCTTATTTTTCCTCCTGTCGTCCCAGTTGAAATAATAACAAAAAATAAACACCTCGTATTAGTGTTTAGCCATCGACCTGTTAACTCTCTCTATCTCCTATTTTTTTTTTTTTTAATCCTTTTCTCTACGACTATTTAATCTTTCTGTGGTCCTCACAGAGATCCATCTCTGTTCTTTCTATACACACATCGTATCGTATCTGGTTGTCCCCACACCACCCCTTTATGTCTAGACACACACTAACTGGGAAGAGTTTAGAAGACACATCTCCACGAACACATCACACAAAGTCAACCTCCAGAAAACCAATCCTGCCAAGTAGAGACCCACTAGAGCAAACTCATGGGTACAATAAACACTGCTAGAAACCTTTACACACTACGGAAAACACACACATGCAAAAAATACGTCACATTTTCCACACACACTGACTTTTTACCTTATAGAACAAACACTATTGCCAAGGCTGACACCAAAATAACTTTACACTCCTACGTGCTCGAATTATCAAATGTTTATAGCTAGATCGGAATCATCAGTAGGGGATGACGCTCTTTGCATTAACACTTCCTTCTTCTGGCACCGTATGAAGATGATGTTGGGCACAAACATACCTATAACTCAACAACCGCACTATCACTAAGACTAATGACATCTTCGACGCTTTAAAGCCTCACTGTAACAACATCCACACACACAACATTCCTAAACCACATGCATAAGAGCACTTCCAGGAAGTCCGGGAATGGTGTCGGGTCCACGTGACAGAGTTTGGGCTCGCCCGCTTTGTACGAATGGCCGGGCTTGACAGCTTCACCACACTAACCACTACAAACACTATCGAGGAAACAAAACACTACATTAAAACAATCCCAAAACTTCCCTCCGCCCCATCCGCCCCCTCTGGCCCCCAGCCACAATATTTCATCACATACCCGAAAACATCTTCCTAACCTTTATTCTCATCTTGCCACTTTCTTAATATCTTAAAAACATCACACATCATACTACCACTAAAACAATACATGAATTCTAAGCACGCGAACAGTTATAGGCCTATTACTCTTATCGAGTTTTTAAAGAAAATACCCCAACGTATGGTCAGCAACCGTCTCAGTGAATTCCTAAAGGAGAGTGACTGGTTCCTTATCTGCCAACAAGGGTTTAGGCGAGACCAGTCCACTCAAGCGGTTGTGACCATAGTTCGTGACATAATACATGAAGTACGACAAGCCAAATAAATGACACTCTCCATCAGCAAGGGTGTGGAGAATGCATTTGTTAAATGAGGCACAACGGACTCCGTTAGAAATTAACCAACAATATAGAGCTCTTCCTCTGCACTAGAAGCTTCTCTCCTACTACGTTACCGATATGAGGTGACACATAAAATACAATGACACAACATCACACGCATTCATACCACGTGCCGGCGGTCCCTAGGGTAGCGTCCAGGCAACAACTCTTTTTATAATCTACACAAACGACAGCCCACGCCCCCTAGGAAATCACAGACATTCCTAAACACTACTCTATGCTGACGATGGGACCATTCTCGTATGTGGCCAAGAACCAGAAACGATCGCGGGTCGTGCACAAATAATACTGGGTGACAAAACAGAGAACGAGGACAAGTGACTTATAGCCACGAATCCTCTAAAGACACAAACGACACTTTACGGCATGCGGGATGACTACATGCACAAAATATGCATATATACGCACACCAGACCGAAACTTCACGGCTCCAGCAAGATGTCTACAAACCCAACACGAAAATACTCGTGGCCACAGCCGAAATATCAATAAAATGCTTGGCAGGTTTTACTTTGAAAGCCACAAAATGCAGCTACAACTATACAAGATTCAAGTTAGACTATTTCTCACATACGCTCCAATCACACCCATAGCTGTTTGTCACATGTAGAAGGGAGAGCACGAATAGTACTGTGCTCTGTGCTGAAACGCTGATGTAAGTCTCCTCCATTTAAAAACATGTCCACACTACACGATAACAATAAATTAAGACCACTAAATATAGATACGCACAGCCAAGCAACAGAACACATAGGCCAATTATGAAGTGACGCACATACATAAATGTACACCAGAGATAGAACGCTGAGAGGGCGCTGAGAAGATACCCAGCATCCCTCGATTACCCACAACCAACACCCATCTACACGTAAGTTAAGAGCACCATGAAGCTCGCCTTTATTCATCTTGCGCTTCATCCCCTACACTAACTCCTTTACCACTTCAATATGCCAATAACTAGAAAATTACACGACGAATCGGTGTCTAGCCATCGACCTGAACTCTATCTATCCCCTCTTTGAGGCTTTTTTCGCACCATTTTCCTGTCTCACTATTCTTTCTCTGTAGCTCCCCAAAGTAATCCATCTGCTATTCTTTCTATTCCGATTCTCATTCCAATTGAACTATACTCCCCATTGACATCAGAGTCAACGTGTCTGAAGTAGGACTTATGCTTCACAGAGGATAGAAGAGTAATATGTTCTACAGATCCAACCTAACTGTCACTTTGGGAAGGTAGCCCGCTTCTCACGTTTTCATGGGAAGTTGGCTCGATTTTGGGCTTTCCATTGTGGTATGATTTGCTAATAAAACTGTAAGGCATAAAACTGTGTTGGACAGACACAGAATCAGTCTTAATTTTTACCCTAAGTCCTCTCCTATCATCTTTGACCGCAATTACTTCATTACCTTCCATTTGCCAATGAAAGACTCTAATTCACTTAAGTATAATCATTCATTTCAATAAACATCCCTTGGAATATACAAAATCAAAAGTATTAGCTTTAGTGTTGATCGAGATCACTCATGAAGTAATTCACGATTTCTATTCATTAGTTCTTAAAACTAAATATTATTTTTACAATAAAATAGTGTTTTAAATTACATCTATATCAACCTGCGTTTCAAGAAAGGGAATTCGAGACTACTATGAGAATTGCTGTCGAGAACTCTTGCCGAATAAGATAAAAACCACAGATTGGTTTTTATAGCAGATGAAGAAAAAGCGCCAAGCGCTTTAAAGTTGTGCAACCCCAAATTAACTCGAATCCTAAGTTATTTCGGAAACCCGCAATAAAGTGGTGATCATCTTGCAATGGCTCCTACCCCTACCCAAAAAAAAAATATATATATATATATATATATATGTATGTGTGTGTGTGTGTGGAAAACTTACAAAGTATCGCGTGAGTAAGTAATTAATGCAACAAAGCCCAAGGGAAAAATAATACGAGGATTCCAAGTAATTTCGAACTTTATTCCGAGTTCTTTATCAAAGAATAACAGAAGTATTGAAAATTGTAATATTTATAAGGATGATACAGAGGAGAGGGAACGCCCACAAAAGAGCAAAAAAACAATCAACAAAATGAAATAATATGAAATGGAAACCTTAGGAGGAGCGAAGATAAATACAAATTGAGATCATTAAATCAGGTAAATTCAAAAGACTAAAGGTTGACAAGAGGATTAAAATACCGCCTAAGCAATTATGGAGGGAGAAAGTCTGAGCGAGAGATTAATCTCAGAAGTCCGGATTGAAAAACAAAGGTAGAATAAGTACAAATGTTCTAAAAACTTGACTCAAATGAAAATAAATACACATACATAAACATAAGACTACATAGATGCACAAAAAATAAAATTAAATAGTTATTAAGATTAATATAAATATTTAGTCTCAAATTAAAAGTTTCGACAGTGCATTGTGAATATAATTTAAAAAAATAACCATTGAGTTTATATAAGCTAGGACTCAAATTAAAATTGGGGAATTTACTAATAAAGGTCGATTCAATGTTATTTCGTGTAATTATATCGTTATTATGACAGATGAATCTACCTTTATAAAGAATGAATTGTCTGAAGAAATGAGCTGACTAGCTTTTGGAATTTTGGGACACCATAATTATTTCCCTACAAACCAAGCTTTGCTCAGATAATGGATGAGTCTAGAAATTACCAACTCAGAACTTGAAATAAAAGAGTGAAAGATGTATTCTTGTTATGGTTTGGAGAACAATTTAGAATGTTGGAAGAACAGGATTGGTTGAGTGTATTGGCAATATCAACTCGGGAAAGAATACATTTCCATTTATAAGAAGAGAATTCTATTGGCCTAATAATCAAATGGTCAACCTTAAAAGAATGTTGTTTATTCATGAAATGTGGGGCTCCCTGCTATACTAGGAAAAGGACAACAGAATGGGAGGACCAAGGCGGCATCAAAGGACTACCTTTGTTGGAACTCAATTAAAAATGTACAAGGAATAATAGACTAATGAACGGAAAAATTCCAAAAATCAGTAAAATGCTCAGAATTGTTGAATACCAGACGCCAAACATGATCGGAAATAACACAAGCTGTACACTCAGAATTAATTTAGTCTACTATTAGTATTATTAATCTACTTTCATTAATAAAATGTATTTCATTCTTTAAATTTTCAAATAAAAGTATTTTACTAAATAAATGAGTCTACTGCTGGCCTTTTTCTGGAACAAATATATATATATATATATATATATATATATATATATATATATATATATATATATATATATATGATGAAAATTAATGAAAAAAAAAAATATATATATATATATATATATATATAATATATGGGTGTACGACGGTTGCTGCTTTTCTCGAATACACGCTAGGATAAAGACCAGATTGAACTTGAAAAATGGTATTTAATTTCGGGTAGAAGATGGACAATAAGCTGAAGCCAACAACAGTTGAGAATGTTTATAAGTCCTTCGTCGGGGATATGTTTTGAGAAAATCCAATATTCGTGAATTTGTGCGTGTGTGTGTAACCTGTATGGAAGCTGTTGAGCGGAGCAGTCGATTAAGCATCATTGTGCAGCGATTGGGTTCCATTCAATTCGCAGCCTTCATTCACCCTCATTAAGGGTCGCCACACAAGTAAGAAATGGTTCGGGCCTTACCACATTCCTCATTAGCCCTTTTTATTAAGAATAAGGGCGGCGCAGGAGTGCCATTAGGTGGTCCTTCGGTGCTCTACTGGAGTCCTAATGTTGACGGCTTCTTATCGGGAAAGAGCTTAAGTTAATTCGTGATTTCAGATCCCCCTTAAAAGCAGCGATAACTTTCAATGTATTGGATTAAACGTGTTTCTCCTCAACGGAGGTCGATCTCTAGTAACGAATTCTACTATTCCACCCCCTCCAGCAGAACTAACTCCTACTCTGTACTTTTACTACGCCCCTCACTTGTGGGTTTGGGTGGAGTATAGAAAAAGGACGAATTCGGATAAAGTATAATGCAAAAGGGATTATGCCATGGTTTGTCGGGAGTAAGTAGAGAAGAGGAAAGTGGGTGGAATAAATGTTTTGGTGTAGATGCGAGAGGAGAGAATGTAGGATGAATGTAATTAACTTTACTTAATTTTCTTAGTTTGGTTGGGTGGAAAATGAATGAGTGTGCGGTGCAGTGGTATGTAGAGCGTATTTCTAATGTAATTGGGTTGTGTATGATAGTGTGAAATGGAAGACAGAGCATTAGGGACTACAAACTCCGACTCATTATCACACGCACACACCATCTCTTGTGTTAAGATTACAGCTATTGCACAGTCGTACACATGTGTCTGTGTGAGCGTGCATGAACGCCCCCCCCCTCTCTATATGGCTCACTTTTTAGCGATAGAAGACTGACCATATGGTTTATAGTTATACAGGGGGGAAATGGCAGTTGGTCTTCTTGGGCATAGAGACGAGACGCTTAGCACCACTCCCCACCTCGGGGTTTTATTTGTTTATTGTAGGCACAGGGACTTACGCGTTTTTGACCTTGCATACCAGGTTCCCTCGACTCCTTCACCCTAATCATCCCCGAATTCCCCTCTTTCCTATTCCTTAAAAAAACCCTTGCAGGGGGGACAAACAGCCCCTATTCATCACAAGCTGGAGGAAGAAACAACTAGTTGAAACCTCTATCTACCCAGATTCCTGGTCTCTGGGCAGAACCGTTGCGAAGCTTGGAAGAAGAAGGAGCCGTCTACACTCAAAACTCTCTTCCAACGCTGAAACTCGGCCGGACGGAAACTTCTGAAGTGTGTGGTACAGCGGAAGACTCCTCCTCGCAAGTAAGGTCCTTGCCCAGGTTCTCCGGCCAATGTAAGTTTTATACCCTCTTTCTCCCATTGGTTCTTCGAGTTCCCTCTTTTTCCCATCAAACTCTCTCTTCCCTTTGCCCCCTCTCGCCTAAATTAAGTTAACTTTTGGTCTTTCAGACTCTTAACCTTTTATCCATTTTGGAACCATCAAAATTCTTTCGAACTCTCCTCAAAATTTCAAACTACCCTTAAACTAAATTATAACTAACGAGGGCATTCGGACTAAACATTGGTTCGAATACATTCTCTGGAGAGATCACTATAATTTCCTAAATCAATTGGACACTAATTTCTCTCACTTAAGCGCCACCATCTTGCTTAGCCATGCCCTGCTTTCGGGGTAATAATTCTAACACTTGCCAATCATTTTAAACAGTCCATTTAAAAACAAATTTAGACACGCCATCTCGCTAAGAGCTTGAGGGCATACTTGATATTTTTACTCTCTCTCTCAAACCTCTTCTTTTCCCTCATATTCTTTCTACTAAGTTCTTCATTCTCCATTATTACCGCCACTTCCTATTCATACCAATCATTCGGTTACGTCATTACATTCCATCCTTTTTATCTTTCCATATTAATCCAAAGTCATTCCGAATTTAACAGATCTTTTATCGGAGTGTAACAAACGTACGAGCAAAACCAAAAGGTTGGAAGGAACGAGCAGTATAATAATAATGCTATCAATAATGATAATAAAAATAAATAATCATAATAATTGATAATTATAAGATTTTCATTTCACATTTAACGGAAAATTTCCACGGGTCCGACTAGTTATTGTTATTATATTATTATTATTCTCATCATATTACTATTATATTAGTATTATCATTAATATTATAATTGTTGTTGTTTCAGTGCTTGTTTTAAAAATCTACTTTATATATTACAAGCAATCTTGTTAGTAAAGGAAGAGGGAGGAGAAAATCCTTGGATAAATTTAGGTCTCCCGTAGCTCAAGATATTCCACGTGAGGGTTCTCGCAAATCTTTAACTACCTGTTAGATAATGACACTCGTGAAATCCAAATCCTCGGAGCGGCTACAACTCGCCCAAATAAGACACCGCAACCTGACGCTTAAAAAAGAGGATATTTCTATCTTCCGAGAAGATATGTGTGTATTTATGGTTTGTACCGAAGAGTAATATATTGCAAATGCAGATCGCGTTGACATCTAAGAATATGCAAGCATTGTTTTGCTCCGAGCCAGCTTTGAACTTTATGGTACGGGGTGAGGGGAAATTATACTTAAACAGATATTAGATAATACGTGAGGTAAGACACCTGCTGGAATACGCCAAAAATAATGGCCTGTCTCTGTAGAAAAGAAGCTATAGGTACACAATTTGGCTTAGAGCTATAAAGACGATTAGTATTATTGTCCAATTTAGTAGTTTGTAGGCAGTTGTTATCATAAAATTGCTTGCAAATTACTTTATACATTATCATAACGTAATATGTGTCCCACGATTGCTTCTATATTTCTTACACACAATATATATATATATATATATATATATATATATATATATATATATATATATATATGTATATATATATATATATATATATATATATATATATATATATATATATATATATATATATATATATATATATATATGAATAACGTTACAGCCACGAGGAAAATGAAACAACGGAGAACTGCGAGGCCTTTCGACTAATGGTCCTTTACTGAGCAGACTAAAAGACAGTGAAAAAGAGAAAGATATTTATACACCTGATTAATTAAAATATGGGATATAAAGATTAAAAGGGGTGGGATTAACAGATACCTGGAAAAAACTATTAACAAGATGAGCCGTCAGGGTAAAAAAAACAATATATATATATATATTTTATTTATTTTTTTTTTTACGGGTTACAAAAGAAAGGGGGAGGCAATGCTTGGGAATCACATATGCAATATGAAAAAAAAAAAAAAGTTTACACATGATAACTAGAAAATATGACAAAAGAAAAATATGAGGAAAGGTTTTTTTGTTGTTTTTTTTTATATAAATAAGCTAAAATAACTTCTATGTGGTAATCATTAATTCAGAAATTTTATCTTTAAAGTCATTCTTAAACATTCTTTTGATACAAGGGTCCAAAAAATACATTCCAGGGCTGAGATTAAAATTCGAAGTCAGTTGTATAAATGCTGATTCTAAAAGATTTCGTGAAAAAAAGTCATTTGATTTGGCAATCACAGAACTCTCCGTCCAATTAATACGATGGGAATTTTCACTCAAATGGATAAAAATGGCATTTGATGTTTGCCCAGTGCTTACAGAGTACTTATGTTGCTTAATACGCACATTCAGATCCTTGCTAGTTTGCCCAATATAAAATGAAGGGCAATCCAAACAAGGGATTTTATAAATTACGTTATTTGTTTCATTAGGGCAATTTGTTATTAACATTCTTTTTAAAGTATTTGTATAAGAGGAAACAAGATTTACATTAAGTGTTTTTAACAATGTTTTTACGGTTTCAAAGCCATTAAAATAAGGTAAAATGAGGATATTCTTGGGCGCTTCCTTCTCAATAGTACTTTAATCTCAGCCCTGGAATGTATTTTTTGGACCCTTGTATCAAAAGAATGTTTAAGAATGACTTTAAAGATAAAATTTCTGAATTAATGATTACCACATAGAAGTTATTTTAGCTTATTTATATATTAAAAAAAAAAAAAAAAAAACCTTTCCTCATATTTTTCTTTTGTCATATTTTCTAGTTATCATGTGTAAACTTTTTTTTTTTTTTTCATATTGCATATGTGATTCCCAAGCATTGCCTCCCCCTTTCTTTTGTAACCCGTAAAAAAAAAAAATAAATAAAATATATATATATATATTTTTTTTTTACCCTGACGGCTCATCTTGTTAATAGGTTTTTTCCAGGTATCTGTTAATCCCACCCCTTTTAATCTTTATATCCCATATTTTCATTAATCAGGTGTATAAATATCTTTCTCTTTTTCACTGTCTTTTAGTCTGCTCAGTAAAGGACCATTAGTCGAAAGGCCTTGCAGTTCTCCGTTGTTTCATTTTCCTCGTGGCTGTAACGTTATTCATAAATTCCTCACGTTCCTTATTTTCGTGATTCAGTTATACATATATATATATATATATATATATATATATATATATATATATATATATATATATATATATATATATATATATATATATATATATATATATATATGCAACAGAGCCCACAGGGAAAATTAATACGAGGATTACAAGTACTTGTCAAAATAGTTTACGTCTTATCTTACCCCTCTTATAGGATGCATTTCGGATTCCCATATAGTTAATAGTTCCTACCTAATAGAAAAACTTAATACCATCCCTTACCCTTCAGACTTCATTTACCCTTGTTAGCTTTGACGTTTGCTTCATTTTCACTAAAGTTCCGGTTGATGATCTATTCGATTTTCTTAAAGATAAATTGTCTAACGTTGAATTACCTATAGCCCTAATTTATTCTTAGAACTTATCTCCCTCTGTACTAAAGACTGTGCATTTACTTTCAATGGTAAATTCTTTCGCCAAAAATATAAATCAATGTTGCCGCCCTCTGCGGCGAGCACGCGCTCCAGGCGATATCTAAAGGCCGCGCACACGTTGCCCCTCCTTTAGGTATCCTCTCTGTAAAAGAGTCACTAGAAGAAACCTTTGAAATTTATAAGAGCTGCTGAAAATTTTAAACCAAGTCCTGAAAAGGGGGTCTTTCTATATAAAGAGGCAGTTATGACACAAATTTTGTTTAGAAATTATCGAGACTAAGAAGGGCAGATTTTCATTTTCTTCTCGTTCCGGCGTATAAGTTATATTTGGATACAAAGAAACGTAAAAAACTTTTCAGCCATTGTGGAAAACAGTGATCTAATCATCAACGAAATTCCTATAAAAGATAGTTTAACAGTTGGGAAGATAACATCTCTCTTCTACCTTTTCTTTTATGCACTCTGAATTTCAATTCAGTGATAATTGTTTTACATCCTTTTACTTCGAATAATACTTAAAATCTTTTTCGACACTCTCTACATCCCAAACTTCTTTATTTCTCTCTACTAAAAGATTTACGTTACATTATTTTACTGGAAATGGGTAGTCTAAATGAATCCTGTGCATTCAAATTCCTCCGGTTCATCAAAAATCATTATTGCCATACTAACTTTCATATAATTTTCATTAATGAGACAACGATTAGCAGGAGGTTTCACAGAAAAGATCTACGTCTTATAGATTAGAGCATTAGTTGTGTTTATATATGTATATAAATGCACAAGGTGTCCTTTGCACAATACTGTGCGCACCCTTGATGCTAGTGTTTGCTCCTCATGGGAATCAGCCTTAGAATTGGTAAAATCCTTGAGTTTTAAAATGAGCATTCTGCCATTAGAGAGCACGCTATAAAATGTAATAGCAATGTAAGTTTGGAACTCTTTGAAATATAATAAACTAATAAATGCACAAATATGCTTTGTTTATCCGAATCTTTTTCCTCTAATCTGTTAACCCAAGGTTCAACTCCGATAATAGCTCTACTCCGTTATTAATATCACAACCATCACCAACTAAATAATCCATAACATCCTTTAACATAATTCACTGACTGAAAGCCACGTAGTATAAGCTCCTATGTACTTCTGTAAAGGTTAGTTGGGGTCTCAATAATGTGGCGTTCAAATCCTTGATTCATATGTGTTTTAAAAGGCTCGCCTTACTTCCTCTCCCCTGGTCTATCTTTATTTAAATATTGTCTATTAATATGACTATATTATGCATTTTAAATTAGATTACGTTTAAATTTTATAAATCCATAATCTGTATTTATCATTATAAAATATTTCCCGAGGATGAGCGTGACTGCTTGAAACGTAGAAAATAAATTATTCGATTAAAAGAATTTTTTTATTCTCATTAATGCTGGCTATGTTGAGCATTTGCAAGTTGAACATTGTTGATACAAGATGTAACAAATATTCGCACAATTGCTTCAAGTTGCTTGTGGTTAGATTGTATCATCTTGTGTTACATCACACATAAAAGAAAACTGCAGAATCTAATTGCGCCATAGCATGATATTGTTTCTTTCTTAAAACAAATTAAAAAGTTTTATTAAAATTTAATGTGTACAGTTTTTATGTCTCTTATTTTAGGCTATTTAATTGTTTTGTTTATTATACTACAGTATAATATTTGCAAATTTCTCCGTATTACTTTATTGTCTAAATACTTCTTTGTTAATATTTTCTCAACATATATTAATTCTTAGTTTAAAATTAGTATAATAGTTCCTATAAAACTTATTTACTTGTGGTAGCTTGTTACATTTTACTATTTGTTGGAGACGTACACAATAGTTGTACGAAACTTTGAAATATAGTGTGCAATATCCTTGTAGTGTATTTATTATTTCTGTATAACATATATATCCAAATATGTGAGAGTTCATATGTATTATAATATTATTATATACACGTGGTTGCATGATGGCTCCGATAAATGCTAGCTGAAAAGGAATTGCGAAAGTTAAAACCATTAACGCTGAATCAGAATTTCGAGAAAGCAAATTTAGCAGTGTCAGCAAGTAATAGAAAGTCTAGCCGTGAATTCTTTTGATAGTGCCTCAGAAATCAAGATAAACGAGAAAGATTGTAAAACCCCTACTTTTTTATCATTACTAGACTTGTAGAGCAGTGTGATAGAACGGTCTGAGGCCTCTTTAATGCAGCCTCTATCACATTTTAACCATGCTTAGCCACGTGCATCCTGCCAATGTTTAATCAAGGAGGTTCACTGCCCCGTTTCGCCTCCATACGTCGATCTCGCCAGATTGAATTAGGCTTATGGGCAGATAAGGTATTTTCCCAGGCGCGCCTGGGGCATTTCCCCGAAGTCCCCAACTCAATTATCCCTTACGCCATGGAGATGGCATCGGGTATTTATACAATAGCTTTTCCCAATTGAAGCAGATCTCGATTATCTTGGCGAGGCATCACGCCGATCCGATCTCCCTTGTGCACCTAGGAACTCTCTACCTCGAGAACCCCCTTATTATCCAGAAGAGGACAATATCCCTTGAGTTCCAAGGTTTGTGCCTTTGAGACGCCAAGTCAACAAGGCCCCCCTGTTGTTCAGAAGAAAACAACGTTAGAACAGCCATTGTTCTTTAAGCCCGTTCGTCAAGAAACGGTTCTCGTTCCCAAGACATCACGTCAAGATAATTTAATTCCCCCTTTTTTAACGTTCTTCAAGAGAACACTTGGTTTCAACAATAACCTCGAGTTTTCATCTAGAACATCTCCGATTTGCTGTCACAAAGATCGCTCGTACTTCCGAGCCCCACTTCGCTCTAATTCTTCGAAAACAGTCCTTTCCCTTTGTTACGGACAACACCCGAAGAACCCTTCTGCTGGAAATCGCCAGTGGACCGAAGATTCCTTCGCATCGTCTTCCTCTGCACAACAACTCTGTAATTACGTAAGCTGAGCATTACCTTTAATCATTTAACCTTTTGTCAACGCAACCCTGTGCTTTAAATGGTTTAGCAAACCATTATCCGCCCTTTAATTTTTAATTGTTTACCTTTTTAAATCTCTCCAAATCTTAATCATCGGATTATTCAGATATTCCCCCGACCTTTTTTATTTTCCGTTTATGTAAACATTTTTTTCGTGTGTTGTTGATAGTTTAATTAATAAAACTCTATTTTATTAATGGTAGCCATATTATTTATCCTTGTGCTCCATTCGACTTCTTAACCATATTGAAGATAAATAAGCCTCTCCAGGCCCCCCCCGTCTTTTGGACTAACCTCGGTCAATCAGATTACCACGCACTCGAAATATTAGAATAATTCCCTCAACGAATTGTTATATATGGTATATCGTCGAGAGCCTATTCTACGACAAGTAGAAACATCTCTATCACACACCGCTGACTCGCGGTCTTTTCTCTGCTTTCGGGCAAAGCTCTACAAAATCGGCATTGAACGCAAAACAACAATGGTTCTACTCTTTTATTTGGAAATAACTTTGGGAATTGAAAAAGATTGATTTATTTTACATAAAAAATAGCAAAGTTGAATGGACTGCAACTCTCCTCTTACAAGAACAGGAGCAGAACGCGATTTTTGGATTCAGTGAAGGAATGCTCTGTTTCTTTTTCTTTATGAAATGCTGACTTTTTATAAACCGGCAAAACTTTAAATATTATAATAATGATTCTTATCACGTAAATTTTAAAAACTAATTAAAAAATATAAATATGATATATATTTTTTCAAAACTTTTGAGAAAAATACGTAACAGAATGCCATAGAGCACTTGCACTGGTTGTCGTGGAATGGCCAGACTATATATTTATATATACGTGGGTGCTCTTGGGGATTTGCCCAAAGTGAGTTGAAGACCGAGAGTGAAAGGGCAAATTGTTAAGAGTCCAGGGGGGATGGTTTATTTTTACTTTGCGGGATCGTTTTTTAAACATATATTTCAGAGTACAAGTTGGCCAAAGATTAAAATGTAGCTGCTACGCGTTGGGGTTGCAAAAGAAAGACAATGACAAAAATATAACTTTACTAACAACAACAAAAAAAATATATATATATTTACATAGAAATTGGATTTAAATGGAATGGTCGCCCAGACGGGGTTAAAGATCCACACGCGATCAGGTAGGTTGATTAAGGGATCAAAGAGGTCATATTCAGTTGGTGATTTGAAGGGGGATTTTAACAGGGGCGTGCACACAAATAATGGAGCAATTGGGATAAGCCAGATTTAAGATCAATCTGCAGGCGGCAACGGTTACGATTAAATTATGAGCTCGTTGCCAAAAAGGGGGCCAGTGGGGTACGATGAAGTTTACGGGAGAAGTTGGTTTACCTCTGGCAGCTATACGAGGAAGCACTAGTCGTCTTCGGAATTGGGAATCCTTGTTAGTCCTTGCCAATTGATAAGGAGAGAGTTTACTGATGTCGAAAATTGCCGATTGACTAAGGTAGAGTTCACGGATCGATTTACCCTTCACTTGAATCGAAATCGCCGCTGGGGGGGGAATAGCATTCTTTAGCTCATCCGTCGGAGTAGGTGGAAGTGTGACAGTGCTCTTCTTCAAACTCAGTCGAAGCGTTATATAGGCGCCTGGAGAGGAGGCGCGTGCGATCTTGAGGAAAAGTCGGCGACTCCTTCAGGGGAAGGGGGAATCTTGATAACGCTCGTTGAAATGTCCAACGAATTCCAATCTTTGAGCAGAAAGGCCCACATGCTCGTGGAGAGGTGGCCGCGTGAGGGAAGGGGGAGATTAAATTGGTCCCTAGACAAATACAGCTGGGGCGAGTGATAATAGCGCCAGCTGCCTCCTTGCCTAGGTTCCCATGCTTTCACTAGCTCCATGCGGTGATCTCCGTATCCAAGTGGGTACAGGAGGGCACGTGGCCGCCATTTGACCTCATTCTGCTACACTGCTACCATCCAAAAAGATGGCACTTCGAAGTTGGGGGAGAAAAGTGACACCTCCTTAGACTAATTCGTGTTCACGTGGTAAGCGAAAAAGAAAAAGAACAACAACACGGAATGCCTGCCCTGTCATCGAGCAGGCGTACAAGCTAATTCTACCCGACTGCGTGTACATATGACGGAATCGAAATTAATTATTGATGGCCATAAGAGCAATAGAGGGGACATAAAAATAAAAAAATATAATAAATAAATAATATTTATACACTAAGCTATACAAAGCAATAAAAAAGGAAACGAAACAAAACGAATGAAATGGAAATTCAAAGATACATTTTACATAAACGACATAAGGATTATTGTGGTAAACATACACCTTTTTTGGTGCCGGGCCAGGTTTATAATTACTAATTTAAAAAATACAGGGTTGGTGTGCATGATAGACGTACACATGGAGAAAAAAAATAAGGACATAACATAATTAATTGCATATAAGCTAATCTCTAGCTGGCGGTTACAATTATTACAGGGTGGACTAATATATATAGAACAATTACAATTAAAATTTAGCGGGTGTAGAGCTCGCTATTAATTTTTATTTTTGAACAAGGGAAGGTTTAGGTCCATTAAATAAATCGGATCAGCATCGAAGCCGGTCACAGGATTTAATTTACTAAAATCTACATACATGCGGTAAGAGTTATCTGGTTTCCGTACCAAACCTATTGGGGAACAATAATTTGTCGTAGAGGGTTCAAGGATATGGAGGTTGAGCGGATTGTTAACCCAAGCGTTAAAAGCATTTTTGGATGAATTGGAAGGGGGCAAGATCTCGAACGAACGGATTTTGATATGCTTGGGACCTTCTGAAAGGGGACCGGCTAAACACGCCCTTTCTCTGCCTGGGCTCTCGTGATAACGGACTGAGCCACAGGGTTAGCCGAGAATTGGGGGCACTGTCCTGCCAAAACGGAACAGAATTGGATCGGGGCTGACACAACTTCAGCCCATCCGGAAAAGTACTGACACTCGAGGTAACAGTTTACAATTGGAAAGCGGTTTGCGCGCCCCAAGTAGTCACGGACTACAGCAAATTTTTTGTGGTTGTGAGCTACCGAGGGAAGTTCATTCGATACCATGATACACGTGCACCCGGTATTGCGGACTAGGGTGGAGACTCGGCATCCCTTAATGCTTCCGATTTCAAATTTTATACTTCCTTGAGAATTCTTGTCGAAAAGGAAATTTACATGGTGCCCTGGGGCACTGGGAGACGAGCTTGGATCTGGGTATTCTGGTCGCGATGGAGGGGAAGCGGAAGCAGCATTCACCAGGTGGACTTGAACGGGATTACTACGGAGTTGTAGATTTTGGATGAAATTTGGGCGCGTGTGGCCTTCGACACCGAACGCAAAACATATAATTGGCCTACGGCGAAAATTTGACGCCGGGGGAATAGTTATGAGAGTGTTAGGGAATCGCACGTAAAAGATCTTTAGCAGAAACGAACTTCCACGTGCTTTAAAAAGCCCGGCTAGGACTAAAGTGGTAAACCTAGCCCCCCCCCCCTCCTTCCAAAAGTGGTAGCCTCAAATCGAGTCCCCCACGATTCACCTTTATGCGGGCTAAAATAGCTCTGCCAGAAGATTCAATGCCCTTCGAGAGTAGAGCTGTTTCCCGCTAACCCCCCCTCGTCGAGAGCCTCGGATATAAATAACGCTCGACTTTTCGGAAAACACACAGAGTTGAGAAGTCTTGCCAGAACAAAGAAGATTTCCCCATGGTTGTAAGTCAAGTGCTAGCAACAAAGCAAAGTGACAGCTGGACTATTTTTTGTATTTGGAATTCCACTGAACGATCGCCCCAAGGGATTTTTCTGACTTCTTTCATCAACTCCAGGCAAAGCTCCCCTTATTTCGGGTAGCCGAAATACTCTCCCCTGGACCGGAAGTTACCCTCCCCCTTTGCTTTTAGAGAACGTCATCACTTCAACCTCCTGCTCTGAAGTCCAAGCGGTCTCACCTCATGTACAGAAGACATCCGTAAGCCAACCCCTCTCCCCCTTTCAGTAACCCAATTGAGTTAATCTCCCATCCTTCGTTTATTGATGTGATTTTTGCCCGTTTATTCTCTGAGGTAATTTTACCCTTTAAATCTCTTATTAATTTTTTGTGTGAATAAAATTCTATTTTTATACATGTCTCTTTAAATAACCTGGAGCTTTGCCGTTGCCCATAATTTGCCTGACCTCGTTGCACTCTCTCGTTACTCAGCCCATCTGAACGCGTGGTTTTCCGTCTCTTTTGTCGGTTCGCTTTCAAGTTATTGGTCCTCTCTCAAAGATATAATATGGTATTGATATAATGTACATAATGTCATACCACGACAGAGAGGCTTGACGTCATGGGGTTGCGATGGAGGAAAACTTTTGGGCTTAAGTGGGCCCGTAATCTTGGCGATTAAGAGAGTTCTTTGGAGGGAAACGTGAGTTATTAAATTTATTCTTGGGGTATGAAGAGGGAGGCTTTTATTTTCTTCGAAGGAGTTTCCCCGACGATACTTCACAAAGGAGCGGATCTCTGGTATTAACGATGCCAGCAACTGATCCCGTAGAACAAAATCTACTAGGGACTCATAATCGTGGGGGACTTTCGATGCGTCTAACCAAAAATTAAAAGTACGGGATAGAGCTTATCCAAAATGACGGAAGGTCCTTTTTGGTTGGATGCGGGCGTGGCGAAATTTGGTTCGGTAGAAGTCAGGCGTTATATTGTACGCCGCAAGAAGTACGGATTTGAGGGTGGAGTAATACACCGTAATCTCAGAGGGCAGCGATACGACTAGATCTCGGAGCCGAGAGCTTAGTAAAGGAAGAAGCTTAGCTACACCGTCTGTCTCTATGTCTCAATGATTAACTTCAAAAAAATTCTCAAATTGAGTTAGAAAAGTTCTGAAGTCCTCTCCTTCTTTGAACGTAGGGAGTTTAACGGAGGCTAATTGAGGAGTTCCTACCCGGGAATTTGCTGAAATGGTTTCGAGCCGATCATGATTCGATTCTAGTTCATATTGGCGAATTCTCCCACCTTCTTCGCTCTCTCTAATGTATTTTTGTAATTTTTCTTTACTCAGCTCTTTCTAGTTCTTATCGTTCTCTATTATACGCTCTCTCATTTCTCTCCTCTTCCTGTACATAAGTGACAAGGTGTTTGGCACTTAAACCCAGGGATTCTCCTTGGAGTTTAAATCTCTCAAACGACGACATTTTGTACGTAACACAGGGTGTACGTTGTTCGAAAGAAAGGGTTTGAATGGGTCGTCAGCACGGGTTGGAGGAGGCTTAGCTCACAAATAACTGAAACACGAAGGAATATGCTTATTCAAAGCGGAAGCCTTGCTATCCAAGTACTAACACTAATATAATATACGATTAAACAAAATAATAAAAACAAATAAAATAATGGAGTCTTGCTGAGATGAGAAGAGCTAAGACTCTACTAATCCGTGGGGGATTAAAGTGACCGTGGGGAAATTCTGTTGCCTAACAAAATTTTCCTATTAAAGGTTGTCGGTCCAAACACACATACAAACAGTAAGTGAAAAATAAATATGACAGGGTTGTTTCCTGTTTCGTTTTGTCTTTGCAACTCAACGGTACTTAGCTTTGAAAATTACCATAAAGTTAAAGGGTTGCCTTTAAAAAATCTCTCTAAAGACCATTTAAAGACCCTGACACACCTGATCACCAGATTTTATAATAGAGTAAAGTATATATAAGTATATGTCGTGGAATGGCCAGACTATATATTTATATTTACGTGGGTGCTTTTGGAGATTGGCCCAAAGTGAGTTGAAGACCGAGAGGGAAAGGGCAAATTGTTAGGAGTCCAGTACGGATGGTTTATTCTTACTTTGCGGGGTCCTATTAAATAAATATTTCAGAGTGCAAGTTGGCAATAGATTAAAAGGTAGCTGGTACGCGTTGGGATTGCAAAAGAAGGACAATGAAGAAAATATAACTTTACTAACAACAACAAAAAAGATATATATATTTACATAGAAAATGGATTTAAATGGAATGGTGAAGAGAACGTGATAAGTTATTTTTTAGACAAAATAAAACATTGGTAGCATAACGCGTATTATTTTATCGATATTTTATTGATATAAATCAGAGAATATTATCAATAATTGAAAAAATATATATGAACATAAAGAAAGAGCTAATAATAGCTGGCAGGTATTAAATGGACTTTTTTAAATATCTTGTAAGATCCCTTTGAAACCGAAAGGTATTGTTCGGTAACTCTCTGGGAGCTCAACAACAAAAAAGATATATATATTTTCATAGAAAATGGATTTAAATGGAATGGTCAAGAGAATGTGATGAGTTATTTTTTAGAAAAAATAAAACATTGGTAGTATAACGCGTATTATTTCATCTTTATTTTCATTCATATTAATCAGAGAATATTATAAAACAAGAACAAATTATATACATAAAGAGTTCATAATAGCTGACAGGGATTCAATGTATAGTAACTTTCTTTAAAGGTTATGTAAGATCCCTTTGAAATCGAAAGGTATGTTCGATAATTCCCTGGAAGTTCAACTCGTTTAATAAACGTCTTTCTCAAAACCTTTTGCCCTTCACCTCTTTCACTCGACTGTGTTCCTCAGCTCTGAAACCCATAAATAGTACAAGGATATGACTATCATCATTCTCTCTATCATCATCGGCTCAAACTATGCGTTTCATAGTATCGTAGGTTATTATATCCTTCGTGTAAGTATTAATGGTTAATCCTTTATATACTTCACCCAACTCGGCGTTTGGATACGTACCAAATAGGATTTCGGACCCGTGGAGCAGTATGAATCTCCCTACGCGTCAGCACCGTACACATTCTTGATCTCATCGGTGAGATCACCTAGGAATTCTGTGAGTTGAGTTTGTGGATCTTCTTTCCTAGCAATTAAGATGACACTGTCTGTGTCACAATACAACAACCTTTTACCCAACGACTCTAAGAGGCCAGAGCGCTTTAGCGAGCATAGGCGGTTGTAAATGCTGGATTTGGAAGATTCGTTACGTGGGAGTCAACTTCTACATGTTCAGGATTCTCCACTTTCGCAATGTATGCATTGCCCAACTACAACCAACGAGTTCACAATGTTATCGTCGTTTTTGATCAGGTCGATTACATCATGGTCTGAACCACAGATGACCGTTTGCATTCCGCGAATCTTGCGAGTGAATTTTCTCCAGAGAATGTAAAAGAAATAAATATGATCAGGATTAATGGGATGATTTATGATTTATTATTATAGTAGTATTATCGACTTTTATTTTAGAAATTATTGACTTTATATTAGCTGTACAATGTCTTGACATTTCTAAATCATATCTTGAAAGTAATATATCAACACAAAAAAAAATCTAATCACAGGAAGAAATCCTTACCTATTTAGGCAGAGCTTCACTCTAAATCGCTTTCCAGGATTCTTTTTGATGTTGTTTATTTGGATGTTTATCCCCTCAACATGATTCACCCTCTTCACTTATTCTACTTTTTCATTTTCACCAATTACTCCTCCTGGAAAGCCAGAAGCTTCTATTTTTTTCTTCTAGAAAAGTTTTTATATACTCTGCGAACAAACCATCTCTTTTTTCAAACTCCCAAACCTTGTAAATTTTCTTGATCTTATACATTTTTTCCAGTGCAAGTTTCAGTTCAGGGGTTGTGTACACTCCAGAAATCATACGTTACTTTTCAGAGTGTGCGCATTCATGTGAGTTTTGCTGAGCAAATGTGGTGCAGAGTGTGAAAGTAAGTTTACCCTCTACGGATTGAGGAAGAACTGGAATATACAGATCATTAGGAGGGATAACATCAACTTTGAGGATACCGAAATATGCCTCATTCACACCCTGAGTGAATCCTAGAATAGACGGAATTTCTCGCACAGATACGCAACGTCTAGGTGATCCTACGGGATAGGGATTATTTTTCATACAGTACGGATATAAGGAGCAAAAATCGACATAATGGATTTTCACACCTTCGGTTGGTTGGTAGTATAATATAAATGGGTTACATCTGCCACTCAAAATTGCACTTCCCACATCCAATACACTATAAATAACCCACTATAAATACACTATAACTGTCTCACGATGCCCTGGAATATTTGCATCATGATTTCAAATTCACCCTCCCAGAGAATGATAACCTTGTATTTACTACTAAGAATTCGATCACTCTCTACTGTCTGATAATATCGGTCCAACGACCCACGTCCACCAATGGAAACATCCTGTTTTAGATTACAGTTTTCTTTCAGGCACTCATGCCAATAACATCCATAAAAGAGAAACAAAGTTCCCCCTTCCTGATGGTGAAAACCCATTAAGAAAATATACTCTTCCACCAACAGAAAGGCTTCGCTCGCCACCGTTTCTTACATGGAAAATCGGGATTCCTCTAACATGTTCTTCAAACATAAGCCAACGTATAGCCTTACAAAAAAAAGCTTTGGACTTCTTTCTGACGATGACTGCAATAGAATTATCTGGTAAGAAGACATCTTTATAAAACTTGTAACACAATGAGGCTATTCTGATGCAAGATTGCATAGGATCAATGTTAAATCCTCTGATGAACGAACACCTAAACTACTCAAAACACAGGCGAACTATTGAAACATCTTGAATGCAATACTTAATACATTCTGTACGAATATTGTATACTTCTTTCTGGAAATTCTAATAAAAATGATTGTCAAAGTGTAATTTTTCCTCGCTGTTCATTTTTTCATAGTTGAAATAACTTTTTCAGGAACCGGTCCAGTATAATACAAAGTTTCCTCTGAAAGAAAATCGTAATGAAAATAACCTTTTTCCATTTCGGGGATTCCCATTGCTTTGGGCAGTTTTTTCAACGATAATGGTATGAATTAGAGTGTGTCTTTAAAAATTATGTCCTGAACAAGCTCTATCTTAAAAGTCTTTCGTCCCAGCTATCGGATGCGAAGTAAAGAGATTAGGATTAAAATGTTGAAGCAGTTCGTCATAGGTAAATTGCGCATTGAATTTGGCATTGTTATGTGTTATCACATATGTTTTCACATTTTCTCTCGATCCTCTTATTCGTATTAGCTCTTCTATAAAGGGTTTACAAGGCAAGATTTCACCATCTCTTTGAAAAATCTTTGTTCGTGGACCACAGTCTTACATTTGTCATATGTTTCGTTCTCATTATCGAAACAGAGTTTACAGATTATTTGCATAACCAATATATAAGGAAAAAGTATAAATGATCTTACTTCTTTATAGGTTTCAATATCATAATATACGGCATTGCATTTCTTAACCATCGAGTTCTTCGATCTCTTCATCTAGCACGTATGCTCTGCTCTTTCCGCTTTATATTATATATAACATTTATAGCAGAACAACTTCTCACACTCGTGTCATCTCATGCCGTTTGCACCCTGCATGATTATATGGTTATATCTAAGACACAAGTATGAAGCTTTTTGTGGCTATCAAAACATGACTGGCTGTCGAATGAGCGATTACACTCATTACATAAAATCCCTCTAATTTTTTCCCTAGCAAGAAAAACACATCCGGTGATTAAAAGAAGTTTCTTGTTTTTAACATATGTATCACTAATATGACGAATATGATAGTAAGTTTCACCTTCAAGACCAATGAATAGGAGTGGGGCTGTTTTTTCAGGATAGGTTGGTCGATGGAGTAATTTGAATTTACGAGCACGTTCATCGCCTATAGCCGTAAATATGAGGATCCTGCATCTCTGCTCTCGTTTTATTTAATGAAAAATAAAAAATAAAGACTTTATATTTATAAGCAATGTTGGTTATATTCAATTCAATTTTATTTAATAAGGCTACGTACAATGGGATACTTAGATACTACAGGGTGTCTACTAATATCAAATTTCAAAATTCCATAGGTTTTCCAGGTCTTTTCCAGGTACTTAAAAAAAAAAAAATCGCAAAATTTCTAATTAAAACTGTAATACGAAATGGGAATATTACAGTTAACTACAAACATATTTCAAGGTATATTCTAATAAATGAAATAAAGTAGGTAGCATCAATTAAAGAAAAAAAGAAGAAATTCCTCCAGGGCCCACACCTGACCAATCTAGCAAACAATTATATTTCCATTAGGTATCATTTAGCTAGATCCCTGCATTTTATTTCATTTTCTTTAGCTTTATTAATCTTTTTCATAGCCCGTGGGTGAGTACCAACTCTATTATTGTAAAATAGGTATACTAAAGTAATAGCTAGTAAGAATCTAAGGTGTGGACACCTTGTACTAGTAACCTATTTCATGGTTAACCTAGATTCTAATATCTACCCTATAAAATAAAGATACATAACAAATGTCAATGGCTACGCACACTTAAATTGACTTAAGACTTTTTCTCACTAGAAAGTTTCTTCTTCTTGTATTCACTTTTGCTCCGGGTAGCTTTCTAAGGTGCATCCGGATTACCTCTTTTTATGCCTCTTCTTTTGACCTTTGCATGGGCATCACTGTCATTTGACATCATATTTTTGCCCATGACATGGAAGAGAGACTTTATGATGGCAGGAACAACGGTGTTGACCAGGCTGCAGCCCTTTTCACAATCCAGCAGGGACATGCCTAAGTCATTGCTCATTATTTCCTTGTAGACACTCAAGAACACTTCTTTTGAAGAGTAGGCAGTCAGGAACTCGGCCCTTCTTTCGCCTGGTGTTGTCAACGCCTTGAAAACTTCCACGGCCATCATGGTCATGTGGATGCACTCGTTTGGGGGGTAGAGGAGACCGCCGTGGTCCTGGAGTTCAACCATCTCTTTGAAGGTCTCTGGTAGCTTGTCGGGGTCGGCCACCTGCACTGACGGCATAAGAGTGTTGCACTCTACCAGAGCCTCCTGACAAGAAGCACACTTTAGGCGGCTGCGAGCCTTTCTGGCCAAGTAGCCGCAAAAATGTCCTTCTCCGCGGGCCTCGCTTGGCTCCATTTTGCCCAGGTCCAACCTCTCGGAGTCGATGTCCAGCTCCTCAACAAACTCCTTGGCCAGTTGGTCGTTTTTTGTTTTCTGGGCTTCATGGAGTGGGACTATGTGCTCCTTGACTTCTTCCAGAGTGTATCCAGACCGCTTGATGAGGGAGATGGTCCTGATGAGGGTCTCTGCTTAGAATAACTGTTTGGTATCGGTCCAGTAGTTGGTGCCAGTCATGTTGTGGCGGCGGCCAAAGGCATGCTTCTCCTTGTCCGATGTCATCTTGCCAGGGCAGATGTTGACGATTCCCTGGTCCTTTATCTGCTCGGCATGTTCCACCTCTGCGAGGATGGCGAGAATGTTGGGGACCTCGTCAACCTTAGTGATCAGCGACAGGTGGTGGGTTCCCAACCTGATGACCACGTTGGTGAAGTTTTGGTTGTTGGCAGGCTTGCCTTCTTTGTAAGCTTTAAAGGTCAAATCAGGTCGCCAAATAAGGCTTCAGGCTAGGTTTGCAATTTCTAGATATTATAGCTTTGGTTGAAATAATGAACAAATGAAATGCGTAATTAAAACAGGCTTATAGTGGTAACAAAAAAGAGCTTAAGGATGGGAGTACACGAGCGACGCCGTGGCGCCACAACGTGGCGTCGGTTTGTGAGGAGAATGTGAATTCCCATAGGTTTCCATTGTTTAGAAGACACGCCGCGCACACGAGCGTCTGTGGCGATCTGTCACTGATTCCCGCCACAGAGGGGCGCGGCTATGAGACACCTTGGGGCTGGAGTACATGAGCGACGCTGTGGCGCCACAAAGTCACTTGTGTACTTCTGGGATAAGGCAGACTAAGCCTTTTCAATTTTGTTTTAACATAATTTGTCGTTATTATAAGTTATGTTCTTATATATAAAGTTATCAACCATTGTAATTATTTATACATTTTTTCTTAATAAATATAAAGAAGTTTGAAGCTTAACGTTGTAGTATAAATACAATATTCGTTGAAGTGAAAGGAAAAATAATGTAATGGTACTGAGACACCATTAGAGAAGTATGTGCTGTATAAGCTCATATTGGAATACTTATAGGATTAGCCGATAAGCAAGCCTATAATATATCGGCAAGATATGACTGATGCCCATATATCGGCAAAGTGACGATATGGGCGATACCAATGACTTGCTGATATTATCGGTGCAACTCTACCATAGATAGCGTATAGTAAAAATATATTACATAATTTATAAGCTTGTGTCACACCAAATATTATGATTGTTCATTAATATTTCACAGGGTATTTTAACTTTAACCCACTCCTGGATACTTAAGCACAACGTTTTGGTAAAAGTACTCACGCTAACAGGCCTAAAGCGGCAAATATTTAAGCGCAATTACCGTGGGCTGCAGCGTCCCTCCCCAAGCAACAGATAGGTATCTTAATGGCTTCCCTTATTTAACACACATTATAACTTATTCACTTAAATAGTAGGAGTCCACATCTTCACTACCTACAAGTACTAGAGCTAACAGGCCTACAACAGCAAATAAATACAATTAACTTATGATTTCAAAATTTTCCAAGATGGCGGCAGCGTCTCGCCCAGACTAAATGTAACAATGACTGAGATCGCCGCCTGGCGGGCATAGCGGCAAACACCCGCGCTGACTGTCGCCCGACTATGGAAGCAGTTGACTTTGGAATTTGCGGAAGCTACCAATCAAGTATTCGTTATCTATGCCTCTATATATATTATGTCAATCAAATCTGACATTGGATGGTATCGCAGCATGCCCCTCAGGAACCCTGTACACACGAACTGTGAGATTGAAGGTACTAAACTCGACTGTTTCTGCAGATTGGAATGCTGTCTCGAATCGTCTCATGATATAACCGAATAGTGTCGACTCACGTAGTTGAACGAATGGAATGTGTAAAGAGATTGTATCACCGGATACATCCATAATATGAAAACTTATATTTACACGATAATCACCATCTCGAATCCATTGGAGATTTAATATATATCGTGAAAGCTCACGCATTACTCTATCAAGACCAGCTTCTTTTGGATTCTCCACGATTACATGATATATAATAATTAGGAGATTTCCATATCTGTTTTCTCTTATTGGCGTAATTTTTGCACAAGAACGCGTTTCTCTCTGCTGTTCTTTTGATAATCTAAAAGGGGGAAAAAATTATGTTTATATTTATCTGAAAGAAGTTTACGTATTCATTATACAGAAGCAAAGTATGAGTGACAAATACTTATTCGGACTCCACACCGACAACACCTTCACTAGATGAGTGGTTGGATCCTTTTGGTTCATCTTTCACTTTTTGTTCCAGGGGAGTAAACATCGTTTCTGATGATCTATAAAGAAAGAATACATTTTGTATATTATTATCTGAAAGATGTTGGCTCATTCATTATACAAAAGGAAAGCATGAGTGAAGGAGGTATGGAAAATTATTTTTTTTCAGAGAGAAAGGCTTTTGTATATAGTTATCCGAAAGAAGCTGTATCATTCATTGTACATAAGAAAAGTATGAGTGAAGGAAGTGTAAAAAAATTTAAATTTATATCCTCATGTACTTCGTTGATCATTAGGCCGACGTTTAGCGGAAAAACCCACTTCCTATATCGTATACTCCGGAACAGAGATACAATCATCTGGTATTATACTGTATAGAAGAAAGATTATGAAGAATTTAAAAACGAAGTGATGTTTCATGAAGGTGTGCACGATGTTTCATTTCTAGATGGAAATCTCATTCACAATCTATCGGAAAATCGTGGAAGTAAACAACTATACATCAAATACTATATTGACAAGAGGAAAGGTAACAAAATTAAAAGAAATTGACTATGCCTATGATTAGATATGGATAGACGCTTGATATTAAAAAAAGGAAAAAGCACTCATAGAGAAAATGAATCTGCAAAGGAAAAGGAAATTATCATCTCAAGAGTTAATGTTTCGTTTTGACAGAAAGCAACGGAAAATGCCTACTGCTTATATGTTAATGCTCACTTCAGGTTCATTGCTCAATGTAAAAGGAAACAAAATCTATTATTTCATCTGTCAAAAGAATTTTCCACTATAATGAAAAGATCTATCAGAGATGATATCCCCAAATTAAATGTATAGCGTTCAATATAGATTTTACTTCTCTTATATTTCATCCGAGATCATGTTACATTTACTCTAACCTTGTAGACTATCAGTTACTAGGTGGGGCAGAGTCGATGCTCATGAGAATTATTCATCTTCCTTTCAATGATGGTTCATTAAGTATAACTTTTGAAAATTCACACTATCTGACTCTAAGCTCTGGGGACTTGAGATCAATTTATATTTATCTAAGAACGGTTGAAGGGGAAAAATTCAAATCTTTGTTGGTCATTTAGTGATAAAACTACACATAAGGAGTAAACATTAAAATATAATTAAAAATGTTGAATGGACCACGCGTGTTTAAAGGGTTAAGAGCCCAGAGGAGACATGACCTGGAATCCTTCTTCTCTTCCCTATTCAGAAATGCAGCACCATATCTCAAGGGTGGTGTTCGTTATCTAGGAAAGAAGGCTATTTCAGCCGGTTTTGATACTGTTCAGGATATTGTGCATCGAAAAAGTGCGAAGCAAGCTCTGAGAGACCAGCTGTGAAGTGTAAACAATAATATCACTAAAGATACTAGACAGTATATTATAAGAAAATTAAAATCTGAGAGGGGTGATGAAATGAAATCAGAAAAAATAGGTGAAATAAATAAGCAAAAATGGATAAATAAGAAGTTGAAGAATAAAAGAAAGTTTCAAATAGATGATGATGAGGCTGTGGATGTTTTTTGCTCATAATATAAGCCATCAGACATTTCATAGATGTTCTCATAAAGATATCAACGGCTGTAAATCTTACACGTGTAAAGTGAATGCTCTTCATCCAACAAGTGATATCTGTTCTAAGACAGAACTCGATTTCTTTACTGTTCCACCAACCCAAACATCCATCGTTGAAAGCAATTATCAGTCTTACTCTCCCCTCAGCAATATCTCTTCCGACCTCCCACCGGTTAAATATTCTGTATCTTGTAACGGACAGTATTATCTAGACCAGGGGTCGGGTAACTTTTTTGGGTGTTACCCCAAAAGAATTTGTAGTAAAATGAATTTACCCCTGACTTTGAAGTATTCTGGGGGATAAACCAATTTACGTATATAAATCCTGGATAATAAAGGGACGAAAAATTTATATTAGGATAATGTTTAATTTTTTATTTCATCTATCATTAGGAAATAAAAGTCCGTCTTTTTGGCATGGAAATAGCACACAAGACAAAATTGTAGGAAATTATATATTTATAAACAGAAATAAAACAGTCACTTTTTAGCATTACATGGAACACAAGCAAAATTATTGACTATGTCACTATCATGTATTTAAAATTCGTACAAAAACAATATAGGAAAATGTTATTGAATCCACTATTATGGGGAAAAAATGTTTACCCTTTCTGTCATGAGAATGGTACACAAATAAAACTAATGAAAAAATTATTGAAAACTTGAATATATCAGCTCCTTCAGGCTTTGGAAAAATGATACTGTTTCATCTTTGATACAACAATTTCAATATCAGGGATTTTTTATGTCACTGCTACTTTGATGCTGTATTCAGGATCCAACCGGTTTCTGTATTTCGTTTTTCGATTTACAAGGGTAGAAAACGTTGTTCGCAAAGGTAGGTTGTTCTAAATGTGCAGTTTTATAGGCCATTGCAGCTTTTGACATCAAAAAACTTGAGAGGTCATCCTTGGTCTCAAATTCCATGCTTGTTTCACTGTTAGAACGCAGTTTAATAAGCTCTTCTGCCAATCCTTCAGGCTCTCCAGGCAAATCAACCAGTTCACATTTGAATAGATTTACAACCCAGCTGACAGTATGTGAATCAAACTCTGGAAAGTAGTCACAGAACATATTCCTAAGTTTGGTCAGGCGTCTTGTGACTGATTCCTTCATGTCACTAAGACTGTAGTCTTCACATTCTTCCAAAAACTCTGCCAGGTTTGGAAAGAAAGCAATCTTATTGGCATTTACTTTTTGGTTCCAAAACTGAAGCTTTGATACAAATGCTAAAATTTTTTACCTTGCTAAGGTGAGATTGATTTTCTTTCCTTGTAATTCCTTGTTAAGCGCATTTACATGCCCAAAAATGTCAGCTAAGTATACAAGAAGAGCTAGCCAGGTTGATTTTCTGAACTTCTCTGCAAGTGTGTGTTTTAGATCAGTCAGAAATATTTCAAGTTCGGTTTTAACAGCCCACACTCTATTCAGGACATTTTCATGTGAAAGCCACCTCGCTTCCGTTTGGAAAAGAAGGGTTGAATATTCAGCCTTTCCATCCTCACATAAATCACGAAACATCCTCGTGTTTAGTGCATGACCTTTTACAACATTGACAATCTTAATTACATCATTCAACACAGCTTCCACTTCTGGTTCCAAATCCTTCACAACTAATGCCTGGCGATGTATCATACAATGGATGACCTGAATATTTGGATTCTGTTGTTTGGCCCAAGCCACAAAACCAGTGACGTGACCAAGCATGGCAGTAGCTCCATCAACTGATACTGCAATACAATCTTCCCACTTTAAATCAACACTTTGTTTTTTTAATTATGCATCAACCTTATTGTACACATCAATACCACGAGTTCTCAACTCAAGAGGAGAACATAGCAACATTTCTTCTTCAATTTCATCAGAATCCCTATAGCGAACGTATACCTTCAGCTGCGAATTGCTACTGACATCTGTAGTCTCATCAAGTTGAATGGCAAACTCTTTACTCTTTTTTTACTGAAGAAATCACTTGTTCTCTCACATTTTCTGCCAAGATGGAAATTCTGTCTTTAATAACTCTTGCGGACAAAGGCACTGTATTCAGTTGTTTAGCCACTTTCTGCCAATTTCATAGCTGCCTGTTTGATTAGGTCTTCACCAATAGTATGTGCTTTGTTGTTTCGAGCAACCAACCATGCCACTTCAAAACTAGCTATTGCTGCTGAACGTTGGTCAAACGTTACACTCTTGTTATTTTCCAATCTCTGTCTCTTAACTGTTTTTTCCAGATTCTCAAAGTATTCCCGGGGTTTGCAAGATAGATGTGAATGAACCTTGTCCAAGTGTTTCTTCAGTTGATTCTTTTTTGAAAGAATCGGCAGTCAGTACCTTCATACAAACGACACATTGAGGTTTCATTTGTCCTTTGTCCTCTATTTCTGTGAAGCCATAATTAAGAAACTCTGCCTGATATGTCCTTTTCCTTGCTGATGCCATCTGAAAATGAAAGACAAATCTATCACATTTTTAAGTTCTTTTGACTTCTATTTTTGAAAACTAAAAAATTATTTAGTGACGAATTTAAGAGTTTAAATTAAAATTTTAAAATAACATAACACAAAATCAAACCTAAACTAAACAGCTGATGGGACAATTAAGCCCCTTGCAAATGAACTAAAATATCCTAAAGTCTAAACTAATCTTATATTTATATATTTAACTTTTGTTGAATTTTAATCACAAAAGTCTATACAGAAACGTAAATATTATAAGTTATATCATAACTCACCGTATTTAAATAATTATTATATCACTTGATCAGCTCTTCTAATTCATCAACTACTCTGAAATAGGCCTGTTCAAAAACATGGCAAAATGCCACTTAATTAGGAGAAATGTTGCTAGATTTTACCGAAAAATAGAAGAAAGGCTCCTCGATGCATTCTTTTTCTCCAGCTATCATATTCGTTTTCCTCACTGAGCACATCCACATCCATTACCCCCTAATTTTTCTAAATTACCCCATTTGAGGTAATTTACCCCTGTTCCCCGAACACTTATCTAGACCCTAGTGATTTTGAGTTTTATATTGAGGCAAGAATTGTGAAGTCAAACGGAAGTCAACTTCTAGATGAGGAGAATGTTGATCCTGAAAATAATGTTCTTCACACTTTGTTCAGCAATGTGGATATTTATTTAAATGAAACATCTGTAAATTCGATTGGAAATAATTACCCCTATTTTGCATATTTAGAGACCATGTTGAACTATACTGAAGAAGAAAAATCTATTAGGTTGAGGAATAAGTTCTTGCGTTTTTTTTTAAATTTTGTGTTGATTTAAGTTTTGTTGACGTGATTTGTGCACATATTAAGAAACAATAATAAATAATGGGATCAAAATTGGGAAAGGTTAGGCTACGTCTCTTAACAGCGTAGACTTTTAGGCTTTTGCTTAGGCTACGTCTTGAAGTTGAATAATAAGTCATTAAGGTATATTTAAAAGTTGTGTTAATTTAATTTTTGTTCCTGTACCCTCAAAATGGAATGTGAAGTTGAAAGAGAGGCGCATTTTCGACCCTTGTTGTTATTCATTTTCAATCAAGACGTGAACAATGCAAACGCAGCCAAAGCTCGTCGCGATATTGGTGCTGTGTACGGAGAAATTTCTTTATCAGAAAGGACAGCTCAATGGTTGTTTTTACGTTTCAAAAACGGTCATTTCAATCTTAATGACGAAGAACGTTCTGGTTGCCCCATTAAGTTGGATGAAGATCGATTGAACGACCTTCTTCATGAAAATCCTCGTCACTCGACTAGAGAATTGGCTATACAATTGGCGTGTGATCATAAAACTGTAGTGACTCACCTTCATTCGATGGGGAAAGTTAAAAAATTCGGCGCATGGGTTCCGCACGCTTTGAGTGAAAGCAACAAACTTCAACGCTCCACGATTGCCGCAGGTTTGCTTGCTCGTCACAAGGCTACTCGTGGATATAAGGACAAATTTCTTCCCTGCATCATCACTGGCGACGAAAAGTGGTGTGTTTATGTCAGCATGAACCATCGCAAACAATGGCTTAGCCCCAATAAAAAAAACACTTTCGCGAGTAAAGCAAGGAATTTATCCACGAAAGACGATGCTGTGTGTGTAGGGGGATTGTGAAGGCATAATTCTTTATGAGCTCCTTGCGAACAACGAGTTTGTCAATGCAGAACTCTTCGTTCAACAAATGTATCGACTCGCCAAAGCTATTCGTGAAAAGCGACCTCATCGACGTTATGGAGTCCTTCTGCAACACGACAATGCTCGTCCTCACATTGCCAATATGACAAAAGACGCCATCCAAACACTTAATTTGTAAATCCTGTTGCCTCTTCCATATTCGTCAGACTTAGCTCCATCGGATTTCGATCTGTTCCAATAGCTCTTCAACAATTTGCGCGGCGTTTCGTTGAATCCTGATGTGGAATTAAGAACCCGGTTAGACGAATTCTTTGAGTCAAAATCCAGAGCTTTTTTATTGCAGAGGCATCGAAAAACTAGTTGAACGTTGGGGAAAAGTCGTAAATAACAACAGAGAAACATTATTGATTAAATTGCATATTGTTATCAATTAAAAATGAAGTTTTCTAAAATTGTTAATGGTAATGAATAAATTTGATAAGACCACAAGAACATATTCATTAACCAAAAACTTTTCTTTCCACTACAGGATTTTCCTCTAGTATAGAAAGTATAGAAAAGAAATATAGCAGATCTCAGAAAAAACTAATTAAAGTATTTGGAAAACTACACGCCGATTCTTTCTCACAACATAAGCTGTTAATTAATGGAGTCTCAATAAAGATAGAGTTATCCAGAGCACCACATTCATTTACACTACTTAGAAGCCAGACCGGTTTGGAATCTAAAATAGAATTATTAGAGGGTTTTCTTTTCATTAGAAAAGTCCATCTTTCAGCATCAGCTTATCAAGAGGTGGAAAATAGGTTGCTTACATCAAACGCTAAGTACCCTATCACACAAGTTCGCTTGTGAACTTGTGTGTAGTAATTAGGGTAGTAACTTACTTCAATGAATTCTTAGCACTTTCAGTCTTTTTCCTGTCAGGTTTCGAGCAGCAAACATGCCTAAGGGGGCCACTAAACCCGCCTATATCCAAAATCTAATTGTTCAGCTATGTCAAGAGGATCATCTATCCATCATAGTTATAGCTGAAAGGCTTAAACGCCCCCAAAGTATGCTACATAATATTATATCCCTTAACAATGCCACAGGCTCATTTATCAGTGGAATTATACTGGTAGGTTTAGGAAAACCTCACAAAGAGTGGACTGATAGAAGACAGCTGCCAGCATTTCCTGAGAAATAAAAGAAACTCTGGACCTTTGTGGTCCCAGGAAGACAGTATCACGCCACCTGTCGAAAGATCTCTAAGACATTGATCAGCCCTAAGAACATGAGTTCTAAAGTATCCTTCGCCACTAACAAGGTTTTATGGACAGAAGACTAATGGTCCAAAGTACACTTCAGCGATGAATCGAAGTATAATTTGTTTTGTTAGGATGGTAGAGGTTCGTCTGTCGAAAACCTGGCTAAAGATTATCCGTGAACTACGTTGAAGTTTGGTAGAAGAAGCATTATGTTGTGAGGCATAATTTCCCGGAAGGTGCTGCCCCACTTGTCCACTTTCAGGGCAGAGTGAATGCACAAAAGTATAAAGAACCGCTGCAAGCACATCCTGCGCCCCATATGAGAAGCGCCTCTGCCCAACCTAACATTTTTATGTAGGATAATGCACTTTGCCACACGGCAAAGTGGGTAAAGAACTTTCATTGATCGGCTTTATCAGAGCCAGGCCCTCAATTCGATCGAGAATTTGTGGAAGACGCTAGAAGAAAGAAATAAAGGGAGAAACCCAAGCACTCTAGAGGACTTTGTTAAATATTACTAGAAGAAGGAGAAAAATAACACGGAAAGAATGACTTCGGTTACTGCGCTCATGTGGTAGAAGATAATTGACAGTAAATGTCTACATCTCAAATACTAAAATATTGTAACAACCAAAACTTTGTTAAGTACTGTATATAATTGTACCTTGTCATCTTCTTCTGTTATGATATCTGTCAGGATCATTTTAAAACTGTTTTTGCAATAAAAATTTTCTTTTGCACGTAACTTGTAGTTTCATTCATCTTAACATGTATAATATTCATGTACAATTTCTAGCCATGAATTTACTTACCATGATTTTCTTTCAAGCTACTATTAGTTTTATAATAGAAACCTAAATATCTGAATCGTTATGGCCAGTAAAATATATATATATATATATATATATATATATATATATATATATATATATATATATATATATATATATATATATATATATCAATCTTCAATGAACGCGATAGAATGATGAAACGAATCCAGCAAACCACAAGAAACAGAAAAACAAGATAATTCTTCTTCGGAAATGTCATTTCCTAATTCGCAAAAATTCCTTACAGGGGTGAGATTCGAACCGTGCATACTGAGGCAGCAAGCAACCGTGTTGATCTCAATTAAACTGTCACTTAGACCACTCGGCTAAGCGGAAGACAAAAAATCTTCCGAATAAACAAGCTTTTAAGGTACGCTAGGCAAGGTCGATCTAGACTATTAAAGAGAGAGAAATTAATAGGGAATTAAAAGGACAAAGGAGAGTTGAGGTAAACTAGGGGCGAACATACAATGTATAAATTTTTCATGACCGCGAAACTCACATGAATCTTGATATATAAGAGATGTATTTAAAGGACCAAGGAAATGAAAACTGGTATTACAACCCCAAAAAACGCTAATGAAAATATTACGTGAACCATTGAAAACTTAAGAAAGAAAATGGGAGATAAAGAAACCAAGAAAATAGGGAAAACTATTTTTAGCCTTTATATGAAAAGGAATAAAGGAGTTGGATTCGAACCTGCCATCAAGCGCTCATCGATATATATATATATATATATATATATATATATATATATATATATATATAAACAAAGAAGGAGCAGCTACAGGATCTGCGGGTGATTATACAACCACCACAGGGCTATGCCATTTTTATTTTCTGTCTTTCAAATAAAATTTGAAGACAGAAAGAAAGATGAAGAAACCTTGTGTAGCTGACTATAAATACATAGTGTAGAAGAGGAATAAGAATTGGACGCGAATGAGCAACTGAGACAAGAAACCGGAGTTTTTTTAAAGGCAAGAGAGAGGGACATTAGAAGAATCCAGAATGATAGGGAGCAGAGGGCGGCACAGTGAAGGCGATCCTTTACCAAGAAGACAGAAATAACGCGAGGGGACAAAAGTTTTGATTCCTGGCCGGGACTCGACCCCAGGTCAGCTGATTGCCGGCCAGATGCTTTACCGCTAAGCTACCAGGCACAGTAACTATATTGTCCCTCCAATTTCCCTCTCTCTTGCCTTTAAAAAAATTCTGGTTTCTTGTCTCATTTTCTCATTAGCGTCCAATTCTTATTCCTCTTGTACTTTATGTATTTATAGTCAGCTACACAAGTTTTCTGCATGTTTCTTTCTGTCTTCAAATTTTATTTGAAAGACAGAAAATGAAAATGGCATAGCCCTGTGGTGGTTGTATAATAACCCGCAGATCTTGTAGTTTCTCCTTCTTTATATGTGTCATGGACAGTGAGCCTTTAAATTGTGAGCAGGTAAGAGGATGTGGTATAAAACTTCCTTTGAAGTTCCTAGCTTAGGGAGATACTGGGTTTGATGGAGGAACGCTCTGGGCGGAATATAGTTACTGTGCCTGGTAGCTTAGCGGTAAAGCATCTACAAGAATGAAATTTATTTAACCTTCTGCTCTAAACTGTATACTCGAAAGGTGACTCCGTTTTTGAAAATCATTTTTTTATCTACTTTATAATCGCTTCAACGGCGAGTTTGCCTTTTATAAAGGTAATGAATGGGATTCTTAGTTGTCTAACATATAGGATCGAATTTCTGCCTATCAGGAAAATGACCCTCGGCTATAATTCAGATAATATAAAGAGCACAATATATAAGCTAATAATGGAATTATATGAATGATAAAAAGATATAAAACTATGTTTTAAAAGAATATTATAAATTTATATTAAATTAAAAATTATTATTCCAACTTCGTTTACCTTCAGATAAAATCTCAAGGAAAATCTAATTATAAGCAAATGGCGTTAAAAGGATGATTTTTTATTGCTGGATAGGCAGTTTAATCAGTCATTCGAAAGACGTATTCGAAGTGTCAAAAGATAAGTTGATGAGGCCGTTATTTGGAAAATGCCATGTATATATATATATATATATATATATATATATATATATATATATATATATATATATATATATATAAATATTAGAATGGTTCTTATTTTTCCATTTTCGAAATCTCTACCTCTCACCCCTTCAATCTCTTCCATTTCATGAAAAAAAACGAAGGAGGCCAAATTTGATTGAGATTGGATTAGGTTTAGGGTGTGCTCAAAGAAACAAATTTTGCTCCTAACTGCCATAATGAGAAAAAATACAGTGGTGATTATTGTTAACTTAACCTCACAACCTTATCAACATTACATTTCACCCGTTACAGTACTGGACAGTGGACACTAGTTAATAGCAGAATATAGAACACCCTAAACAGTTATAATACTGATTAAAACAAAACTAGGACACTGCTGTTCAAATGTGAAATTGAAATATCAAAATAAAGTCTGATATGGCAGATCTTCCCTGCAGTACGACGAGTCCTTCAACAACAGTACTCTTGAGGGTCTCTGGAAACAGCTTTCGGTGCTCTCTGACGACTTGCATAATGAACTCTGTCTGTTCTTCAGTTTTTGACAGGAGTCCATTATACTCCTAAATAAGCGTCATGCCTCTCTCTGCCGCCTCAATAGTTACAGTCATGCTATTCGCAATCTTCCAACAGCTCCTAGTAATCCACCAGAAGATGAACTTCCTTCTGTTATTGTGAGCAGAACTCAATGATATTGACTTTCATATTCGTCAAAGCATTGGCAGCATCAGCGTCATTGTTTCCTGGTTTGTATTCAGCCAAGGACATTTAATGTCAGTGACTCTTGAATCTCTTTGAGATACCAAAGTCAGTACCGGATGATGGACCCATGGTGATGAGAAAAACCTCTTCCAGCAGTATCTCGTGAATATGATGGCGACATGCTAAGTGAGGCAGGTTTTTCCCCATCATCTGCTGAAAAAAAATGCTTGTGTTGCTCGAAGTTATGTCGAAGCAAATGTAACGAATCCAGTTCTCCAAACCTCAATCTGCCACCAATTCAGATATTGCTTCCGCCATTGCTTGAACAGTTCCAGCTGGTAGCTTGGGTACGCAAAACAACTGTTCAACGCCTTTTACAGACAAAATGATGGGGAGCCAGTGCACTTTATCGTCTCCTGCTAGTTTAATCGTCAGTTTTCCGTCCCAATGAAGTGTTAAGGGATGTTAGCAAGAAAATTCCTGCTTGAGATCTGCGGAGCAATCCTTATGGCGTTGCTGACGAGCACGGAGGAAGAAGATTTTGAAGTCGTCAAGCAGTTGACCAGAAGCATGGAGCACAGCAGAGAGAGTGTGTACCGCGTGATGATCAGTGGTCTTGGTTCGATCCAGGACTGAAAGGACGTCTGAATTCAGAATGCTCTTCTTTCCTTATTTACCTTCCCCGCTGTGCTTGGCCCTGCTTCTGCAGTGGCTCCTTCTGTCTTACCTTCTCTGGCTGAGAAGCTACAGGAGATGATCCTCCAGGGTGACACTTATCTCATACTGACAAGCTTCGTCCTGCTGCTTTGAAATCCCCCGAAGCTTCTTTGATTTCTCCTTTTCCTTATTTGCCAGCTTAATGTCAACTCCTGCCATGCTTCCTACCCTCCCATTTAAATCCTTCGCCCCTTATTCTTCTTCAAGGCTTCCCATTCTGACACAGGGCCTTCGAGTTTCTTCACAATATGGTAAAAAGGCCGAATGAGAATGCGGGCCTTTTCCCAGAACCTTTCGACCTCCTCCAAAGTCTGCACTGTTGCTTTATGCTTTACCATTCCTTTTTCCCTCATGCGATGCAGATATACTCGAAGTACGTCGCCTTTGGATGGAAGCTTGCAGCCCGACAAAGACTCCTTCTTGTTTCCCAGCAAATATACTTTGTCCTGTTTCCGCAGATTAGTCATCTTATATCTGAAAAAGAGAAGTGTTTATTATTTAACCTGATAGGGACCACCTATTTTGATCCACTCTCGCCTGGAAAAATTTGACTTTTAACCTCTTATAATTAAAAAATCTATTAAAACAGCATACTTTTTCCATATTGCTTGTGTGAAACAGCGTTGGAAAGAGTTAAAAAATGTTTATGGTTTTATCTAGGGGGACATTGTGACCAAATGTGAGCCATGTCAAATGTTTTCTATATCATAAATCCATAAAAATATTACTTATTTTGATTTCAAAAGTTAAAACTGAGTAGACATGGCCCTCCTGAAGATATACATACTTCACAGCAGACACTTACCATCTACTACAGTAATTGTCCAACAGGCTAACTCAATGTGTGTAATCATTAAAGCTCTATGTTGCAGCATATTGGATTAGTGGAGTTTTTCTTATGTCTAAGTGCTATAAAATGTCTCTGTAAGGGAAAGGGACGCCAAGAAGAATACCCTCTTCATTAGTTTCTTGAATTCCTTCCATCCCTATGTCTCCTAAGTATAACTCCACGTGGAGTAAGTTCTGTATCCAAGGAGAAAAATAAAAGAAAAAAGAATTTGAATATCGGTCAGCGCCCCACAGGTGTACTTTAGTTGGGCGCTAAAAGCTTTTACCTTGCCGATGAAATGCTAATCTCCGTAGTCGGGAAAAGGATAGCCGAATGTTCCCATCCTCATAGTTGAAGACGATTAAGCCCTGTGTCGGGCGACAAATGCTAATCCCTCTAGGCGCGGGAAGCTTTCTCAAAGACGTATGTGCCTTCCAGCGATCGAGCACCATAATAATTGCCATCATATAAATACCCTGGGTTTTTCGAAGATGTAGAGATTGAGTTTGAGACTTCGTCGCCTTCGGTTCAGATCGTCTGTCTGTTTCCCCAAGTCCATGGTATTCGGGTATACCATCGAGGTTAAGTCTCAAGAGGCAGATCCATCTCCTTTGTGAAGGCGTACTCTGTTCATAGCAAGCCTCGAATCATCGTTTCGTCTCCAAAGGACTGGCCGAGATTCCTCTCTTCTCATCTGGAACCCCCCTAAATGATCTCCAGTTTCCCGTGTGAGATTTTGCGCCGAGCCACGTCAGAGTCTCGATTTTTGGAGGTTGCACTTCTCTGGAGCAGAAGTGCCATCGTCCTTCTTCGAGGAGGATCATGAGCTCGTCTTCTGGTTCCCCCATCCCTTCATCCTCGTCACCCTTAGGATATTCGGCCAAGAATCACGACCATTTTCCCTCCCCATTCCCCCGCGCCGTCTCGCTAAAGGAGTCCCCTTCTTCAAGGACTCTCTTTAAGGTAAAACGACCCCTGATTACATCTCCCTTTAATCGACCCGCTTTCCGACTTTTAAATATTCGTTCTGTATAACTGATTTATAGCATGACATTTTTAAAGCTAATTAACAAGTAATTAACGTTACCTGATTGCCAATTTTCTAGTCTGTTAGTATTATCCTTATTTACATTTCCTATATTTCCCGTATGTATATATATTTTAACTAGTGACTTATTAAAATTATATTTTTAGTTTTCACTCTTTAAATATATCCTTCAACTGCAACTTGGTAAACTCATTAAATGCTATCGGCCCCTGTATTAAAATCGCAATCTTATACTTCGTAATCAACGCATTACTTTTACGAAGCGAACGTACTTGTACGTAGCGAAGGACGCGTACGTATATTAGAGGGTATATGTGTATATAACGATATATATATAAATATATATATTCTCAAGGCTTTTATCTTTTTCCTCCCAACCAATAGATACATATATGTATATATAGACCTATAGTTTCGGGAGGTGACCTATTCCTCGACAGTCTCACTAATATGACAAATAGGCCATCTGCAATAATGTCATAAATAAGGTATTTTTTCAAAACTATGAGTAGTATACTGTAGAAAATTGCCTTACTATATAACTTTCAAATCGAGTCTCTGGAGCTCAGGATTGCCAAATATTTAAAAAACCGGCCAAAACCCGCGGACATCCGGCACGGCTGAAACTTCCAATGTATTTAAAAACACCTGTGCTTTTCTGATTATGCGGGACACTCTTTTGTCCCTCTCACTGGAGAGGCAGCTTTGATTTTATCAATAAATAAGCCAAATATCTTTTATTTTACATAGAAAACAACATGGCCAAAACCTGCGGAAAGGCATAAAAAAACACTTCTGCATTGAGCACACTCTAAATGATAACACAGGGGAACAATTTTAATCATATTTTCTGGTGACTTAGAATTATCTTCAAATTTTAATTCGTTTTTACATGCTGATTTCAAATAAAAAATCAATCTTTGCCTACATGCTATAGTTATTCTGTAATTTATATTTTCTCATTTCCCCGAAAACTGCCCCCCGGACTCACAGAGAGGGTGCTTGTAGAAAGCAAAATATTGACATTATTGTTTATTTTTTAAAGTCTCATGTTAGAGGGATGGCTTCGTCAAGATGAAATTGCGTTCATGATCCAGCCACCTCCTGCCCCATATGTGGCTGTTATATGCTAGTTCGTCAAAGGAGCAATATATCAAACTTTGTGATCCGCACTTATGAGGCATATGGGCCCCACATGCTCTTTGCCATAGTTGTGTGGAACATCTTCGTAAGTGGACGAAAGGAAAGAAAAATAGTCTTTCTTTTGGAATCCCCATGGTTTGGCGAGAGCCAAAAGATCATTTATCAGATTGTTATTTCTATCTGGTGAACACTAAAGGGATTGGCAAGAAAAATCGGCACAAGATCGACTATCCCAACATTCCTACGGCGATCCGGCCAGTACCTCATTCTGACTCTTTACCAGTAAGATTTTTAGTGGATATGCTTCCTCCGAGAATGAAAAAGATGTATCTGATATGGACGTCCACGGAATGGATTCAGAGTCTGCAGATTCATCATCAGATGCTAAACAGTCATTATCTCCTCACTGTTTCAATCAAGAGGATTTGAATGACTTGATACGTGATTTGGCGCTCTCCAAGAAAGCTGCAGAACTTTTAGCCTCCATTTGAGCGAAAGACATATGCTTGACAGGTCAGTACTGGTATCATATTAGCGAACAAGGGAGAGTACATTTGTTAAGTATTTCTCTGAGGACAAACCATTTGTTTACTGCCACGATATTCCTGGTTTGTTTAAAGAGTTGGGACTTGGCTCGGCACCTATAGCCCTGCTAAGTGGAAACTGTTTTTAGATAGCTCCAAGCGTAGCCTCAAATGTGTCCTTTTGCATAATGGCAATGACTTTTGTGCAGTTCCTCTCGGTCACTCTGTCTATCCATCTGCGGGAAACTCACGATGACATAAGAATGGTCATTGATTTACTTGAGTACCATGAACACAATGGATCATATGTGTAGACCTTAAGATGGTTAACTTCCTCATTAGCCACCATAAGGGATATACAAAGTTTCCATGCTATATCTGTATATGAAACAGTCGAGCCCGTGGCAAACACTGGTCCCAAAAGATTGGCCAGTTTGAGAAACTTTGGAAGCAGGAATGCCAAACAATGTTAATGAGCCAATCGTAAGTCGAGAGAAGATCGTTTTCCCTCCATTTCATCTCAAACTGGAGTTGATGAAGCAGTATGTCAAGGCGTTGAGCACTCACCATGATTGTTTTTAGTACATAGTATCAGCGTTCCTGCTTTGCCATAGAAAAAATAAAAGCAGGAGTATTTGATGGTCCCCAAATCCGAAGAACTCTGAGTGGCTCTAGATTCGTGAACACCATTAATGAATAAGAGAAGGCACCTTGGCTCTCATTTTCTGCCGTTGTTCGTAACTTCTAGGGAAACAAAAAAGCGTATAACTACGGGTTCTGGTTACTAATATGTTTTTAGAATATCGTGATCTGGGATTCAACACGAGTGTAAAGCTACATTTCCTAAATAGTCACCTCGACCGATTCCCAGAGAATCTGGGAGCCGTGAGCGACAAACAAGTGGAACGCTTCCAACAGGATTTGATGACGACTGAAGAGCGCTACCAAGTTCACTTGAATAGACACATGATGGCAGACTACTGCTGGACGATTAGAAGGGATCAGCCAGAGAAGACTTACAAGAGATAGAGTTACAAACGCAAATTTTTGCCCGATTGAAATCAAGAAGGGGTCCTCCAGCCTGATGTACGGTCATTAATAAATTAGCATCTATTCGATTACAGTATTTATAATCCTAATGTGTAATTCAAGTTTCTTCTCATATGCAATAAAATATTTGTGCAAAAAAACCTGCTTTACTATAAATAATGCAAAAGGATGATTCAAAATTACTTCAGGGCATGATGATAGGCGTGATAAAATTAAAATTATTGTATAATATTAGTTATTGATATTTCTAAAATTCTGCAGCATTTAGAGAGAATCTGATTCCAGATTTGAATTCAGTATGCTCGAATTAGGTAGGAAAGTCTACTTCTGCCAATTAACCAAATATATTGTTCCCCAGTGTAATATATCAGGGTGATATAATTTAGCATATATTAATTACTATCAGTAGAGAAATAAATAAGAGGGTGAGTGGTTGATATTTCCTAAAAGAAAATTAACATACAAATATGAACTACCCTAAATTATATATATATATATATATATATATATATATATGCAAAAAAATCCACAGGAAAATGAAAGGCGGATTCCAATTACTTTCGAACTTGTTCAGTTCATTATCAGTTCCTTGATAATGAACTGAACAATTTCGAAAGTATTTGGAATCAGCCTTGCATTTTCCTGTTAGATTTTTTGCCTTTATTGCTCTACTCACGCGCTACTATATTTGTTTCTCATATATATATATATATATATATATATATATATATATAATCATTTTTATCATAGGCCCTCATCATGTACTTTACATCTTTGGGGTTGCTTGCTCGCCAGGCTCCTACCTCCACAGAGCGTCTATTTTATTTCTCTCATTTTCACTTTCCTAACTTCATAACTCCTTTTACAGATCTCTATAAATAACACCTCTTTCTCTTTTTCCCTTTAGCATTTAAACAATTCCTTACACTTCAGCATTTAATTCTATCAAGGCTTTCAAATATGCAGGATGTAAATTGATAATTGATGTTACAAATAAATTGCATTCCAGTAAACATTTTATGCAATATTTGGACACCTTTTAATACTACTAAGCGTCTTTGTTTTATTTTGTACAAGGTGGTCAGAAAATCTTGTCAGCCCCTGTAAATATTAATTTAATTTTCTATTTCAGGTGACCAGAGCATGTGTTTGATATTATTTTATTGTTCCTCTATTGTTCTTATTATTTTACGGGGTGATAAGACTTTCGGGCCACCCTGTAAATTTACACATTATTGTATTTAATATTTCTTATATAAGCCTCTGGAAAACTAAATTTTTGTTGCATTTTTCTTTGACTTGTACTTGTTAATTTGGGTGTGTTGATTCAAATCTAAAGTCAGATTTTGTCTATAAGCTACAGATTTTTTGCAATTCAGCTTTTTCTTTTTTTTTTAATATTCTGACATCTTTTGCATAGTATATTCTATATAAATAATTTATTGTTATGTTATCTTAAAATTTGGCTTGAAGCAACCTTTAAGACAAATAATCTAGATTTTTTTCTCAACAGCGTGTATATTCATCAAAATGCGTACTAGAATTTGAATTAGAGGCAAAATAAATTAAATATGAAACATAAAATTATGTATTACTACTAATCAAATTTAAAGCCTGTTCCATTTCATTCAGATATTAGTTTGTGCAGATGCGATTAATAAGACTGATGAAATAAAAAAAAGCTTAAATTGCCCCTATTATGGCAAGAAGTTACACCTGTAGCTCTTGCGTTTGAAGACTTTTTCGGAGTATGCGTTTGAAGACTTTGTCAGAGTATCTCATTTGATACTCCAGCAGTACTCTGCCATCATATGTCTGTGCCATCGCCCTTAATAGAGCTCTCCCATCGTCCTGAGGTCGTGGTGGAAGCACCCTCCCTTTTAATCACCGACGGTTTCAAGGTTCTGGGGGAAATCATGAAGGTTAATATTCAGGAAATGAAGCCTAACAATCTTGTTGCAGCCAAGATCACGAAAGGTTAAAACCATTCTAGCAAACAAATCCTCATAGTTATCGAGGTTTTTTGTTACGCTGTCTTATCATTGTTTTTCATCTTTCTGACAATTCCTCATCACGTACTATGACACGAATTTGAGGTCCTTCAAATACCCTTCTTTACTTTCTCAAGAGACAAGAAAGGCATAAACTATATATTGAAAGCATTTCCTTCAGTACTCAATGCCTTCACAAACTGCTTTATCAAGTCTAGTTTAAGATGGACTGTGTGAAAAATAATTTTCTCTCGACTGACGACCAGGTCATTTACAATGTCATGGCTGCTTCCAGAGTTTTATGGATGGGCCATTTCTTCTGGGTCTAGTGTTTGTCTCGAGCTTGACTGTCCCCCATGCTAATATAGCTTGGGAACTTGGTGACACCTTTCTGTTAACTAATTTTAGGTCAACGCAAATGATCGAGTTGTGCTCTTAATATTTGAATAAGTCAATAACCATATTTATGTCGTCATAGGTTTCTCGCAAATACACCGAGGGACTAACTGGGACTGCACCAAAAACATTGCCAATTATGCAAGAGAACTCACTTGAGGCTCTACTTAGAACTATCCCCAAACAATCTATATTCTGTAAGGTTATACGAGGTAACACCTAACTGTGCTAAAATATGTACCTATGATATTATGGCAGTAATTAAATTGCTTGTCTTCGGGAGCAAATGTTCTAAAATATTAGACATTTGCAGGGCTCTCAAGAACGTATTTTTCATATAGCTTGGAAGCTAATAGCTAACTGTTTACTTGGAGGGTGTGAAATGAGTCTTCGCAATCTGCAACCATTTTCTTGTAACTCTTGATCATATTTACTGCTTTCATCTTCAGAGGAAGTATAACCATTAAAAAACGGTAACTGTAAATTCCTCAAAATGGGATAGGAGATATTATGCCGGTTTTTCTTGGCAACACAATTTTAGTTAATCATGCAAAAAAATACCAGTCAGTTATGTGGTCCTTTGGCTATCGCCAAACCATAATGACTTTAAAAGGTAGATCTTTTCGTTTCCCTTTTCTCCGGTCACGAAGACTTTCCTGGCAATTATTACACAGTCTGTAGAACCAACTTCTTGGCTTAGTCCCCAAGAGGGAAAGTAAAAATAGGTCGTATAGACACAGCGAACAAGATATTACGCTTTGACGAACAAATGTGTAGCAGCCACAGAATGCATTAGGATCATTTATGCATTTATGTCTACTTGAAGAATTCAACATTAGTTCTAGAACAAAACATAAATAGGGTTAATTCCAGAAAAAATCTTAAATTTCAAATAACATAAAACTAAAAATTACAAACAAAAACCGATTTTAGATATGAAGTAGAGTCAGTTGATGGAGGTTGTTTTCCCCCTGAGCATGCAAAATTTCCTCAAGGAAGACACGTACCCTTGTACGGAAAGATTCGGACATAATGGAGGGCTGCTCTATAGGGGTGTGCTTAATGAGTTCTCGGCTTGTTCCATCCTACATTTTTCTAGGAGGCAATGTGTTACATCCCTGTTTTAATCACACAATTTTTTTCCATTACTGCATTTGTTCCACTCACTGAATCGAGGTGAATTTCGAAAGGGCTCTATCCCGATCCCACCTTCAGAGACAGGCTTTACAAAAACCCCGCTTTTTACTTCCATAATATTACCACTCATGTGCGGGCCTCTTCTGGAGGCATTGCTCTCAATGGTGTTTTGCTTTATGTTTTTAGTTAAATATATAAATACCCTCCATACCCTGTGAAACCAGAGCGACTACACGAACTATGGATTAAGTGACCTCATGCCAACCAGGTTGTGTATGTGTGTGTGTGGGGGGGGGGGTCCAGGGTTGGTTTTTACCACCTTTTTGCATGGACCAACGACTATCTCAATGTGGCAAAAATGATAAGATTTTTATCACCGTTTTCGCTCGTTGTAGCGAAGTTTACCACCGATCCTATCTCGTGGTAAAGGGGTTTACCACCTATTTTTACTTTTACTAAAGATTTTATCAGTGATGTCTACTTTTGTAGAGGTTCACCAGCAAACCTCAGTCTTAATAGGGGCTTTTATACTGATATTAAGTATTAACACCGATCTGCAGGTTAAATAGGATTTTGCGAGTGATATTCCCTCTAAAATAGGGGTTTTACCGCCGATTTTAAGTTTTAGTCAGGGTTTTCCACCGATCTCGATTCCTAGTAGGGTTTTTACTACTGATCTCCACTACTGGTAGTGTTTTTACCAACGAATTTGCAGCCTCGGTAGAGGGTTAACTACCGAATCCGCTGCTTTAATAAAAGTTTTACCCCCGTTCTTCACTTTTGGCAGCGGTTTTAACACCGATATGCAGTTTTGGTGGGGATATTACCTCCATTCTGCACTTGGAGGGGAACTACGTGCGGACTGATGTACAGGATTTATAGCGTATGGCAACTGAGTGGAAGTCTCCCCGAATCATGAACTGGATTCCTAACGGGTCTTTTTTACCTCACGATTTACCGGTTATTCCATTTTTTCAAATAATCCTTCTTGTCCGCGATCCTACTCCAATTTTACGGCACTTCTTGTTCGCCCCCTCCCCAATGAAGTTCACTTCCCAACTAGTTGAGGCAATTTTCATGGCAGGTCTCATCGCACGTGAAACGTTGTTAACCCTTATTTGTATGATTAGTCGTTGGATGGGTAGTTGCGTGGAATAAAGCTAAGCATCATTGGTTTTGGTTAGTCGCTGAATTGGACATAATTAGGGTCGGATCGACATTACGACGGTTTTCAAATGGTCTTATGATTAATGTATTTAAACAGTAATCATCGATCATAAAAACTCCTTCGTGGGTTCGCCTGTAGAGTATATGTTATGAGTACTCCCATGGGGGATGCCAGTACGCCACGTATGGGTATATAGATATGACAGTTCCCAAAGGAGATACTCGTACTCGTTTAGAATGACGTCGTTTATTTATATTTATGGAATTGCTTTTATAAAAGTCAATAAACAAATGTAATTTATATAAAAAATCAACCATCTTTGAGTTCAATATCAGCCCCTCCCCGCTTAGCAGACCTGTTTCGCGCTCTCTAGGGGCAGCTCACGAGGTATCATATGCACACAATACAAATACATCCATGGTTGCATACAACACACCAGTGCATTATTGAGTAGGTCTCCAATTAACCTTGTTAGTATTTATTTTCATACTATTAAGAAGGAGGGGGCGGGGGAGGGTCCTCGTAAATTTAAGAGCAAATACTCATTTTTCGCGTTTTTCTGGTGTAAAATTCGAGTAAATATGTCGACGAACCGCACGTATTTAGATGTTTTACTTTATTTAGGTATGTTTCGAATTATTTAGGTATGTTTGGCTTTATTTATAGCAAATCGATCCATTCCAGGAAACAAATGGAGATATTTTTCATCCGTAAGATGATGACCTAATTGGAGGTCGTCTTTGGCGGCTAAGGCGTTGATTTTTGGCCGCACTGCACGACGACGACACGGCCCAATTAATGGTGTTGACATCTTTGCTTAGGCAGAAAGGGGCGCGTTTAGATATATTTAATATTTTATTCAAATGTTTTTTGTTTGTAGATGAATTTCTAGTTCGATAACATATGAATATCTGGTTTGCCATATACATCTTTTTGTGGGACAAGGGAGTTTGCGGACCTCGTGATGTGGTTTAATGCTTATCTTGTTTTTTTTGTTTGTGGGGGGTTATTTAGAAATATTTAAAACGCATCTGATTAATCTCATTATTTCTGGTGAAAAATTATGTACGGGTGCGTCTTATTTTTCTATCTACTGTGAAAACCAAACACTGGGAGGAGATTGATCTTTTGCTAAACTCATTAATCCTATTCAGGAAGATTTGGGCATTAAAGGCCTCCGCTAGGTTATAAAAAGTTTCACGAAGTCATCAACATCAGTAACCGCTCTGCCATACGCAATGGCGGTCCATCTTAAGATTACCCCTCGTCCTGTGTATGTAAAAAACAACCGTCACGTTTTCCTCCCATACACTCCAAACCACATTAAAAATCCCATACCTAAGCCATCACCCATCCTCCATAAAATGTAGGGAAGACAGAAAAGGACAAAAAAGAGAATGGAAAAAGGTTGACTAAATAGAGCATGAGATAAGAAAAAAGAAATTAAAGGTGACGAAGCCCCCTGAAAGTGAACGTGTTTAACCTTAAATATCTGGGGAAGTTCCCTCCCAGAAGTATCAACATCGTCCAAGTACTACAATTCGTACAGCGAGTACAACCTGTCAAAGTACGAACTTTGTTAAAGGGAAGAGTGAAAAGGCGGCACACTCTCCCATCACCAACTACATACACACACACACACACACGCGCGCGCACACACACACACACGCAGACACAACCAAACGCGTTCGCTGCAACACAACGATCAACCAAAAGCATTAGACGTGACCTTGAGGCTTCCCGCGAGGGAGGAAATGAAGGTCGAACGATTAAAACTGGGTCATAAAAATACCTATTTGCAAATACCTCAATAAAAAATACCCACATGCAAATACCTGAATACGAATACCAGGGGACCGCGAGCGCAGTAAATTCGAACTAAATGATCTCACCTCGTTTACCTTCAGAGCTAATCGTTCGACACTCCCTCCCCCTCCTTTTTGCGAGCGAGGGCTGCTCAAGGAAACACCTTTTCAACTCTTCCTGCTCCTCAACCTTACAAGTTGGGTCCCCTTTCAAACCCTCTGGCTATGTATCTATTAAGCAGTGGGGTCTGCTTCCGAGGTAAAGTAAATACTACTGCTGTTGTTACTAATAATAAGAAAAAGAAGAAGAAAAATAAAAAAGAGAACAAGTAGAAGAGAAAATAAGGAAAAGGAAGAGGAAAAAGGAAAGAAAAAAGGGAACTAAGAAGAAAATAAGATAGAGAAGACAAAGGAGAAGAAAATAAGAGGGAGAGTAGGAAGAAGAAATAGAATAAGTGGCAGAAAAGAAGGGAAGGAATAGGAAAATAATAAAAGTAGAAGAAAGAAGACAAATAGAAAAGAAAAAGAAATGAGGAAGAGGACGGAGAATAAAAATAAGATAAAGAATAGGAAAAAAATAAGAAAAAAAGAAAAATGAAAACAAGAAGAATATAAAGAAGAGAAAGGAGTGAAGAAAAGAAGAAAATAAACAAGAGGAAGGAGTAAAGAAAAGAAGAAAAGTAAAAAGAAGAAGAAAAAAATAATAAGAAGAAGTAGAATAGGAAGGAGAAGAGGAAGAATAAAGAAGAAGAAAAAGTAAAAGAAAGAAGAATATAAAGAAGAGGAAGGAGTAAAGAAAAGAAGAAAATAAAGAAGAGGAATGAGTGAAGAAAAGAAGAAATGTAAAAAGAAGAAAAAAATAAGAAGAAGAAGTACAATAGGAAGGAGAAGAGGAAGAATAAAGAAGAAGAAAAAGTATAAGAAAGAAGACGAAAAGGAAAAGAAAGAAAGGTAGACTAAAGTGTGATACATAAGATGAAAGGGAAAAATAAGCAAAGAAGAACAAATAAGATAAAGAATAGGAAGAAAAATAATAAAAAAAAGAATGAAGGCAAGAATAACAAGATACATAAGACGAAGAATAAGAAGATAAATAAGAGGAAGAAAAGGAAGTGAAGAAGAAATAAAGGAAAAGAAGAATAGCATCAGCAGAGTACGATTTAATGAATTATGCGAACATCTCAGTTTGCCGCGCCACAGGTCGCTTCCTACGTTGCGTCCGCGATCAATAATACCCCACGCTCTTCCTGTACCCCGCTCTCCTGTGTGGAGAAATACGTAAAGAAAGTGCTGATGTTAAAGGAAGTGTAAATGTGTGGAAGATATATAGACGTTTATATACCTGCAGGTGTAGGAGACGTGTGGGCAACCCGCGGGAGTTGGGGTTGGAAGGGTACGCCATCCATGAGATGTCAGCTGCAACATGGTTTTCTATGCTAGGCCTCGCACTTCATTTGCGTTGGAGAATAAATTAGTGATGCTACCTATGCATATTCGTTTCGGAAAATGGGGGTGTAGGGGAGAGATTCACACAGAGGCGTTTTGCTCCTGGGTAGGAATCGAACCGGATCCTCAGAGGGATCCGAAACTGGAATCACTTAAGTATGCTCTCCGCCAAGCACCTCGCAGGAACTCTTCCTTCTGCTCAGTTCCTTTCAGGACTCTTTTATAACTTTATCCAGGATACGCAGTCACCCTGGTTTAGACCCAGAATGAAGACAATTTGATTTCATTAAAAAAAAACACAAACCACCGAGAGCACTGATGTCAGAAGGGTTATTAGGAGGTGTGTAAAATATGTGGTGAAATAAAGGGGAGTAAAAATGTGTGAAAGAGCTGAGATATCAAAAATTACTATTGGTGAGCTGGTCTTTGTCAAACAAGAGGCAATTTTAAAAATTCTCGCTGACGTTAAACAATGCGAAATCTTGGACTACTTTGACAATTCCAAGGTCCATTAAAAGGTATGTGTAAAGATGATTTGAGATGGTCAGCAATATGTTTTAAATGTTCGTTTTGCATCCATTTACTAAGCATATTGTTAGTAGGTCAAATAATTAACATAGGTTATGTTGGGTTGCATGCTACATATGTTACATTGATGTAAACATGTTACACAAGTGGAGAGGATTATGTGTCTATTTAGCCCCAATGTCTGCGAAGGATCTGCGGCTATATATATCTACCCACATTTTCACTTCTTTCTTTACAGACATTCGGCGAGAGATGCCGAGTTGGTTTTCATTGAAACTTTTAAAAGTTCCTTGATTTTTATCAGTATTTCCGAACAAGATTGCCTTCGAACATTGAGTTTGCGTCTCATTGGCAGCTGGCTATGACTCTGGATGGATTCATTCAAACATCTACCACAATGAGAGGATGCGAAACCTCGAGGTTGACTTTGACTGTAGATAATACTAGAGAGTTGGTATTGCTTCGCCGGAACTAATACGGAGGAATTAATAAATGGACTCAAATCGTATGCACAATCTTTTCAATACTGTACTTGCCCGCAAGATCATCCTTGTTGTTTACAATTTATAAATTAAATATCTTAATATGAGTAAAACCAAACCCGATTTCCCTATTATTATTATTCCAATTACCGTGAATGAAATCATGTATATGATATATGGATGGAAGTCAGATCCCTCATCACTCTATCACTCACTCCGGCATGATATCCGGTTAAGGGAGAAAAGTTCATCAACCAAGGAATGATCTAAAAATAATGAAATAATCTACCCTCAGAATACTAAACTGGGCTTATTGCCCTATCCAATGACCCATAGCCCTAGGTCATAAATGGCTTCTAATACTGCCATATTTTTCTGCTCTGATATATGTAGGGGTAGATAGTAAAGCATTCGGGCATAGGATTAAAACAAAAATATCCATCTTCCTGTTCTATGTTTAGTGATTTGCCTTCACCAAACTCCATTCGTATTAGTACATTAGCACAGTTGCCCTAAATATATGATCTCTATAAACATCCTTATTTTTCAACTCAATGTGTGCTGTTTCTGCATGAATATTCTTCTTTTGAGCTTATAGTTTCTACAGTGCTGGAAGCGCTATCTTGCTTTTTCTCAAGAAGAGGTCAAGGTGAAATAGTGAGACACCCTGAACTACGCTAATAGCTTGGTAGGTAAAGTTAGGATTTTTCGCTTCTCTATGAATTAATTTTGATGAAACTTTCCCTGCTCGTCTGCACAATATGGTAACACTAATGTTTTGCTTTCATTATGCTGTGTTACTTTCTTCAGTTTTATTTCAGTTTCGTTGTTTTTTTGTGTGGGCCACGATAATAGGATTTATCCTCTTTAAGAACAATTGGATGTTGCAGAGGACTCAAAGATGACGAAAAGTCTTTCATTATCAAGGAAAGTGCAGAAGGCACCTCTGTTTATGTTATTGCGAAGAAGTTAGTTCGCCATGTGGACACGGTTAGACGATTTCTGAATGACCCTTTGCTAAGGAAGAAGCGATCCGATTTGTGGGACCTTCGCGACTGTGAGAGCTAGGGATCTGAGGAATATTAGCCTCCAGTTACGTTGGAAACTCGGACAAACAAGCAAAAAGTTATTTTCACCGTCGCTGGTCGTCTCCATGTACCGAAGACCGCGAGAAACCGTATCCAAGGAACCAAGGCTTCCGTGGAAACTCCACTGAAGTTGCCTCCTTGAACGCCCCGTCACAAAACTTTGAGACTTCAATGAGACAGAAAGAACATGACGTTGGACATGAGTTGCAGTCTCTTCACTATCGAGACCACGGCGACTTTTAACGGTGCTGCTGGTTTGGCAAATGGTTGGATCTATTTCGAAGATGAGCGTCACCAACGTTTGCGACTTTAATAGCAGAAAGGAAGAGCCATGTCGTGGGCAGGTATAATTGGACACAGACTTGTTAGCCTTGTCAGGCTGTCTGATAGGATTAAAGCGACCGCAGCCGTTAACTGTAATCTTTTGAAGGAGGTCTTGGATCTCAAACTAGGTAACATGCCGTTGTCACTTCTAAGGACTCAGTTTTCATCCATGGCGACACTCAATCCCAGTCTGCTAGGGCCACCCAAGCGTTCCTAGGCTGTTACAGAATACAAGGTGACAAGTTGATGGCGTGCCGCCAGCCTCTCCGGATCTCATCTCAATCGAAAGTGAGTTGTCCATCATTTAGCACGATGTTTATGGCGATGGACATATATTTTCGTCTAAAGACATCTTATGGGCGACCATCAAAGCTGCAGCAGAGGCAGTTCAACCTGCTGCAATTAAGAAATTGATAAGATTCCATGCATGATAAGGCTTTTTAATTCACTAGTCAAAATGACGGTGATTGGACAAAGAATTCATTATGGGCATCAATCGTGTATTATAATTATGGTTTTCTATTAAATATATACGTAAGGCATGCTTAATGTGTATAATTATCCTTACTTTTCTCCAAAATATGTCTAGATAGGGTACTTTCATTCAAAATCTTTAGCCTCGTTCACCACAAAACCAGACGAATCCGAAATAAAAATTGAAGGAGGTAAGAGAGCATAATGAAAACATTTCACTAGTGTTGTCATATTGTGCAGATCAGCTGGGAAAAGTTTCATCAAAATTAATTCGCAGAGAACTGGTAAATCCTAACTTTTCCTCCCAAGGTATTAGCGTGGTTCAGGGTGTATATTTGGATGAAATAATTAGAAAAGTACGCCTCTAGTTTGGTTTAATATAGAGAGTAGCAAATCAAATTTATTGAACTGATTTTTAAAGAGCATTAACGCAATTACTCTTAATTACAAAAGTATTAAAGTCTGTAACCCCCCCTCTATTAGGAGAAATATCTACAACAATTTTCAATTTTTCTAACCGTTAAATTATGGTGGGGAGCAGACTATTTTCTCTTTCCTGCATCCCCTCAAATAAAGTCGAGTTCGTACTATGGGGTACTCTAGTCTAGGGTACTTACCAAATTCTCTTCAGTCCATTCTCCTTTTTTGACTAAGCTGATTCGTTTGTTTTACTTCATTTTTTCTCTCATTTATTAATAAAAAGGTTTATGATCACCATTACCTAATGTCCAACCATGATACAACCCCATGTAAGGAACAATATATGACCAGTAACTTGGGACATCCAGATTCAATTCGCTGAACCTATAATCCTTCGAACGGCAAACACCACTTAAATAATGTCGTTAAAATATTTTATATCAGATAAATCGGATAGACAAACATGCACGAATCACCACACACAAATTTGGATAGACTTGCCCTTAAATTTATGTAGGCGCGTACACACAGGCTCCGCTCGCACACATGCTTGCATATGTCTTTATTATAAAAACAATGGAGGGATTACAGGGAGATGTATAAATATTGATACCAAAGGAACGGCAATTTGCGTGCCGCCAATAATAGGGATTATTCGGGCCGAATATGTATGTGTAAATGTGTATATATTTCCAAGTGTTGGTTTCCCAATACAATTGCGCCATATCTGGAATTCCTTTAATAAGTTAAAGTTCAAAATCACCTCTGGTCATTTGCACAAGCGAGGGCGACATTTACTGGCTTCTTATAAATGTTAGTGGGACCCCATAACCACCATGGAAATGTTGGGGTGTGGAAAACGCCTCATAATTCTAATCAAATGAGTACGCAAATGAATTAACACACACGATTATCCGCTCCAGCCATGATTAGTCATGTACACACCATTTATTCTGAAGCCCATCTGTGTACAGTGGAGTACATTGATTATTGATACACGCGGTGTATATTTTTTAGCAGGTTTGAGATTATTTGAGAGATCAAGAGAGGTTTGGGAACATTTTATAAGAATGGAGTGCAGCTAAAGGCCTCCAACACCTCAAATTGGGCGAAATTAACGTACGAAAATCATTGAAATTTTCCATACGTTTTTGAGGGTTTCTAAAAATAATCTTCAGTTTTTGTTTTTTCAGAGGATTTTTGTTTCTTTAGAATTGCGCTTTGTTTTCCCATAAGGAAGTGTGATGCCCTCGTTATCTGTCGTCGTTTACCTTCATGAAGCGAGTTTAACCATCAAGGGTATTTTTATTCAGTAGAAAATTAGGAGGGAAAACATAAAGGGGAAAGGAAGAGAAATACGAGAAATAACGAAAAAGATTTAGTATAACCTAAAGACGTTCGTAACATTAGATATAGGTTTCTAAAATGCGAACGTGGAACACAATGCTGCAAGGTTTCAATAGATTATCCCATGAATTCCCTATCCTGAGATTCGAAAGGGCGCTATTTGAAATCTCCTACGTTTGTATAAACGAATAAAGTCTCAAGTTATGACATTAGATGTTGGGTTGGTGGCTGATGACCACTAAATTAAATGAGCATAGCTCCACATTTTCCTCTGTTATAAATTATTTGTGATGAGGAAATGCCACATCAGTCCATAAAAATATATGAAAAAATGTCTCAAGTTTCTTTATTAACAGCGACATCAGTTTTTCCTTTCGACTTAAATCCAAAGATCACTTATTTTCGTCCTCTAAAACCTCTAAATGCGTACATATAAGCGGAGGTTTGCCGATACAAACGTAAAATTGGTTCCCTCACTGTGAAAGCACATTGACAGCTCATGGCTGGAGCTCAATAATGGAAACACACGAGACAAGATTGGGTTATTACAAGGCGACCAAGGAGCTTCCCTTGTGGAACACCTCTCTCCATTCTTTAACCAATCTGGTTTGCAGGCATGCGAAGATTTCAAGAGAAATCTACTGCCCTCAAAAAGTCATTTTAATTGTTGCTGGTGGATTATAAATGCGGCCATTTGACATATTAGTTAGATTTAGGTCTAATGTTGGTTCACTTTTTCATGGCTCTATTATTAAATTCTCTTCATCGTCCCAATATATGCCGTGATGACCGAAAATTATCCTTTTCCATCATGCACGTTAAAAGAGACCATACCACTCTTTTTACCTCCTCCACCATCTTCGAACTGGTCAGGATTCGGCCATCTCGTCTTCTCATGGGTTTGATCTACGCTGAGAATCTCGAGGTCAGAGGTTAAATCATTAATACTGGGGCAAAAACCACCTGCCTCTGGCTCAGCACCTTCTTTACAAGAAAAAAACCATCGCCCCAGGACAGAACTGAACGGAATCAGCTCCTGGCCCCAATTACTGACGTCACTGTGACGTCACATATGCAGTATTGGCATGCCGTCACGCCTACAGGGATGCGATGCCGTGAGAAAGCCCAGCGTGACCCCAACAAGGTCACGCGGTGGCAACTGGGGGCTGACAGAATGGAGGGTGGGAAGAGTTACGAGTGCACGCACGTATATTTATGTGCACTTCATGAACTGACTACTTGTGCATGGCGCGAAAGACACCGGGCGAAGTATCATGAAATAAAAGGGCTGTTGTTCATGGTCTATTTGTATACTTCTCTACCTATATATATATCTATTCATCCATTCATCTATTTCAGAGAACTATTTTTTTACATATTTTAACACATTCGTAATTCATTTTACAATATAAAATAAGATCTGTCTATTTATCTATCTATTTCACCAATGCATTGGAGTCGTAAGTCAATTAGTGCTCTCAGCTGGCTCTCGGATCCTTGTGAACCGGATCAGCAACCCGTGTCTCTCGGATCTGGTTAATCTTTAATGGATTTTCACCATTTAGAGGGTTTGAGGCGTCTAATTTCCAACAATTTCTACAAAATAACTCTGAAAAAAAATTCCGTGACCATTTTGCCGCGGAGTTTTTACTTAATCATTTTGGTTATCAAATTTTCCATATTTAATATAATGGAATTTCATATATGTTGCTTTCGGAGGGATTCCTAATTTTGTATGTAAATATGTTTTAAAGGAACATAGTACCAATGTTCATCACACACTGGTTTATGCGTATTTCTGCGATGTAGTTAGAGATTAATATTTTTATTTATTTAAAAATAGCGAAGAGAAAATATAATTTTACTTCAACATTCTTTAACGCCTCAAGGAGGACGAAATGGCGAGCAAGTTCGTACCATTGAATCAATGCGTTTTGTCGTACGGTTCGTACCAATGATTCGTTTGTTTCGTTTTACTGTCCGTATCTCTGATAACCTGTTCTTCGTCATACGGTTCGTACCTTTAATTTCCTGTCGTTCGTCCTACATTTCGTGCCTTGGAATTCCTATCCTTCTTCCAGCGTTTTGTACCTTTGATATCCCGTGGTTCTTCCTACGGTTCGTAGTTTTGATATCCTGCATCCGTCCTACGGTTCGTACCTTTCACTTTCTGTCGTTCATCTATGTTTCATACCTTGGATTCCCTCTCCTTCCTACCTTTGATTTCCGGTGGCTCGTCTTACGGTTCGTACCTTTGAATTCCTCGGGTTTATGCTACCGTTCGTACATTTTATATCTTGTATTTCGTCCTACAATTCCTACCTAGTATTCCCTGTAAGTTCCTCCTGCAGTTCTTACCTTTGACTCCCTGTAGTTTGCCCTACAGTTCATTCCTTTGATTCCTTATGGTTCGCTTTACAGTTCGTAAATTTGATTCAATGTAATTCGTCCTACGGTTTTACCTTTGATTCCGTTTGTTTCTTGATACTGTTTGTACCTTTGATATCCTCTGGTTCGTCCTATGGTTCGTACCTTTAAGATCCTGTCGTTAGTCCTACATTTCGTAGCTTTAATATCCTGTGATTAGTCTTACGGTTCGTACCTTTAATTTCCTGCCGTTCGTCCTACGTTTCATACCTTGGATTTCCTGTCCTTCGTCCTACGTTTCGTATGTTTGTTTTCCCGTGGCTCGTTTTACGGTTCGTACCTTTTAATTCCTGGGGTTCGTTCTACAATTCGTACCTTAGATATCCTGTGGTGCGTCTTACGGCTCGTACCTTTGATACATTATATTTCTTCCTTCGCTCCGTACCTTTGATTCAAGTTGTTTCCCCCGATGGTTCCTCCCTTTCCTTTAAAATGCGCTCGTTCCCTGTTTTTGGGATTGAGATAACATTTTTCGAGTGCTGCCAATGTGGCGACCCTTTTTCCGAGTTATAGAATCAAGAATACCAAAGACCCATGGACCCCTAGATCCGCTTAATAGCTAGTCGTAAAAAAAGTCGGGAAAGTAAGGTTAGGAAGGCTTCGGAAGATCTTTTGAACAAAAAGCAAGGAGTTCGTTGGGACTATGGTTTTTATTACGATTCCTTAAATAATGATATTTTAGCAATTTAATTTGCGCTTGTCCAATTCATTTTTATGGATCTTGATTGACGTAATTCAAACTACATTTGGTGGAAGATATTTCCAATTTGACGCGATTCTTATAATGAAAAAGTTCCCCAGGATATTCGTCCGATGAGAATTTAATTTCCATTATGAACATTGATTGGTTATAATGGTTTTTATCGCGTTCAAAAATGAATCAGTTAATATTAGAATAACATTTAAGGAGTTTGAAGTTTCCTATCAATTGGCCACCGAGGCTTCTAACTTAAAGCATGAGCAATTTCTATTCTTAAACTTGTTTTTATTCGGTTCGCATTTCTGCAATAATGGTGTATTATCTTATTACGAAAAACATCAAAGTTTTCATTTTCTTGGAAATTAAGACTATTACTTATTAAGGTGTTTTTACAAGATCCGCTTTTCCATTATATCCATATCATTATAGTCGTTTTTGTCTATATGTTTGCTGCCGGAGAAACTTTCACGTAATTTTGTTCATTTGCTCGAAAAGTACGAGCAATAGCTTTCCGTCTTTATCACATTTTTCATCATTAAAATTAGCATTTGGCAAGTCAAATCACCCCTTATGGCTGCCAATCGCTGCCTAGAAACATTCCTTAAATCCTCAAATAATCCCTCGTTATTTTTTTTCGTATTGCCAGGAGCGTATCTATACTATACCCAATTTATTTCCATACAGCTAGTAAGAGTACTATATCTGCATTATTTTTAGTAACGTTATCAGAAAGTATTTTGTTTAAATTGTCTCCTACATACAAGAGGACTCCAACTCCTCCACTTAGGTCTTAATTATAACCTTTATAACCACTTAATTCGCGTACGAAGTCTTTATGTGACTTCCCTCAAAACTCGGGTATTACAATAATGTTAAAATTTAGAATAGCCACTAGAGTCGCAAAATGATCAAATAGATTTTTAATCTATTTCAGTCCATCGTTGTCTAGTGGCAATTCTTGAACTTCTCGAACTGAAGGTCGCTAGAGCAAATCTCGGTGGATGGTCCGGATTTTTCTCTTTCGTGAAGCGCACTATTCCTTCGCATAATGTTGATTACATACATTGAGCTTCATTCTACTTAATTTAAGTTTGATGGAGTATTCACAAACCTGCAGCTATTTTTTTTCTCTCTAAAAAAATTAAAATAATCTATTTGGTCACCTACTTCAAAAGTAATGAACACTTGTACTATATTCTTCTTCTTATACCTTCTACCAACTAATTGAAGCCAAAATTAAACAATCTCTTCGTGGGGCAAAGTTAAATTGTTAGACAGAGCCCCATGACCCCCCTGCCTCCTGAAATTCATGCGCTGATCCAAGCCGATTTTCAACACGATCAAGAGGTGGCTAAATTTGAACCACCTAAAACCATGTATTACATCATGATTACAGGGCTCACTCCCTTCCCACTAATACTCTGAGGTTACTCTTAGTACGCAGAAGTCCCAAGTGCCTCGTGGGAGTGCGGCAGCGGTGCCCCCGGCAGGAGACACGATATCATTAGTTCGTGACCTGCGGGAGTTACCAGCACGATGAAAAAAGCTTATTACCCCAACGCTCCCGTGGGCATCTAAACGAACGAAAAGAAAGAATGGGTTTACTGAGTCAAATTGTATTTCTGAGTTCTTTTTCACTATTCCGAATTCTTAATACATACATTGTCTGTATTTTGCATCTCTTTTATTTAGAGAAAGAAATGCCACTGTTTGTCATCTGGTCTCCTATTTTGTTCGTGTTTTTGAATTACAGTGCTTCGAAGCCGCGTCCAATGAAGAGAAATTAGAGCGCATGCATATGGAATAAGATTTATTTAAAAAATAGAGGGAAAACTAGTTAAAGCAGCTACAAAAAATAGTTTTCTAAGGCAGTAAAGAAATAGTGAGGCTGGGGTATGTGGGGGAGTTATTATAACCCTAGTACACTTGAGGCACTGAAGAGCAAAAGAGCAAAAAAACTCAGCTAAACTTACTGCAATGAAGGCATGACTCCTTTGATAGTATGAAATTTTAACTTGTGCTACCAGGGACCCTCCAAGCACCTTTTAGTAGAACCGGCTCATTTATTAGATCAAAAGCAAGTTCTTATAAAATCATACTGAAATATCACAGCCCAAGGCTCTCAATCGTGGTTGGCCCGTAAGGGGATGCAAGGATAGTAGGACCAACGTACATGCCGATGTCATCTGTAGGTAATCATATCAGTAAGAAAGGCAAACGAAGATCGAACTTTAACCATTAGAGTCTGTACCTTGAAAGGCTGTTGGTTCTCATTTGGCTATCAATAACACCTCCAACTGTCTTTTCACCAATTTTGATTTCGTCCTATATTTAATAAATTAAGGATCTGACCATCTGCCCAGTGCTTTTTTAGAAGAGATAATTTATTTCCTTTATAAACAACCCTCTTTAACGCTCACAGGTTTCAAAATACGAGAATTTGGCGGTCCAGGGAGTTAGGCGCTATTAGTGGGAAGATGGTTTGCGACCCTGTGATCCCTTTTCTAAATGAGATGGAGTGACTACCAGCTTGTGACCATTCTTGGATCGATGAGATTTTAGTATTTGTAGTGAGGGGGGAGGGGGGACGAGTGCTAAGGATTTTAAATTCCAAAGATTGAGCGCAGTTGGCCAATATTAACATACTAAGGCCTAGCCTAAACTTGCCTAGTATAGCATAGAATACTACAGACTAGCTTGGTATAGCCTGTCCTAGCATAGCCACACCTAACATAATATAGCCAAGCGTTTTATATTATAGCCTAGACTAGTATAGCATACCATACCCTAGACTAGAATAACCTTGCATAACTTAGCCTATTATAGCCTCGGTTACCTAGCCTATCGTAGCCAAACTAAGTATTACCTAGCATAACTTAACATAGCTTAGCATAGAAGAGCATAACTCTCCCTAGCCAATGATACTTTAGCCTAACCTAGCGTAGTATAGCTTAGCATAACTTAGCCTGGCCCAGCATAGTATAACCTGCCTAGCATTAACTATGCTAGAGAAGTATAGCCTATACTATCTTATTATACCCCAGTCAAGCATAGCTTAGTATTGTCTAGCCTAACATACTATATGCTATCCTAGCATAGCATTTTATAGCCTAAATTAGCATAGTATATCTTACCCTTGTACATTATATCTTAGCATAGGTTAGCCTAGCCTATAATAGCTTTACATATTATAGCCAATTCTAGGCTTGCCTAGCCGAGTATGGCATATTATAGCCTAGTCTAGTCTAGCAGAGTATCAGCCAAATAGTTACGATGTTATAGGCAAAGCAAAATAATTCCAGGAATAAGCTTGGGAGGACTTTGACAATTATATAATTCAAAAGAGAATGTAAAACTACATAAAGGTTTCAAATTCCGCTCGAATCGGCGGAATAGTTATGATGTTATTTCCAAAATAAAATAATTCCCGGGCTAATCTTGGGAGGACTTTCACAATTATATCATTCGAAAGAATGTAAAAGAACCTAAGGTTTTCAAATTTCGTTAGAATCGGCCGAATAGTTAATATATTATTACAAACCCTCCCAAAATAACAAAACCAAGACCGACTAGACTCGTATGCGACTAAAAAAAATGAATAATGGATATGACAAAAAAAATGCTTTGAAAATTTAGTGAATAAAAATGATTTTAAACTAAATAATAAATGTTTAATAATTTTTTTATAATAAGATTTCAAAAAGCAAACATGGTCAATATTTTGATCGTTCAAGCTCGTTCTCAATTTAATCACAAAAAGTCTCGCTGCTGAGAATGACCTTTCTGACTCTATTGAGGTGAATTGGATAGTACATATTTAAAGCACTCAGAAAAAGAGAATTTTTTTGCGACTTTACTCCTGTTACTGCGAAACTTGCTTAATCATTTTTACACTGTTCTGCATCATTTGTTTTGCTGTTTGTAGGTGTTTTAACGTGTCTTACTCTTTGCCTCGGATGCTTTAAGAAATGCATCTAGCTTGTCAGCTAAAGTCATTGCATTTAGCAGAGGGACAGTTGATGATTCTTGTACATAATCAAGTTCATCTACTCCGCGAGAAGGAGAACTAGGAGGCTCTCCAAAAAGGCGATGAAACATTTGCTGTGCTGATAAAATTCTCATTGCCTTATTAAGTAAGGCTGGCAAACTGCTGTCACCTGTGAACCTTTTAGAATTTTTACACAATTGAGGTAATATAAGAGACTCGTTAATTTCTCGCTTCTTCTTTGTTATGCGTTTAATGAATTATTCGCGTAGTTTTTTTTAGAAAAAAGACTGTGTTCAGTTGTTTTAGTTCATTCAGGACAAGAGAAATGATATATTCTGCTGAAAGTAAATTTGATTCTCTTTTGCCTAGCTATTCAACAGCAAATTTAAAATGGTTCTAGTGATGCCACGATTTCACGAATTACATCAACTTCTTGTCATCATCATCATCATAATTATCATTACTAACTATAATTTAAGAAGGGGATTTTTTTGAGTATTTGAATAATAATTACATCTTAGTTTGGTTATGACTTAGGTTTTTTTATCAAAGTTATTTTTAATAATTCTTTTATAATATCAAAAAACAAAATGGTGAAGTTCAGAAATAAATATAAGTATCGAAACTTTGTGATTCTTTTAAAACCTGAAGAATTACAAATGGTGAAGTTCAGAAAATTTATTTTTATATATCTTCTTCTATAACTATATTTTAGCAACGTGATATTTTGAAAGGGGACAAATTTAGTTTAGAGTTCTTTTTTAAAATTATTATAAATGGCGAAGTTCAGAAAATTTATAAAAATTTAACCATGGCTTCTTTTTTTAGATTTTAAATTTTAATTTTTAATCTTAGTAGTGAAGCGTAAGCACACCCATAGGGGGAAGTGGCGAAGCCATTGCCTGGTTTATCAAGGTTAAAATTATCTTTATCTTCACCGAGATTAATGAAAGCTTTGGACACGGATGATTTTTTCATAAAGCGTTCTAACATGTCTAAAAGACTGTTCCACCTAGTTTTAGAATCTAATAACACTAGCCAACAAATTTTAATTTTGTCTCTGCTACTTGAGTAAATGTTGTTGGAACTAACTAATTTTTGTGCGTTGATTCCAAATCTGTGCTCAGATTTGTCCTAGTACGTAAGGTTCCTTAGTTATGCAACTAGGCTATATGGCTCACTTTGTCACCTTGGATCAATTAATGATATAATTATTACAAGTTTGAGAAGAATGAGACGTTTCTGGGCAAAGGTTTGGAATCGGGTCACCTATTTAGCATTATGTACGTCCTTTCGCAGACCCAGATAAGATATCTATTACATATTAAAGAGGTAGTACTCACCTAACTATAAATTTCTTCAAAAATGTTTCAGACTCTTGCTCTTGCATTTGTACGTGGATATAGGATGCTCCCGTTGTAGAAGCCATCAGTAGTCACCCATCATGTTTTCGTTGAAGCGGCCTTGATACCTGCTTTCCATCATTGCGATATCTCTGTGGAACCTTTTCCCATGTTCGTCACTAATATCACCCATATTTGATAAAGAGAAATCTAGATGTGAATGCAAGAAATGCATCTTAAGAGTCATACGACACCCTATTCGTTGATATGCCTTTAGCACGTTGTCCACTAGTTTTTTATAGATTTCAGCCCTATGATTACCAAGGAAGTTCTGCACTACATGGACAAATGAATCCCATACTGCCAACTCAAGTGGAGTTAGTTTATTTCTGAACTCCCTGTCACGTATCAATTATCTGATCTCCGGCCCTACAAAAAATTCAACTTTATGTTTAGCATCGTTTTTCTTTGCACCAAATTTCTCTTTGAGATACTGGAATCCATCAGAATCATGCGCCATTGCTTTAAACAAATTTGTGATAAGGCCAAGTTTGATATGAAGTGGTGGAAGGTAGAAGATCTTCTGTGGATGTACCAAAGGCATCTGCTTCACATTGTATCGGCCAATTATGTGTTTTTCTCTTTTGGGCCACCTTTTTACAATATAATGATTCCTGTCGCCACGGCTGTTACATAGGCATGATAAGCACATATTCCTTGTATATCCTAGCTGCAATCCAAGAAGTAAAGAAATTACCTTTAGATGACTACAGATATTCCACTTATGATGCGAGTAATGAACATTTTCCAAAATAAATTTCATTGAGTCATATGTCTATCATCCCAACAATAAATGCGACAGGACATGAAGGTTTTTGTTACCATTGTGTAGCAACACAGCTTTGAGGCTACCAGTGCTTGCATCGATGAATAGTCTCCATTTATCAGGTAAATGCTCGTTTCCTAGCTGATTCACGAGGCCATTAACATCACTACTGAAACAAGAGCCATCTTCTTCTTTATAGAAGGCAGCTAAGGCCTCATTGCGTTTACGGAAAGTAGATATTTTTGCACCGTCCTTTAGAAGATTCCATTGATGTAGTCTGGAGCCTAACAGTTCTGCGTTCTCCTTTGACAATGACAAATCCTTCACCAAATCATTCAATCTTTCTTGGTTTATCAACTGGATCTTCATTTCCTTAGAATTATCCTCATACATTTCATCGTCATTGTTATCCTCCTTTTCAGGCAATGAATCATCTTCTTTAACTGCACTAGCTGATAGAGGAACTGGGATTGGCATCTCCATATTATGGGGGACAGGTTTTATAGCTGACTTATAATCTGAATATGCAACCTTTGACTTGTTATTATTTGATAATCCCGCAATATTTGTCATACAAAAGTAACAATCAAAAACATGATTTGTTGGCTCACGCCACACCATTGGTACAGCAAAAGGCATACCCTTCCGTTTGCCATTTAACAACTGTGTGAGCCACGTATAACACACAGCACAAGTTTTTTGAGATGCCCCGGGCTTGTCTTGGTCACCAACTTTACAAACAAAATAATAATTGTATGCATTTTTCACTCTTTTAGCTGAATTTTTACGCTAGTTGCTTGGAGTATAACTTCCAAAGATATAACAAAAGTTGTCTGGGCTATTTATGCATCATCGCCAATTCATGTTTTCAACTTAGTTTGTATATATCCTGTTATATATTTTTGTGCAATCTTATTTCATTTACAAATTAAATAAGAGATAAATCTAAAAGGAAAATGTAATTAATCACTGTATGTAAATACCGTTTCAACACCACCACTATAAAGACTAAAATTGACAACGTGATAAAGCAGGAGTGTAACGCAGGAACCAAACACACACAAAACACCCTCTCACTACGGTAGCCAAAGCAACACTTCTCATATGTGTAACTAAAGAGTATGTGTGTAACTAAGGAACCTTACGTGCGGGAACAATTCTGATTACAGATTCAGAATCAGCATACTCATTGTTGTCTAGTGTAATTGATGTAATGTTTTTCCATGTTCCTCCTGTTTAACGTATTCTTTCAACACACCCATTATTCTTCACGGGTGACTTGCGAAAATTTTGCTATTTTTATGACTTCCACTTTATGGATAATTAGAACCACATCGATTTCGTTCAATTCAGATGATATTTCGATTTTGAATACATTTTTATAAAATTGTTCAGAGTCGGACATACCATTTTCATCTCAATACCATCATTTAAATCTTCACCTTTGGTGATCTACTTCAGGTTAGTTTTCATCAGAAGAGTTGATAGCAATGTGGATAAAAAATTTATGATACAAAGCATCACACTCTGCTAAGTGGATTCCATGTGCATAGCACAATTGATGGTGAGATTCAATTAATCTTTTAAATTTATTTATCACAGCTACACGATCGGTAACGCAATATACGCGGTGTTTTTCTAAAGAAATAGCAAATTCGTCTAACTTCTTTTTGACAACTTTAACAGCAACTTCATCAGTTAGAGGACCAGAAATCTTCAAATACAGGCGATTGTTTACAGAGGTGTACTCACCTAATGATAAACTAAACTTTGTTCCGGAAATAATTTGCTCAGCAATTTTAGAACTTACACTTGCTTATATTTGTTTGTAGTGTGAATGAACGAGATCCATTACCCGATATGTACTTTTTCTTAAAGTATACCCTCTGTTTGTCAATGACTTTTTGATAAATTCACTTTGTGTAATAAAATTGATAGAGATACCATCTAGAGTAGACAATCTTGTAACTATTTCTTGCAAAGTATACTCATTTTGCTGAGAGACTTTCCGCTTACTAGTTAGTTCTCGTACCTTCATATTACTCAACTAAACGTTAAACATCAGATTCAATCGTAGAAGAGTTGTTAATATTGTGCTTGTTATGCATGGGTCTGATAAGACCACTAGTAGACGAACCATTACACTTTATCTGAACTTTACACTCTTTACAGGTTGCTGATTGTAGTTCCGAATTTTTCCCAAAATATTTCCTAACAAATGACTGACATTATAAGGGTTCGTCTACAAAAAATATATTAAGACGAAAATTTTTGTATACTATTTGGCTAATATAGGAAATGAAATAATCTTTGTTACAATCACGAATAACATTAAGAATGGAAGAGTGGTGCTTTAAAAAATTGTACAACTTGGTATAATGCGTTAATTTGAGTTTTTGATCTTGCTGAAGTGACAGTTTGAGTCGAGTTATACAGCATCAACGCCTGCGCAATGTTGGAAAATAAAGGTGTTGTAATATGTATATTTTTAATAAGTACAGATTTCAAAAATCATTTTTTTTAGTCATTTGAATATTAAAAAAACTAATATAAATAAAAAAATTTCATTCTATACATATAGTACAACTCTAAGTATTTTATAGCATCCTTGCAGTTTTTATTAATAACTTAAATAGGAAATAACGAAAGAGATATGTTTCACAAAATTATTGATAAATATTTTAATTATTAAAATTTTATGAATAGTAAAATAAAATAAATAAACAAAATTGAATGCGGCATTTCCCTGGAAATCTCGTAGATAAAAAAGGGGCCGGGATCCCGGGAAAGAAACCTAATTTCTAATATTTTGAAGAATTACACGGCCAACACCAACTTTATTGTCTAACATTTTTGGGGTGATTTAGGACAATTTGATCTGCTGAACACTAAAACTACATTGGTTTTGCTCAATTAGGTCAACCTTTTGATTTATCGACACATGATGTTTTTTAAGGGTTTTTTTACTTGCAAGGGTATTTTCTATTTATATGATGCATAAATACTATTATTTCTTTAAATATTAGGTTGAGGAATAAGTTATTGCGTTTTTTAATTTTGTGTTGATTCAAGTTTTGTTGACGTGATTTGTGCACATATTAAGAAACAATAATAAATAATGAGAGCAAAATTGTCAAAGGTTAGGCTACGTCTCTTAACAGCGTAGACTATTAGGCTTTTGCTTAGGCTACGTCTTAAGGTTCAGTAATAAGTCATTGCGGTTTATTTAAAAGTTGTGTTAATTTAATTTTTGTTCTGTACCCTCTAAATGGAATGTCAAGTTGAAAGAAAGGCGCATTTTCCACACTTGTTGTTATTCCTTTACAATCGAGACGGGAACAATGCAAACGCAGCCCAAACTCGTCGCGATATTTGTGCTGTGTGCGGAGAAAATGCTTTATCAGAAAGGACGACTCAATGGTGGTTTTCACGTTTCACAAACGGTCATTTCAATCTTGATGAGGAAGAACGTTCCGGTCGCCCCATTAAGTTGGATGAAGATCAATAGAACGACCTTCTTCATTAAAATCCTCGTCATTCGACTGAAAATTTGGCTGTACAATTGGCTTGTGATCAGAAAACTGAAGTGAATCACCTTCATTCGATGGGCAAAGTTAAAAAACTCAGGGCATGGGTTCCGCACGCTTTGAGTGAAAGCAACAAACTTCAATGCCCCACGATTGCCGCAGGTTTGCTTCTCGTCACAAGGCTACTCGTGAATATAAGGACATATTTCTTCACTGCATCATCACTGGCGACGAAAAGTGGTGTGTTTATGTCAACATGAACCATCGAAAACAATGGCTTACCCCCAATAAAAACTACTTCTGCGATTAATGCAAGGAATTCATCCACGAAAGACGATGTTGTGTGTGTGGTGGGATTGTGAAGGCATCATTCTTTATGAGCTCCTTGCGAACAACGAGATTGTCAATGCAGAACTCTACGTTCAACAAATGTATCGACTTGCCGAAGTTATTCGTGAAGAGCGACCTCATCGACGTTATGGAGTCCTTCTGCAACACGACAATGCTCGTCCTCACATTGCCAATATGACAAAAGACGCCATCCAAACGCTTAATTTGTAAATCCTGTTGCATCCTCCATATTCGCCAGACTTGGTTCCATCGGATTTCCATCTGTTTCGATCACTCTCCAACAATTTGCGCGGTGTTTCGTTGAATCCTGATGTGGAATTAAGAACCTAGTTAGACAAATTCTTTGAGTTAAAATCTAGAGATTTTTATTGTATAGGCACCGAAAAACTAGTTGAAGGTTGGGAAGAAGTTGTAAATAACAACGGAGAATACATTATTGATTAAATTGCATATTGTTATTAATTAAAAATGAAGTTTTTCTAAAATTGTTAATGGTAATGAATAAATTTGATAAAACCCCAAGAACTTATTCCTCAACCCAATACACCATTTCTGAAGGGCTTACATATGGGATTTTTTTGAGTATCTGGTATTTCGATTTTGCAGGTGAATAAAATGGATTCAGCCAGAAGATCTTGCCAAATTAAGCCCGATGTATAAATTGTTCCTAACAGGCACATAGTCCCAAGTTTCAAAAAGCGTGCTTACTATGCTTATTTTGGTATGTAACTTGGTCACCAGGATAAAGCTTGGGTGCCAAACATGGTATGCAAGACATGCACGGAGTATCTGCGTCATTGGACCGAGAAGAAGAAGAGTTTTCTGAAGTTTGGTATACGAATGGCTTTATGTTCAAAAGATGAGGAAAGAGTCGATTACTTCGTCAGCTATTCCAATTTCTAGTTGGTTAGATTATGCCCCATCCCTCTTTCCACATCATAACTGACCTACACGATATGTTTCTCGATAAGGAAAATTACCCACAATGTCCAATCCTAAAGCCATTTAGTCATCCTCAATAACTCAAAGAATGTGTCTAGGGCCAGTTCGGCACTGGACACTATTCAAGATGCCAATTTTACTGCGGTTTGAGGTGAATTAAAGAGTGTTTTATGATGGGTCCATGCTAATATAAGAGGGAGGGAATGATATCACTAAAGAAGTGGCTTGGCTATCTGCAGAGACAGGAGGCACCGGCTTGGTGTTTTTCTCCTCTTCATACTGAATATAGGGCGTGGGTTAGGGAAGCATATCAAGACTGGGATGCGAAAAATTTGAATGATTTAAAGGTTGATATGGAGGTTAATATGCCCTTCCACTATTTCCTCGGATGACATAAATGCCTCGACGATCTCAACTCCAGTTATATTGCCTACAGATCGAACACAACTACAAGGTGCAACGCCATTGTATGCATCTTTCCTAGACACCATTTGGCAAGGACTCACCTTTCCAGATGTTCCATAAATTCTGGGGGTGTTCACACCATAACTCTCCCAATACCGGGGCAGAAGGATTTTAACAAAGAAAATGAGACAATGTTAATATTAAACTGTATGCTATTTAGGGGATCATTTTCGGTACATATATAATACCTATTAAAAGGATCACCACTACACAATTATTATTTTTTTTAAGAGCTCATCTGGCGACTGCCTACTTAGGCATTAGTCGCCGTATTAAAAATGCCTAGTACTAGGCTAATTTCAAATAAGATTCAGAAAACAAACAAAAAAAACAACACTAAAAATAAAAAAAGGAAAAAGGCAATGAGCAGGATGCAAGCTCTGGCGTTGGGGGGAGGTCCACCTTCCCCCGGGGCAGGAACGTGCGACCTACTAAAAAAAAACAAAAAAAAACCCGAACTAGTTAAATAAAGGGGAGAAGGCCGGCCTCCTCCAAAAAGTCTAAAAGTGCAGTGGTTGGTGTACACAAATCCGACCCGAGTACAAGGGACAGGCGATAGCGACTCCACCCATCCCAGGACAGGGACAGGTAACGTGGGCGAAGATCACCCAGACTAGGACATTCTACAAGAATGTGCCGAGCAGTTTGGGGGACGACGCAGTCGTCACAATAAGGCGCAGGTGAGAGCTCCATCAAATGACGATGCGTCAAACGAGTGTGCCTGATTCGGAGACAACAGAAAGCGACCTGAAGCCGTCGTGGAATTAGGGGATAGTTCCATGGGAAGAGTCGCGGCGCACTGGCTCGTAACTTTAAGTTCATCTGATTCGTCTTCCATCCTTTTTGCCAAGCAATCCGAAGAACTGCCCATATTCCTGCCATGTAGTCTGTCTGTGGAAGAGTGAAACGCTGGTCCGGTGGCCCGGTCCTCGCGGACTCTTGGGCGCCCTTGTCAGCCCGCTCATTCCCCGATATTCCTACATGTTTAGGAACCCAGCAGAAGATAATCTCGACATCCACCCGCCTCACTAAAACCGTGGCATCACGATATCGCGAACCAGATGGTGCAAAAATTCCAATGCCCCGAGAGCACTTAGGGCGCTTTGTGAGTCGCTATAAATCACGATCCGTCTCCAAAACTGCCACGTCACGTAATTTCCCCTACCAAGTAGTGTATTGCCACCAACTCAGCCGTGGATTCAGACGCAGCGCCTGGCAGAGCCCCGCTGACTTCAAACAGAGGAGATAGGGCGTGGAAGCTGACCCCCTCTTCGGTTCCAGCGTGACGCGAGATGTGCTCCAAAAAGGCCGAACACAATACTCCCGGCGCTGTACAAGCTCTGGGAGCAGAGGCGTGGCGACAAATAGCCAACGGTGGTACCTCCAGGGTGGCGTTCTGGGAAGAACCAGGGGCACCATCGGCCCGAGAGTTATATCTAGCTCTCGAAGGAGTTTCCTAGCCTTTGGGCTTAGCTTAAGACTTGCGTCTCTCGGCGGCATAGGCGTTGTTGAGATCGCTTGAGGGGTCTTTTAGAGACGTTGAGGACAAAGGAAAACGCTGCGCTCGGGCGTACAGGCGATTAATGCACTGTGCAAAGCGCATAGATAATGGCATCTCTCCCGCATCGACAAGCAAGCTCTCAATAGGGAAAATGCGGAAGGCACCGGTCGCCAAGCGAAGGACGGTGTGGTGGATCGAGTCCACCTTTCGCAATAGACGTTCAGCTGCGGATGAATAAAACTCACATCCGTAGTCGAGCTTCGAACGGATAAAGGATCGATAAAAAAGTAAGGCAGTAGCGCTATCAGCGACCCAAGTGCTGAAATTCCCGGAACGAAATTATCCATGGCGCGGGGACAAGAGATCCTAAGGCTGCGAATATGAGCCTCCCAGGTGAGGCGTCAGTCAAAAACAAGACCAAGGAAACGGTGCGATTCAACCATTTTCTGGCTTACCCCATTATGAAACAAGTCTAGGGAGGGGTGGAGCCGTGGATGGCGGCAGAAGTGCACCACCTTAGTCTTGTCCAAAGAATAATGAAACCTGTGCTCTTTGGCATAGCAAAGACACGGTTCAATGCCTCTTGGAATTGACGCTCTAAAGTTGGCATTTGGGCCGCGCCAAAAGAGATCGAAAGGTACTACTACGCAAACAATGTACGAGGGGCGGTCAAAAAGTTTTGCAATTCGGATATAAAGAAACGAGATATGAGCAAAAGTGTTTTATTTTTTTTCACTATAACTACCCTCAACTTCAAGGCACTTGCGCCACTTGTCCCTGAGGCTTCGAATTCCCGACAAACATAAATCTCCCGACTGCTCTTCAATCCACTCCTGGACGGCGAGCTGGACATCTTCATCGTACCCAAACCGACGTCCACGCAGTGCAGCCTTGAGCTGGTGGAATAAAATGTAGACGCTAGGGGCCAGATCAGGACTATAGGGGGGATGGTTGAGCTCCTCGAATCCGCACTCGCGCAGGGCAGCTTGTGCAACTCTAGCCTTGTGGACTTTAACGACGTTGAAGTCGATCATAGTTCGTGAGGTTTCGTGAGGTTTCTAGGGACCCAACGGAAAGAGACCTTGGCCATGGCCAAATTGTTGTGGATGATGTTGATAACACTTTCATGATATATTCCAAGTTGTCACTCGATTTCTTCGACCTTCACCCGTCGATTTTCGAGGATCATCCTCTCCACACGGGCCACATTGTCCTCGTTGGTCACGTCTGACGGGCGTCCTGGATGGAGGTCATCTTCAAGGAACTCACAACCATGGCGAAACTCCCTATTCCAGCGAGCAATGGTTGCATAGGAAGGGGCGGTGTCGGTGTACACTGCAACCATGTGTTCATGGATCTCTTTGGCATTCTTGCCTTCCTTGGTCAAAAATTTGATCACTACGCGGTGCCCAACCTTCTCTATTGTTGAAACATTTGTGACTGAAGATCTGCGATAAGCTACTGCTTCTTAAATAGACAAGGCAGGAGCGTGCGACTACAGGTCCTGACTTGTCCTAACTTGTCCTAACTCCCCCACAAACAACCATCCCCCTTCCTCTATATTGCCAAAACGATTTGCAAAACATATTGACCGCCCCTCGTATTTTTTTTAACAAAGTAATTTGCATCCTTATTGATATTCTTATCCCATTGTTTAACTAAGCAGTAGATGTTTTTTTTTAAGAAGTGATTCGCTTTTAATGAAATAGGATTTGATCTACTTTTATTCTTTCTTCATATCAGAATAAATTTTCCCATTTAAGTGATGCTGAAATGACTTAAATAAATGGTAAACAAAGATTGCAACGACCAGTTAATATCAAGGATGAAGATCTTCCAACCTAAAGCAAATAATTTTTCCTGAGGGAAACGTTCCTCATATGGCCATGCATTATCATGAAGGAGCAGAATACCCTTTCGGTTGAACAATAAAGATCTTTTTTATCAAGAGCTTTATTTGAATGGTGCTCTTGTTAGAAAGGAAGCATAACATCACTGGGGAACAAATTTCAACTTTTTGTTTATTGACTTAGATTTGATAGTTCATTATATGTGATTTGGGTGCGCTGAGCACGAATTTTTAGTCCGTTTTGCTCTATCAGGCCCTGATTTTGCTCACCACAGCTCCTCTTTCATCATATTCATAAAAAGGATATTTACTCAATACTTTCTAAGAGTTTTTGTAGTTGCCCATTATAAATCTAATTATCTATTAGTACCTATTTAAACTAATGTTTTTTTTTATATTTCAGATTTTGAAAATAAAGAATTTAAATACCTTTACAAATTGACAAAACAATCAATTAATATGTCCTCAAGCACTAGAAGGTTCATATGCAAAAACTGAACTGATTCATTTTGCTACATATGTGGAAATTTTACATCTCCACATTAATGAGGAAATATAACGGACTTCGTAAAAATATCTCACCCAGCTTATTTTAGCATAAAACTGGGGGATCAAGATAAATCATAGGTTCGACATTGTCGTGGTTTACGGCCGAGTACGGATGTACGCTTGATACGTACATGAGTAAAACCGTTTCACTTTTCTCTAAGAGTGCTTTAATTTAATTCTTTAATCAGGGAGGATTCGTATTATGATATATCTAGTGAAATTTGCAGCGTTCGAGGATCTAATTAAACAACTCAGACAAAAATATACTTTTAATTACATAAAGCATGAAATATTAAATTTTAAATACACTTTCGCACGAAATGGAAAATAACAAAAAATGAATTAATTTGAATTCTTTTTACCTTTAACTCAGAGTGTGTCTACGGTTGGGTGACCTTGAAAGTGAGCCTCCTTGCTGAGTTGGTTTGAGGCGAGTTAGACTGGAGACTTCCTTGTTAAAGTGATTTTCTCTGGACGAGAATGGTAGGTGAGTTGGTCTCAATACCACTGGTCTGCTATTCTAAGCGACCAAAGGAACAACCTTGGAAGGTTAAGTCCCGCTTGGTTCCAACTATCTTCTTTATTCCCTATTTGACTCAAGGGCGTGTCTTCTTACCTCGCTGGCTACACGGATTATCCTTAAATTTCTCAAGATCGAACTATACGTCGATTACGCCATGGGAGGAGAGAAGACGAGGGAGTTTAAGAGGGGAGAACCGTTACTAGCCCACATCTAAGCCCCTCTCCTAGGGCATAAATTTTCGACGGTATGACACTTCGCTCCTTCAGGTTTGCGCACGGGGAAGGTTAGATTTCGTCTATTTGGCAAAAATATACATAAATAATTGGAGGGGAGAGTGAGCATGTTCATAGATTTTCTGCCGACGAAGCCTGAGGCAGCAAGATTTTCAGTCTAACGACTCTCACACCCTTCTATGTTTATATTAACGGACTACACCTAAATCCTTCTTTGCGAGCAACTTTTAAGGATCTTGGGGCAGCGGGGAAAGGAGCAGGGGGTGAAAGTCTTGGCCCATGTGTAACCTAACGGTTGAGGCTGTATAAACAAACTAGCGTCTGCTTGTCCTCGTTATATTCATTCATCCACATACATAAAGCCTGCACTGTATGCATTGAAAGTGCGACATTGGACAAAGGATTCAAACGCAAAAATCCCTTTTGGAGTTCCAATGCTAAGTTTACGATTTCATTAAACTACTTAATTAGTCATTTGTATACTATAAATTAGCTAAGAGTAATTGTAACTTAGGTACATAAACAACTTTTGATAAAATTCGCTTTTTTTAACGCTTCACAATTTTGAGGCCATTTCAGGTGTGGCGAGAGCCTACTAACCATGAATCGGATTGCTACTTCTGCTTTCGTAAGACTTCGCGCTTCACTAAGAAAAATAAACATTATATCGACTTCCAAATTTGGACACCGCAATACGACCTGTTCTACATTTAAGTGAAATTCCCATTCCAAAATTTAAGAGTCTGCCATCTCAGGAATTACTTTGGAGAGTCAGACATCGAATTCGACCCCAGCGTAGTTGTAAGTTAAAGTGATCTGCAAAGGTTTAACCAGGCCGAGTTGAATGATCTTGTATGGGATCTAAATTTACCCCAAAAGGCTGCGGAAATTTTAGCTTCAAGACTTAAACAGAAAAGCCTGCTTAGTTCAAACACATAGATTTCATTTTACAGAAACAGAGAAAAAGAACTTCTTAAATATTTTAGAACAGAGCATAGTTTAGTATATTGCTGCGACATACCGGGTTTGTTAAAGGGATGGGGGTTCAGTCTTACAATGCAAGTGATTGGCGTTTGTTTTTAGACAGTTCCAAAAGAAGTCTTATGTGTGTGTTATTGCATAATGGCAATCTATACAGCTCGATATCAATTGGGTACTCAACATTAAAAGAAAAGTATGAGCATATAGAAACTGCAATAAAACTTATGAAATATAGGAAGCACGAGTGGATCCTATGTCTTGACTTAAAAATGGTAAATTTTCTGCTAGGGAAAGAAGCAGGGTAAATATACTAAATAGCGCTGCTCCTTTTGCTTATGAGACAGCAGAGCTAAGGAAGAACATTATTTCCAACAAATCTGGCCACACAACATCACTTACTATCGGAGAAAAAATGTAATTAATCCACCTTTAGTGAGCAGAGATAAAATCATATTTCCTCCTCTGCATATCAAACTAGGTCTCATGAAACAATATGTAAAAGCTTTAGATATAAACGGCGTGTGTTTCCAACACATAATTTCAAAATTCCCAAGTTTAAGTTATGAAAAATTCAAAGCTGAAATTTTCGAATTTGGACTATAAAAGAAAATTTTTACCAGAGTGAAAGCTTCATATCTCTTTGTTTTGTTTAATTTTAAGTCATTTATATAGTTATAATGTAATTTTACAATAGTTTGAACTGCATGTATTCATCAAAATTTGAAATAAGTGTTAATGCATGACTTCATTTTTAGTCCGAATTTTGAAAAAGTTGGAAAATGGCGCATGGGCTGTTTACAAGAATCAGGACCTGATAGAACCAAGCCGAGGTGAAATTCGTTTTCAACGCAAAAAATTTACTTACAATCAAGTGTCAGATATCATTCCCCAGTGAATATTCACACATTGCAAGCATTTTCCGTGAGACAAAGGTTATAAAAGAGCTAGGCTTTAGTAACTTAAAAAAGGCCCACGCATTACCTGCTTAAAAGGTTTTAGGCATGAATTCAGCTTTAAAAAGGCCTAGACATTACTAGCCTAAAAAGTCTTAGACATTAATAGAACTGTAAAAAGTCCTAGGCTTTACTACCCATTATCTTTAAACATCTTGCATTAAATTTGTAACTATATTCAGTTGACCAATAAAGGTCCTTTTTTGAAGAAACTACATTGAACATATAATGTAAATTAGAGATGAAACAATATTCACACGTTGCCCTTGAGACAGGCCTTGAATGACGCCTATGCATTAATAGATTAGAAAGATTTAGGCATTAGTATGTTAAAAGGTGTGGAATTAATATAGCTTTAAAAAGGCCTAGATATAAATATAGCTTAAAAAAGCGAAGCATTCGTAGGCTAAAAAGAGTTGGCATTAATATAGCTTAAAAAGGCCTAAGAATTATTAGTTATCTTAAAACAGCCTACAGCAAATTTGGAACAATTGAACTCTAAGAAGTATTATTTATAAAAATTATTAATTCCTTGACAACCTATCACATACATATGTGAAAGATATATATCTGCAGTTCTTCCTGCTACCATTGGTGCCGGGAGGGAATTAACTCCCAGTCATTGTGACTGCCTAAAATAAAAAAAAACCGCAATCGTAGTGAGGCTAAAATTTTTACTGTACCTCCCTTTCCCCAAGACCAGTCTCTTACCCCCAAACAATGCTGAAAAGGGTGGACAAAAGCAAGACCCATAAATCTCCATTTTATCAGACCGAAGGTCTCTTGAAGGCGCTTTATCTCCGCAAAAAATGTCACCGGACACCGAACTGAGAAGAGGATTGAAAAAGACATTATGGGCCACTTTCTTGACCAGATAAAGTTGGAAGCTTGACACCTTGTATTAAAAATTTTAACATATTAAATATTAAAAATCCTGTTTTAAAAAGGGATGGGAAAAGATTAATGTTCAAACACGAAAGAGTAAGAAGATTTATCAAAACCCATTTGGCGTGAGATTCAGTGGGAAAATTTAATAAACTAAGAGAGAAGATAAAGGAAAAGGAATATAATAGGAAAAGTGCTAAAAAATAAAAAAAAAGTCAAGGAACAAGCCACTACTAGTGATATTACTTTTATTATTTTGATTCTCTCTCTTTCTCTCTCTCTCTCTCTCTCTCTCTCTCTCTCTCTCTCTCTCTCTTTCTCTCTCTCTCCTCTACCTCTGTATATATATATATATATATATATATATATATCCTCTCTCTCTCTCATTTGAGAGAAATTGAAGACCTTTCTTCCTAATCAGAAGTCAATCCGACTCACCTATGACTCTCTGTGTGCGTAAACACTTTTAGAATAGGTTAATAAAATTTTCAGAGTACCTATCTCTCTTGTATTTCTCTATCCAGAACTGTAGTAGTACTAGAAAACTTCCTATTACTAGGACTCTTTTAGCCTTCTCTTGGCCAATACGCAGACCAGATAGCATTAGCTACTCCTATCAGAAGCAATTAACTAATGAGAAAAATCACCGGGAGAACTGAAGCTTAAAACCTTAAATTATGCATCTGAATATGATAGAGTTGATTGAAAATGTGGGGATAAGAGAACACTCCAAGTTCGATCCACCATACCCATAGCGCGATAGAAAAACTTAAGTCAATGTTCCTATCAAAAATTGCAACGTAGGACCGATAATGTTATGCACATTTATTCAATTAAATCTTAACTTTAATCCAACATCAAAAATAAGCATGGTTGAAATCACTGGTTTTTTTTTTATCAAACTCTCAAATTAATTCCGTAAAGATAAACGTTTAGAATTGCAGTTGAAACGCGACCCTCTCAGCACACTGAAGTTTGCCCTGGATTTTTTGGTGCGTCTTGAAATTAAGCAAACAGGTTCATCTAGCCCCCTTGCGATACCCTGAATGAAAGGGTATGAATTCTAAGGAGATAATCGAAAAGGCATCATTTTTACAACATAATGTCATTACTTTCCGCGTATCTTAAGTCAGTGTCTCGATAGCGGCTCTAATTGGCACGTACCATTGGCACCGGATCAGCATAATTATTTTTTTATTGCAATGCTGGCGCTGGTCCAATTCGGACATCAGTGGACACCAGCACCTGACATGATAAAGAAACCCTGACCCAGCCAAATACGGAAGACCCCCCTTCCCCCCAAAAAAGTCCAGCAACATATCAGACGAACCTCGGAGATGAAGTTCTCTTGGGTTAACTTTATTTATGTGCTACTCAAACGACAGCTCATGGTTCAAGGTACACCCCACCCCAAAAGTAATTAGTTAATCATCTTGCGGCCTAATCTCCTTTACTATCATATCCTCTCAGTTAAATTGAATATACATCATACCACACAGTTACTTGACATTTATTTTGTATAACATTTGGTTATGTTGCTGATATTTCTCTCTGTACACAGGACTAATTTTATTACAGTTCACGAAATGGAATTACACGTAAAATTTCGTCTCTCTATCTTGCCACACTTATCACTCTTACTTAGTAAGGTTGATCTTTAAGGGTGTCGGACAAAAGTGGGCGACATCTTAATATCATTGGATTGGGATGAAACTTCGCACACAAGGAGAGGAATGCAATACGAAAAAACAGTGGTGTGGAAAAAGGATCAGTGCACTTTTAAATTTAACTCCCGTTTTTTGGACCACCCCAAGTCAGACAGTTATTAAATCCACTATAAGGAAGCCTCACTCTGCTTGGCTAAGACGGTAACGTTAAAAACGATTAACTTCGAGTTATATAATTAACTTTCTCTTCGTTGTTGTAACCGAATTTCCTCACATAAAAACTCATCTTCACAATTTTCAAAGTAATCAGCTGCTGAACTAATTGATATTGGAACCTATAAATAACAATAATAGTAGTATAGTATATATACTGAGCCTCTTTCTTTCGTTACAAAAGGCGGTAGACAAATTAGAGAAAAATATAGATTCAGTTAAAAAGACAACGTCCTTTCACAGGCCGAGAAATAAACATGAAAAAAGAAAGCTATTGGCGTTGATCTCCGCATTACGCACGTACACGCACATAAACACGAAAATACACATAGGCTCGTAATGTTGAGGGCGTACGTTAAGTGCCTGAGTCTGCGACACCAGTGATGAAACATCTCCTCAATTTTCTCGATTTCCAACTGCCGTTTCTCCTTCCAAACTTGGTCCATCCGAAAATTTAATTGCCTGGTTTTTTGCCTGGTAACAACCCACTCACTGTCGTTGCATCTGATAAACCAAAATTATTGCGGTGGACGTATTAAAAGCCGGCATGACTTTAGTCTACGTTTATTTCTTTTATACTTCTTTAGTGGCTATTCAGCAGATGCACCGATGCATGAGCGATGCTCTTAATTGAGATATCTTAGAGGCGTTCCGAAAGGTTTGGCTCTGTCATCTAATCTCTTCTTTCATTGCCACTCACAGCTGGTGAATGCGATGTTCATTTTTTAGACAACCACTCTCGCTGTGGGAGTGAATCTCTAAAGTACGTGGTTTTGGCACTGCGCGACACCTCAAAGAGTGTTCTCCGTAGTCTACCTTTTTTCTATCTTGCACATATATACTTACACACACAATCAAACAAGCAGTGAAAAGTGAATTACTGATGAAGAGAAAGTAGCATACATGTACATGACACAGGTGATGATAAAGAACTCAAAATAAGATAATGAATGAATCAAAAGACGTTACCCCCCAAAAGCCCACATGTATTAAGACTAAAATATTAGTTTATGATTGACTTAAACCCCATTAGGAGGGTACCTCCGCCACAAGAACAACTTTTGCTGCTGAAGATGGTTAGGTTAGGGAGATTTACACGCCTGCCTACCTTCCATTTCTCATAACTTCAACGCATTCTATAGGAATCTTTCTCTTCACATAAACGCTCCAGTTGACGATCATGGATGATTTCCGAATAATTAAATAAATAATTACAAGGTAAAGATTAAAAAATGCGGGTTGTTTTTATTAGCGTTGATGCGTATCAATCACACTTTCTACGAAAGCTGCTCCAAACAAATAAAATTCCATTTCAAAATGGTCATACCCATAGAAGATTATTAACACTAACACCCGACCAACCCTGTCCCCTTATTTTAAAGCAATTGTAAATTCTCACTAAGTTAATAACAAAAAAATACGAGTTGGCAACTCAGTCACGTTTCAAAAGACGCCATTGAGGTGCTGAAAATTGTTCACCTCGTCATAGGGAAGAATTGTCAGAAAATAAACCGACAGGAGCTCTGAGAATTTAATTGGACGAAAACGTACGCCAAGACTGTTAAAGGTTATAACCATCGAGAGCAGCAAAAAGAGCATGTTCCAATATAATATAAAAAAAATCATCGCCAATATAAATTCGTAAATTTATTCAAGGATAAATAGAAGAAAAAAAGATATAAACAGCAAAAAAAGACTGAAGAAAAGAATAAAGTAAAATGAATAATAAAAAGCACTTAAGAACAACTTGACAACTTGGAAAAGGGAAAACGCGGAAACAAACGAGGTCATTTTCATTAATGAGAGAAATATGAGGAGAGAGGAGATAATAAAATGGCAGATGCAAAGAATAATAATATTATCACTTAAATTTTTTAAAAATTAAACCAACGAGGGTAGGTATGTCAAAGGTTTTGAGCAAAGGTTCTTCAAGAAAGTATTTAAGTAAGGGAAGTGAAAAATTGAGAAGTAATGGCCTGAGTAGGCGACTATGGGTCGTAGAGCCTGGGTGAGAGCGTAGTTCTCCTTAAAAACAACATAAAATTTAATTCTCTAACTCTAAATACTTGTAACTGTGATTAGGATAATAATAATAATTTAAATTATACCCATTGGAAATCGCGGGGATAATAACTTTTGTTGCCAAACACTCCTCGTCCATCGAACCAATGCTTTTAACTCACTGAGCCACCATCCGCGTCATCCCAAATGTTTCAAGTGGCTTTATAAATCAAGCATTTGTAGGCTAGTCGCAGATAAAGATGAAACAGTCGAAATGGATAATGATATGCCAAAGAACGAGAAGAACGGTTTGACAGCAGAGGCTCGAATCCCCACGATTTTCAAAGTTGTAATTAAAAAAAACAACTTGTTATGATTATTCGCCAATTACTCCTATTATTATACTGTTCGCTTAATCTATCTTCCTTTCTTGACACTAGCCTAATTCAATCACTCCTTTAGGCAAATGTGGATGGTAGCGTTTGACAGCCGGGGTTTTAATCCCCTCAGTATTCAAGGGCTATATTTTTATTTAAATAACTGTAAAGAGAATGTACAGGTCCATAAAATGAAAACAGACCCGGAATTACGTCCCTAAAAACCCTTTCGCGTTCAGTTAACCCATTCAAAATCTTTCAAACTGAAAGGAAAAAATCCAACTTCAAAACCTCATCTCTTAAAATTCCACCTGCTCAAAAAGGGATCAGGGTTCCAGGGGTTCGATACAAGATAACAAACCAGTCTCAATGTAGCGATAAGGAAGCCCATAAAACAGCGCCAAGGGCGGAGCCTTTTAATCCCTTTCGACCGGAATTCGCTCCCTTATCAAGCCATTAAATTAGGGCATTGCAGCCTCGGTTTCCAAAATTGACCAATGACAATCATATTTAGAAACAATTCTAGGAAAATCGGAAGAAAGCGAGATTTATTAAATAAATTCTATAAATAGAAGCAATTTAATTAATATTAAATAAATATTGGATAACTAAAAATAAGGGTTGAATTAGAATAAAAATATATTTATTTAAAAATGGAAAAAAAGAGAAGAGTAAAATAAAGGAAAGAAGAAAAAAATAAGAAAAAGGAGTAGAAGAAGAAGAAAGACACCAACAATAGTTTAGTGTGGATAAGGTTAACATTGCTAGTCATTAACTTCCTCTTCTCCAACACATACAAAGAGAACCCTGAATTCAGTATACTTGAGTCACGGCACTTTCGAGTATGAGTATGACCTTTCCCTTGAGATTTCAGCCTTTCCCATACCAAGCCCTCAATTCGATGGTATAGTAATTTGCCCATTTTTTATCATTTATTCTTCAGGATTTTTCCTAGTTCTTTCTTTTCTTCTTCTTATACTCTCCCTTATTCCCCTTATAATTTGTCGTTCGTAATTCCATCATCTCCCCTCTGGCTCTCAACGAATCGATTTCGAGACAAATTGTTACGCTCCGCCATGACGTCGCAGTTCTAAAGTAGATTGGTGTGACGTCAGAGTTTGTGTTTGCTAAGATAAGGAGGAAGACATAAAGAGCTTATAAGATTATTTATTTTCGGATTTAATGGGTTGAAGAGTTACACTAGGTATTCTTGTATGTAACGCCCAACGCATATATGTGACATTTTGGATTATAAGATAATAAACCAGTAAAGATTAATGGTTCTCATTTGTGGGCCCAAATTCCAGGATAACGATCCGTTTAGAATCAACTGACCGTATATAGGAAACTGGATTACCTGGACTTCTGATAAGGTCCGGCTCCCTTTCAACTCGAATGCTTGAAAACGAAGAATAACTACAGAATGAAGACCAGCAAAGGACCCTGGATCCATATAAGGCGAGTCCGAGAAGGAAGAGAGTAGATGGAAAACTTTACCAAAAGCAGACCTGACAGAAAAATTACGTTAAAAATAAAGGGGCTTGAACTACCTCCGTTAATTGTAATGTCAGGAAGAGAAATGCTGATACACATCTAGATGTGAACTAAAAACTAAACTCTTTTTGTGCTAGGGCTAGGAGTACTATTACATCTTACTACGTGTTGTGCCTATGGTTCATGTAGGTTAATTCTATTGGGTTGTCAAGAAGTCAATGCCATTTAAAAAGAAGGAAAGTAAAATCATGTTTAATATAAAAAAAATATAAATTTATTTAGCAAAGTGGTTTCTGTCATTATAGTCAATAATCCTTATCATTTTACTAAACAGTAGTTAGCCCTCTTGAAGAATTCATTCGGTTTTGATGAAATGCGATGATGTTATATCCTTTTCCACTTCCTTTATATCGGAGTAAACCTTGGCATTTAAGTGATGTTGTAATTACCTAAATGGTTATCACATTATACAAAGTCAGGTGAATATGGAGGATTAATTTTGTCTTGGGTCAAACACCCACGTGTAGGCTTCTATCCTAATGAAAGAGTACGGTTGACCAGTAAAGGACCTTTTTCTTCAAGAGTTTCATTTAAGCTTTGCAAGTATTTAACTTAGACCTGCCTTCGTGTCTGTAGTAACCGTTTGCTTATTGAGGAGCTTATAATGAATAACTCCTCTCATATAACAAGGAAAGCAAAATTTAGCAATCTGTTGTTGGATACAACTTCTAAGAGTAAGATTGATTTTTGTTTGCTGTCAAACCATTGTTTTTGCTCTTAATATTGCAGTAAGGAAATGGTTCGCATGTATTTCGAGGCAATAGATATGAAGCAATATTCATACGTTCAAAATGTTAACATTACGATATTTCATCTGGCATCCAAACACCATTTTTGTTATCTTTTCCTATTCTTATGCTAGGCATTACTAGCTTTAAAAAGTCCTATGCATTGTTAGCGTAAAAACTGCCTAGTTTAGTGCAAGAAGGCCAAGCCATTACTGAGGCTTAAAAAGGGACTAGGCTTACTACAGCTTCAAAATAACTAGACATTGCTAGCATATAATTCCAAGGCATTACTAATGCTTAGAAAGTCCTAGGCATTGCTTTAAAAACGTGATAGGCATTAATAGCGTAAAAAAGGCCAGAACATTACTAAAACTTCAAAAAATTACGCATTGCTAGCGTAAAAAAGGCCAGAGCTTTACTAAAACTTAAAAAAGTCCGCCATTGCTAGCGTAAAAAATGCATTACTAAAGCTTAAAAAAGTCAGTCATTGCTATCGTAAAAATGGCTGGAGCATTACTAAAACTTAAAAAGTCATGCATTCCTAGCGTAAAAAAGGCCAGAGCTTTACTAAAACTTAAAAAGTCATGCATTGCTAGCGTAAAAAAGGCCAGAGCATTACCACAACTGAAAAAAGTCAGGCATCGCTAGCGTAAAAAAGGCCAGAGCATTACTAAAACTTAAAAAAGTCAGGCATTGCTAGCGTAAAAAAGGCCAGAGCATTACTAAAACTTAAAAAAGTCAGGCATTGCTAGCATAAAAAAGGCCAGAGCTTAACTAAAACTTAAAAAAGTCAGGCATTGCTAGCGTAAAAAATGCATTACTAAAGTTTTAAAAGGGCCTAAGTATTACTAGCTTTGTTTTAAAAATTCTTGACCACCAAACCTAATAATAGACTCAAAGCCATCTCACTCACCTGAATACACATTCACTTCAAAGAAAAGAATAGTTTTGAACAAGGAATACATCGAAATGAAAAGACAAAGGAGTTTGAAAAGCAATTTGTAGACATGCTTTTAAAGGGTGTAATCGCTAACATTATTTTCTTTTCATTTTCCTTGCTCCCTTTTCTATTTGTTTAGTTGGCGATTTCCTACTGTGCTTCTTTTAAGTAATGTTTGTATTTTAAAAATACTTAAGTCTATTTTTAATATATTACTCGAAGTCATTTATTCTACAAAATAGTTTCTTTCCGTTTCAGAGATTCTCCCCGATCCTCCCTTCCAAAGTTTATTTATGCCTCTTGAATAAAACTCCTGAGGTGTAAAGCTTTAAGAACAAAAGCTCCCTAAGAATAAAGCTCCATATAAATATAGGAAATAAAGGCCTCTCTCAAGAAATTTCTAAATAAGAACGATCAATAGAAGAGCAGACAACTACAAAACTTTCGTTTTACTAAACAAGGAATAATACCTGTAGGAATTAAACCACATACTATTCACCAGCTCAAAATCCAAAAGAATAACGAAAGAACCAACGGAAGAACTCAAGAAATGGGCCAACCAATTAATATATTTAAGCAATAGTATCCGCAATCAAATCAACAACCACCTACCAGAAGTAAATATAGCCCAGGCGAGGTGCATCTACAGAGAAGTCAACTCGCAAAAAAGAAATAACCCCATCGCCCAATCTTTTTCAAGGTGCCAACTCCCCCCCCGAAAAACAAGATGGGTGAATCTTTTAACATTATTACGCCATTCTTCTCATGTTATGGCCGATAAAATGAGACGAATTTACAATTTAGCAAAGATTTTACTTCCTATCATTGATCCATTCACTCAGAATGAGTATACCATCCAAGATTTCTCCGAGTTTGACAAATATTTGATTCAACTTAATCGTAAAGACTTTTGTGACTTCAAGTGACAGAATTTCTATTCACTACTGTACCTGCTCAACATTTATTTCTTCGCGCCACAGCAAACCACCCCTACCAAATTAGAAACCCATTTCTTTAGTTGCATTCTATATCAGTTTAAATTAGCCAGAATTAAGAGTCGAATCTTTAGATCATACCATTGTTTTTCAAATTCAGGCTTATTTCACAATGAGGTACAATATTTAAAGCGGTTCTGTAATTTTAATTAACACCTTGAATACTTGTTTGATAAAAAGATATCCAAGTATTTTACCAAATATTTTTCCTAAAAGAGCGCTATTGACAAAAGTCCCAAAGAAAAAGTCTTTTTAAAACTACCTTACCTTGAACATCTGACCATTAAATTAAATAAAAACTTAACTGATACCCTCAAAATTTACTTTAATTAATGTCTATACTTTGGGGGAGTCAAAATAAGACTCTTCTTAAAATCGTGCAGTTCTGTCATCTACAATGTTACGTGTACTACCTGCCAAAGTCGCTATGAGGGTCAGACAGGCTATCAAATAAAATATAGGGTCATAGGATCGCTTAGCATTTGGAACTCTCTCATATGACAGATATTCGATTTTCTAAATAAGAACTTTCTTCAATAAGATAAAATTTCGCCAAAATATAACGATCCTGTTATTTCACTCTTTTTTTTTAATAACATAAGAAAAGAAGGAGTCTGCAAAAATCTAATCAATATCCTACACGAGGCAGCTAATGAATCCATCACCCAGTTTAGTTCCACCTATCATCCTCATTCATGAATCTATTCAATCTATTCTTAAAACTCGTCAGGGAAGACTCTTCTATCACACGACTAGTGAACCTATTCCATTCATCTACCACTCGATTTTTAAGCCAATTTCTACCAATATTTTTCTAAGCCTATACTTGTCCAGCCTCAACCCATTGCTATGTGTCATATCCTGTTCTCTAAGAATAAGAACCTTACCTATGTCTCCCCTATTTTAACGTTTTACCCACTTGAATCCTTCGATCAAGTTCCCTCAGACTCTTCTCCTTTATCACGTATGGAGATTTAGTCTCCTCAGCCTTCCACTATAAAGTAAGTTCCTCAAACCATAGATCATTTTAGTAATGATTATTTGCACAAACTCAAGCAAACCAATATCTATTTTATAATATGGTGACCAAAATTGCACCGCATAGTCAAGATGAGGCCTAACTAATCGCAGGTGCAGTTTCAGGTTGGCATCAGCACTTTTATTACTTACAGTCTTCCCAATAAACCCCACTAGCCTATTAGCTCTATTACTAGAACTTATAAGCTGCTTTCTTGGCAGGAGGTCAGAACTTATGGAGTTCAGAGTGACCAGATTTTGAGACCTGAAATAGGGGACACCTAAATTGGAGAGGAATTTGAATAATATACAGGACAGATACAACTTACGTGAAGTTACGCACGCAGCGCGAAGTCCCTCTCTGTTGGGTCTATATTGTCCAGGACCTACTTCATGGACTTTTCTTTTGTTTTAAGGTGTGTTCATTGTAGATTTTGTTTCAAACAGCTGTTCATTGTTCATTACGTGTCAAAGCATTCTAATATTATAACCATGCATATTTTACAGCTTTAAACGATATTATAACTAAAGTGACTTGTCATAGTATATTAAGTAAATTGCAGAAAATAAAATACATATAGTGAAAACCTTTCTGGGGAGGAATGAATATAACGACGACAAAACAAACACTAGTTTTTTATACAGGGTCAACCGTTACACTCCACATGGGCCAAGACTTTCACATTCCCCTTTCCCCGCTGCCGCAAGATCCATCGAAGTAGCTCGCAAAGAAGGATTTCGGTGTAGTCCGTTAATATATACATAGGAGGTTGTGAGAGCCGTTAGAATGAACATCTTTCTTCCTAAGGCTTCGTCGGCAGAAAATCTTTGAACAAGCTGACTTTCCAATCCGATTGTTTATGTCTATTTTCGCCAAATAGACGAAATATCACCTCCTCTGTGCGTAAACCTAAAGGGGCAAAGTGTCAGCGTTGAAAATATATGCCCTAGGAGAGGAACTTAACTGTGGGCCAGTGAGGGTTCGCCCCTCCTTAACTCCATTGGCTCCCCTCCCCCAGGAGATAATCGACGTATATATATAGTTAGATCTTGAGCAATTTACGGAGAAGCTGTGTAGCCCTCGAGAGAAGAAGACGAGTCCCTGAGTCAAACAGGAAATCAAGAAGATAGTTTGAACCAAGCGGGACTTTTTCTCCCTTACCATTGAAGAATACCAACAAGGATTCCTATTAGAGTAAAGATTCACATCTTGGTTAAGTCTCATCATCGAGAAGCCAGAATTGGTATCATAAGGATCGGGATAACTTCCATTCATCCAAGATCCCCTCACCTCCATCTTCAAGCAAAGGGAGAAGCATTGTAACTCGCCTCAACTAACCCCGAGAGTAGCATCAGCTGTTTCCTCCAATCACCTCCCCACGCTTGCCTAACCTCAGCGAGGCAGTTTCCAGCCCAACTCGCCCCAAATCACCTCGGTGAGGAGGCTCACCCTCAAGGTCACCCAACTGTCGAGACACTCTGAGTTACAGGTAAAACGAATCCAAAATTTCTCCATTTTTGTTATTTCCCATTCTGTGCGAAAGTGTATTTAAAGATTTAATATTTCAATTTGGCATGTGATTAAAAGTATATTTTGTCGGAGTTGTTTAATTTGATCCTCGAACGCAGAACTGGCAATAGATATATCATAATACGAAACCTCCCTGGTTAAAGAATTAAATTAGAGCACTCTTAGAGAAAAGTGGAACGGAAATTTTACCTTTTAAAATTATTTTTCCCCATTGTTGCATGTATGATATCTTTCATTTGTCATATTTTGCACTTGATCCAACTGCTCTCAAGAGTGGGTGCTTGGTTTGAGCATATGTGATAAACTCAGAAGAAGAGAGGGTGATATCACACTTTATCTGTAGCTCTAACCTGATCAGCTCTACACTGCACCCTGGTTTCTGCACTCACCCCATTGTTAGCCCATCAGAGACCACACTCTCTCCACTTGAGAATTTGAATGGGGAATGCTCAGTACAAAGACACCAGGGTAAAGAGATTCTTAAAATCCTTGCATTCGGTCAATATCTTGTTACACTTCTCAATGACTGTCATATCCTTGTCCATGTTTGGCAACAGAGAAGTAAGAATGCGGAATTCATCATGAAGCCCATCAACTGATAACACATCCTGTAGATTCAGTTATTTCACATAATCAATTATAGATTTGAAAGCTAGTTCACCATTCAAGGTCGGGCACTTCAGAACACAAAATAGACTAGTAGCAGAGTGGTTAATCTAGTTTTCCAGGTTAGTCGTAGCTCTTTTGAAGCAACTGTCAAAATTTTGGGAAGTTTGCTCCTTTCCTTTGTCACACAGATTAGCGAGAGCACGCTGTGTTTAATAAAAAATCAAATACCATTACAAATTATAGCCAATATCTTTACTTGCCATCACAATCTGCAATCTCTGCAGCTCAATTAAATGTAGTTGCCAAATGTTTCCAGGAAATAAGAGTATTTGTCAATTCGTAGTGCTCTCTGTATCGGCAGCACTACTGAGTGATGAATCACGCAGCGATCACGCCACTGTTGCCAATTTGGGGCGGCCGCCTTTACCTAGAATTTTGCAAAGTTTTACTAATATATTGTATTTTTTAAGTAATATTGTTGTAAATTGTCGTTTTTTTCTCCGAATATTGAAAATAGTGGACAAAAAAGGGCCCCGGGAAGGGTCGATCCGGGACACGGGACCATCTCGTAAAATGCGGGACGTCTGGTCAACATGCCTAAGTCGCTTTTGCATTCTGATCTTCGTAAAACTCTCACATTAAGTCTATAAATATTCGGTTGAGAACACCTACCTAAGTACACTACACTTGCTGATGTTGAATTCCATTTGCGTTTTCTGCCAAATGGGATCGTATATTTAATACATCCACTGATATGTAGGCATCAAAGGCAGACGTCATAATCCTACCTACCTTAGTATCATCGGGAAACTTACACAGGTCGCTACTTATCCCTAAGTCAAAATCATTAATATAAATCAAGAACAGCAACATCCCCATCACTGAACCCTGAGGAATCCCTTGGTAGCATTTATTCACTCAGATTTAATGCCATCTATATTAACTATTTGCTGTCTGTCACTACACCACGACTAATTCCCCCTAAAAATACATCCATCCGGATATCCTATGCGCTTTACTTTATTCAAAAGTCGCAAGTGTGTTCTACTAAAATCAAAATAGACATCATCGTAATTCTTATCTCTATCCGTAGCATCGTACAATTAAAAGCCAAACACGATTTACCTCTAGTAAAGCAGTGTTGAGATTACTTAATCAACTTATATTTATCTAAGTGATCCCTAATAGATTTTGCTATTATAAGATCCATGATTTCCCCTAACACTGATGTCAAGCTCACTGGTCGCTAATTAGACATAATTGTTTTCCTCCTACATAAATATAGGTATCTGATAGTCTCTAACGAATTTCTAAAGAAGCGTGCTAGAGACTCACTTCACAAATCTTTACATTCCTGCAAATCTTAGGAAAAACCTCATTAGTGCCCGGCGTTTTACTAAATTGTATTTTATCTATTTCTTTTGACACTATCTCCTTTGTAATTGTAATATTCTCTAATTTCCTTTCATTATTACCCCTGAAATTTAAGGTCTCCTCAAGTACAATTAGAGTATCCTCGAGTATAAATACTGAAAGAAAAGACATATTTAGCACCCTTGCCATGGCATTACTATCACTCACTAACTCTCCATCTGTAGTAATAAGTGGTCCTCTTTTATTTCTCGTCTTAGTTCTTACCTTGGGATCTTTCTTTGCATTACGAGAGGCGGTCAATAATTTTTGAAATTCGGAGATAGGGAAACGAGATATGAGGAAAATGTTTTATTATTTGTCAATTTAAAGACCCTCGACTTCAAGGCACTTGCGCCACTTGTCCCTTCAGCTTCGAATTCCAGACAACTAGAAATCTCCCGACTGCTGTTAAATCCACTCCTGGTCGGCGAGATGGACATTTTCATCGTCCCCAAACCGGCGTCTACGCAGTGCAGCCTTGAGCTAGGGGAATAAAAAGTAGCCGCTAGGGGCCGGATCTGGATTGTAGGGGGGATCGTTGAGCTCCTTGAATCCGCACTGGCGCAGGGCAGCTTGTGCAAGTTGACACCACGTGTCAACTTGCCGCGCCGCTTCTGACGAATGCACTTCTTCAACTGAGCAAGTTCCTCAGCGTAATATTGGCCTGTGATGGTCCTTCCACGAGGCGCATAGTCCACCATCAACAATCCCTCAGAATCCCAGAAGATGGTGGCCATGATCTTCCCGGCTGAGGGTTGGGTCCAGAACTTGATGGGGGTTGGAGAGCCCCTGTGCTTCTAGGCCATGCTTTCGAGCTTGGTCTCGGGATCCCAGTGATGGACCCACGTTTCATCACCTGTCACTATGCGTAACTCGAATCCCGCCGGGTCTTGGTTGTACAGGAGCAGCAGCAAATCTGAACTTTGACGACGTTAAAGTCGATCATTGGGCGTGAGGTTTCGTAAGGTTTCTGATTTTTTCTGGTCTAGTATTTTAACCTTATCTATTCTACTGATAATCCCGTTCCATTGTAATTTAAGTGTAATTTTGCAATAGTTACTATTTCCTCAATTTTTCCAAATCTCTGCATCGCTAATACCTTCTTCCTTATATGACAAAAGTAAATCCAATATGTTTTCACCCTAATGGGTTGGTTTATAACCTGTATAAGAAAATTATCCTGCACTCTAATATAAATAATCACCCCTCCTCCTTTTCTCCTATTCCTCTCTCTATGAAACATATTATAACTATCAATCTGAACTCAGGTCTAACGTTCTTTCCTGATCTGGACTTCAGGACTCTTCTATAATTAATCTGATACCAACCCTTGAAATTTAAAAATCTATTTTTGCCATTTCTCGCTCAGTTTTGAATGTACTTTTTTGATCTTTCCTACTTAGATGAAGTGTATTAACAATCTCAATGTTTTCTTCAGTTCTGATTGACTTAGGCCTACAATTGGGGAGGATGTTCTATACTGCTAGTTTCATGGTCTTCTAAAAAATGAAACAACAGTATTTTTTGCCATTTCCACTCAGAGTTCCTGGTTTATCTTACTTTGAAACCGATCTCCCTTAGTCTCAAAATGGTAAATGAGTTTAATTTAAATGCCAAATACAGATATTCTCGTACCATTTTTTTTTAACTTTAAATTTAGAATTAAATAAACTCACTTGTGGTTGAATTATATTTAAAAGAAACATTATTTTCTTGCAATTTGTTTTCACTGTGTAACACTAAACGCTACCAAGATATTTAAATTAAAAAATATATATATTTATGGGGGAAGGGGGGTTGCACCCTATATACATGTATAGGCTGCTGTCTAGCGCAATTTCTTTATTGTAGCGCTCCAAGTAATCTCCTCTTAATCAGACTCAAGGGCTATGTATGTTCTACACATTTTTCTTTAGTCTAATTCACCACTTTACGAACTGACGTAGAAAATTTACGGTGATGTATTGTTGTTATTATTAGTATTATTATTATTAATAATTTTCCTAATAACGATTGAATAACAATTCAGACCATCCAGTTTCTAGACCTCGAGAAATAGACGCTGGCTAGGAAGTCCAAAGACGAAGAGGAGAATAAAAAAAGAAGAAAACTTCCACCCGAAGAAGTCTCGTTTTTACAGCCTTAGTAAATCACATTTTATAGGTGGGAATATCTCCGTAAGGGGGAAAAAAGAGGGGGGTATTCCAATTAATGTCAGCAAACAAGATTTTTAAATGTACCTTCTTTGATAAAGACACGAAGCCCTTAAAAGTTATGAAGTAATTTGCATTTTCCTCTTAATAATTACGAAAGAGACGAAAATGACGAAAATCTAGCCAGGGTCCGTAGCCTCGGCCACAAAGGGGCGAGGAATAAGATGAGGTTATTATTAAAATTAAGGGGAAACCAACGAGGAATTCTGCGCATGGAAGGTTGTACAGATGAATATTAAGTGTAGTGGAAATATCAAAGTTTCACTGGAGGGGATTAAAAATGACCTATAAAGAGAAATAAAAGACCACCATCTTGGTCCTGTCAACTTCGAACTTTTTAGTACCTCTGTTATTATTATTAGTTCTTGGAATTATTCTATTTTTTTCCATATCTGATATTTTCCAATTGTGTCGAACCTCTGTTAATCAACCCCAGTGTCTTTGTACATTTTTAGTATTTTTAAGAACCCCTTTTTCTAAACCTCTCTAACGGAGATACCCTCGTTGGTGTTCACTTTATTATAAAATTTGGCTTCCTCCTTCCCTCTCTGCCTTGTCTGGCAGATATTTTGGCCTTTGATTCGTCATCGAAGATTTTGAAGCTCTTATCCGGAAGTATGGCAGTTATAAATAAGTACATCATCAACCGATTTCCAAAAAATTGTGACTGGCACCCGCATAACTGGACAGGAGCTGCGACAGCCCCGCCAATTACTGCCGATCCCTCCAATAATTTCAAATTAGGTATAAAATTATTCATGGTAATATCTGTTTACCATTTTGGATCGCGCAGCCTAAAGAAACGAAGCTCGATGCGTTCAGTCTATTTTCGCGAAGAAAGAGACCAGCCCCATACAAAGAGAAGATGAATCATGTCTAGCATCATGAGTCGAGCATCACTGCCTCCACTTTAAATATACGTACATCTCAACTCACTCCTCCTTCCCCTCCTGCGCCAGAACAACGAATGATCCTGTCAACCCCAGCAACCTGTCTCACCAACTCTTTTACAATATGATCCTACACAAATGACAGCATCTCCCACCGAAAGAAGAGCCTAAAAATAAGTATTTCCGTCTGACAAGATAACAAAATGAATTCTTTCTATCCCTCTCTCTGTTTCTATATATATATATATATATATATATATATATATATATATATATATATATATCTGTACAAAAGAGACGGAATGTATCTTTCCTTCAAAGGGAAAGCTGTACTCGCAAGCACCAACCAGGATGTTGTGGAGTGAACCCAAAGAAGTATCAGGCACCGAATAAAAGAGGACATACGCCAGTACACCCGTGTTACTCCAGGAACAACCTTTACTGAGGTCACAAAGAGGGGAGTGCCTGCGCCACAGAGAAACAAAGCGGTAAACGGAAGAGTGTAGGGAGTCCTACAGTCAGGGACTCCCTCAAAGTTCTTCTGTTTAATGAGAGGTCTATCAGAAACAGGTTTCTTGAACTTCGTGGCCTCGTAGTGACGGAAGAACCAGAGATGGTGGCCATTACAAAGTCGTGGATAAAAACCTCAAACCGAGATTTTGAAGGCGAATTCACGATTCCAGGCTACCGGCTCTTTTTAAAAGATAGGCCTGACAGAGAGGGTGGCGGTGTGATGCTGTATGTCAAGGATACATTCAACTCGACAAAATGCAACATCGTATCCCCCTACGAGCTCCTAGGTATAGACCAAGAAATAGGTCCAGCCAAATACAGGACCCTGGTGCTTTATAGACCTCCTGCTCAACTCGTTTAGAAGGACAGGGAACTGTTCCCGCTGCTAGGATAACTTTTCGAAGAAAGAGTGTGTACCGTCTTGGGGGAGTTCAACACCCAAGTTGACTGGAAAACCAGAGAACCCTGTGGCGAGAACGCGCTACTCCTGGAATTCACGGACAACGAGTTCCTGCCTCAATGGGTGAGAGAACCAACGAGAGGAAATAATATTCTTGACTTGGTTTTCACATCAGAAGAAGACATCGTTGAGGAGCTGTCTGTAAGCGAAGAGATCGGTGGTAGTGACCAGCGACTAGTTAGATTTGTAATTAAAGTCCCCAAGGTACAGTCCGCAACGCAAGAATCGAGGCAACTTGATTTGAGAAGGGCAGATTTCGTATGTCTCCGTGCAGGACTGGCTGATGTAAGATGGGAAGGGTGCGATAATGTTGAAGACTTGTGGAACAGTTTCAAAAGTAAGTTCATGAGTCTTCAATCACAATTTATCCATATGAAAAGCTGACGTCAGTCTTCTGTTCAACCAAGGTCGTTTAATCGAGAAATTGGTAAACTACTGAGGGGAAAGAGATCTGTGTACCGCCAGTCAAAGATTTCTGGTGACTTTGACGAGTACCGTAGGCTAGCAAGGAGAGTTAAGTCCACTATAAGGGCGGCGAAACGTGCCGAGGAGCTCCGAGTGGCGAGACTGTGTAAACAGAATCCCAAGGAGTTCTTCGGTTATGTAAACAGCCGTAAACCAATTCGTTGCACGATTTTCCCTTTGATAAATGAGGAGGGTTCATTAAAGCCCTCTGATTCAGAAAATGCAAACCTCCTAAACGACTACTTCTCTTCAGTTTTCACTGAAGAGCGTGGTCCTATCACTCATCCCATTGAGTCTCACTTGGGTGAGAAGCTGGAGGAAATAGACTTCACCCTAGCCGAAGTAGAGGGAAAAATCTCCGACCTAAAGACGAATAAGTCCCTGGTCCGGACGGGTTTCTCCTTAAAGTGTTGAAGGAAGTGCGTGATGAGGTGGCACCACATCTGACCACAATCTTCAACACTTTGATCCGGCTAGACGCGTTCCTGGAGACTGGCGGGAGGCGGAGGTGACTCCGATCTACAGGAAAGAAGACTAAAGCCAGCCGTCCAACTACCGACCAGTAAACTCATGGAAAGTATCATGGTGGATAATATAACGTCAAACCTGCTATTGAAGAGTTCCCAGCACGGCTTCCGAAGGCACCGGTCATGCCTAACGAACTTGTAGAATTCTTCCACCTCGGTATCAGTGAGCATGATCGGGATAAAGCGGTGGATGTTGTCTACCTAGACTTTTAAAAAGCCTTTGACAAGGTACCACACCGCCGCCTTTCCCGTAAAGTGCGTGCGCTGGGCATAGACGGAAATGTACCAGGTTGGATAAAGAACTGGCTAAGAGGCAGACAGCAACGGGTAATGTTGAATGGACGAGCTTCTAAGTGGGCGCCCGTAACTAGCAGTGTTCCCCAAGGCTTTGTCCTGGTACACTACTGTTCCTCATCTATGTTAATGGTCTGAACGTTGCAAAGGAAGGAAATACTGCAGGCCTGCAGGAAGATCTTTGGAAGATTAGGGAGTGGTTGGACACGTGGCAAATACCTTTTAACGTGAAAAAATTCAAAGTGATGCATATCAGCCACCGAAACCCCCAATCTTATTATATCCTTAAGGGCACTGCTCTTCATTCCACTGACACTGAGAAGGACTTGGTTGTAACTATAACTAGTGATCTCAAGTTCTCGAGGCAGTGTATTGAGGCGGATAAGAAAGCCCAAAGGATACTACGTTATATAAAGCGACAAATTGGATATCGGAACAAGGAAATAGTACTCTGTCTGTACAATTTACTTGTCCGAACGCACTTGGAGTATGCAGTACAATTTTGGAGTCCTTCATTTCGAAAGGACATCGCGAGATTGGAACGCGTGCAAGCCAGGGCAAGCAAACTGATTCCCTCTATCAGACATAAAAATTATGAAGATAGATTAAGGAAATTAGATCTGTTCTCGTTGGAAACCCGTAGACTGCGTTGTCAACTCATTGAAGTTTTCAAAATACTTCGAGGGTTCGACAATGTCGACTACGGGGATATTTTTAGTCTTAATGAGAGCAGAACAAGAAATCACGGCTTTAAACTTGATCTGAAGCGTTACAACCGCGATTGTGTGGGAAATTTTTCACGTACAGTATCTGCCGTAGCTGGAACGCACTTCAGGTTAAGGTTGTCAACAGCAATTCTGTTGAGCAGTTTAAGTCAAGACTAGACAAAGTCTTGAAAAGTGGCTGTTTAGGGAGGACGTAAGGCAATTGAGCGTGGATGTATGTGCCTGCTCAACAGCTAGTCCAAAGGTAACCCCATTTAATGAACCGTAAGGTCTTCTAGGGTACTTATTTTCCTTATAGCTCTCTCTCTCTCTCTCTCTCTCTCTCTCTCTCTTCATATGCATACACTTATACATTCTCTCGTATCCTTATTTCCATAACCTTCCACAATGGAAGTCGTCATCTGACAGAAACGGAGATAGTCCAGGACACCTTACATCTCTCTCCACCTTACCACGACCTTCTCAAGTTGCTGCTAGAATTTGTCCAACGACACAGGACGAGAGAAGGTCACAACCTTTGGCGTAACGTCTGTAGAAGAGGAAAGTGTTGAAGTAACTTTGCGCGAAAACAATTTCAAAGAAGCAAAACGTGAAAAACAATTTACTTTTTCCCCCTGAATTAATGTCAGAAGTGACCGAGAAACCAATTAACGCATCTCGGCGAGAACATTTTTTAAGAGATCTGTAAAGAAGATGCAGATGAACCAAGTGAATATGTGTTAGTTTAGAAGAGCACGCTATTCTCTAGATGTTAATTGTAATAGGGTTGCCTAATAAACACCTGACATTCCCTTAATTGTTAGAGAGATGGTATTAAACTTTATTTAGATATATTTGATACCTTCTATTAGGCTTCCTAGTCAAACGAATGCATAAAACACTTCTACCCACATAAATTTATATACAATATATATATATATATATATATATATATATATATATATATATATATATATATATATATATTGAAACTCCGATTTGGAATAAGCTCAACTGTTCATGATAAATATATGTATATACTTACATGCATGCATGTCCTGAGCTGAAAAAGGAATCACAAATGATTAGCTTCGGGGGGGAGGGGTGAGGAGAGATATGCTATGATCGGATAGGGGAAAACATTTAAAATACACAGGAATAGATGGACATTCAAAGTCGACAAAATAAGCATTTAGAGGAACACCTGAAGGTAATCCATTCCAAGTTAACCTACTGAAGCTATTCCTTGCCAGTTTGAGGGAAATGAAGGTACTCCACACCAATTTGAGGGTGGAAGATAATGTACCATTTTGTAAACTTAAGTGGGTTTGTTAGTCAATATGGGCAGTTAACGGGATATTTGATACAAATAATAAAGTAAACACTACAATATATACAGGGGCTCAAGAATCCACCTTGTATTCCTAAGTGAGGAAATGCTTCTGCGCAACGGTGTCTCGAAAATCACTTAAAGTCACGACTTTTCCCATATACGATTATGCCAATATTGTGTGAAAAAAGCAACGCAAATCAAATATTAGGAATGTAAATAACTCATTTCTGGGGGATTTTACATAATGCCGAGAGAGAGGGCAATATATTTCCTTGCAGCTTGTTATGTAGGCTACTCGCATACAATTTAGAGGATAGGTTATCTTTATTAGTTATCCCTTAGATAGCTGATCTTTACTTGAGCTGGAGCAAGGCTGACAAAATAATTTATATTTGGGAGGATCTCATTTAGTTAATAATTTGCATTGACGGGACGCAAATATTCTATGGGACATGTTAAAGTTTGGGATGGATTCGAAATAGAGGCACATTCAATAAGGTTTCCTATGGAAACATGACTTAAATACATAGCTACTTTAATTTTTAGGAAATTAATTACTCGATTAGATACGGACATAAAGGCATGAATCTAAATTGTCTTCACTGCCCTATGAACATTATATTACTGTTAATTTAATCTAAAACTCAGTTATTTTCCTTTCTGTCCAATGGATTTTTTTAATTTAAGCGAAAACCAATGATGGCATATCAAAGCCAAACTTTTTAAAGAGGGATCTGTAAAGAACATTGTGTAAATTTAGTGATTTAAAATATATGGAAGTTATATAGCCGCAGATATTGCAATAGGCATTGGGGCCTGAAGGGTACGCATTACTCCATATGTCAGCTCCACCATGCTGAATTATGCTACATCTAACACCCTTTTGCTTTGTAGACACTGGAGGCGGTCCAAAGTAGCATTTTACCAGCATTTATAATTATACTTGCATGGCCAAATCTCTAACACGGAAGAGGTATAACAGACAAGTGACTCCACACGTTTGTTTTATTTCAAAATTTCTCTCTCGCTCTTATGTTACATCATCATTGAATCTAAATTCTATGTTGATGTTATAGTGCGTTGGTGGGTAGCGTCATCCATCTTTATGAAATCCACATAAAGATAAGAATGACAATCGAGCCAGAAGGCACATTGGAGGGTCATTGTTGTGTGTGTGTGTGTGTGTGTGTGTGTGGAAGGTGTTCAAGGTCGTTTTCTGTGTTTTTTTTATATTAAGCAGGGATGGTGGACCCTTCGTGACCCCAAGGGATCTACCCAATCCGCGACAGGGATATGAGCGCCCCCATAAGGAACGCTAGTACCCTCATCAGCAGGGTTCTAGAACAGAGGAGAGCGTGGGTATGTTGTGCGGTGAAGACGGGAAGGGAAATATTTTTGTGGTGTCGTGATGTGTGTGAAGCCACTTGAGGTTCAATGGACGACTAACTCATGACGCCGCAGAAAGTTCTGTGCCTATGCTCGCTGGGATCGAACCCCTGCTGAGACGCCGCATTCGACTGCTCCGGCCACCGGCTTCTCCTCCATTAAGCATCGTAATTGTCTGTATGTTTTATACTGTTGTCATTTTTTAAAATTATATGTGTGTACCTAAATATTCTGGTGTGTACATTATTAGTGTGTGTATATTTATATGTGTACATAAGTGTACATGTGTGTACATTGTTATCATTGATGTGTGCATATATATTTATCTATGTAATTATGCACGTATGCAGAGTATTATCATTATTATTATATGCAATTTCATTTATGTGTGTGCGCATGTTGATGTAATTTTAATTACCTTAATAATAATTACATGCGTGAAATTTAGCATCATCTATACCCCTACTCGATACCCCCTCTGTCCAAACCTGACAGTGCCCATTGTTTGATTGGGTTTCTGCATTATTTAACTTTGAGTGATAAAAACTGATATTCAAGTCAACTTTTTTTAGTATTCGGAATACAGCTGCTTACAGCGGTGCTTGAGGAGGTCGCCAAGTAATGGAAGAGGAAACTAAAGCGAATCAGAATTAGCTAAGTTACTTATGCTTTCCTAAAGTAAAAGTATTATTTGCTTCAAAGCCCGAAGAATGATATCAGAATTATCAAAGGCCAATCTTTCATTTAGTGGAAAAATAAACTTCTCAAGGACAACAACAATAATCAATAATTTAGCAGATGATAGAGCTATTAGGACTACCAAAAACATTTTCATTGGGTACAAAGATCGTGACTCTTGATGAGAGCTTGTAAAAGGAAACCAAAAGAGGAGAAAAATTAGGCTGGAGAGCAGAAGGAATGTATCACAATATTTCCATAAGCAATATTCCTCTATGTTTAAAGGAGAAAATAGTTAATCATTGAGTCTTACCAGCCCTATCTTATGGAATTTGAACTTTGACGCATAAAGAAAGATGGATGGATGCATAATATGATTGGCGCGCAGAGACGATAGGAAAAACATAGCGATAATACCACAAACACAGGTGATAAACATACTAAAATCGATTTAAATCCGGAAGTGGAAATGGGCCTCACCCAATGCTAGAAGAAACAGTAGAAGGGGAAAAAAAAATTAAAATGGACATCTCGTTACCTAAAGAGACCAAGAAGACGAACTGATTCAACTGAGTAAATAGGCTGTCCAGGTTGGGGGAAGTTATACTATTTCCTGATGATGAACTTGTGGTTTGAAACGTCGAAATTAATGTATTAGATGAATGACTGTGTAATTTGACGCTCGTTGGCTTTTGACCTGGTATTAAACAAGTCAAACTTTGTAGAGACAACCACTTTGAATATATATATATATATATATATATATATATATATATATATATATATATGCGATTAAGAAGGCAATGTTATGGCTAAGCTCTTCATCAAATGCCCACTGCCCCTTCAAATGACCGCTGCCCTTTCAAATACACACTACCCTTTTAAATACGCGCTGCCTTTTCAAATACGCGCTGCCCTCTCAAATGCGCGCTACCCTTTCAAATACACGCTTCCAATTCAAATAGGCGCTGCCTTCCAAATATGCGCTGCCATTTCAAATGCGCGCTTCCCTTCCAAATACGCAATGCCCTTTGAAATGCCCACTGCCCTTTCAAATGCGAGCTCCCCTTGCAAATGCGAGCTGCCCTTTAAAATACGCGCTGCCCCTTCAAATGCGCTCTGCCATTTCAAATACACGCTACCCTTCTAAACACGCGCTGCCCCTTCAAATGTGCGCTTTTCTTTCAAATACCCGCTGTTCTTTCAAATGTGCGCTGCACCTTCAAAGGCGCGCGGCACCTTCAAATGCGCGCTACCCTTTCAAATACACGCTGCTATTTTAAATGCTCGCTGCCCTTCCAAATGCACTCTGTTCTTTCAAATAGGCGCTGCCCTTTCAAATGCACGCTGTATCTTCAAATATACGTTCCCCTTTCAAATGCGCACTGCCCTTCAAATACGTGCTGCCCCTTTCTATGAGCGCTGCCCTTTCAATTGCACATTCCCCTTTTAAATACCTGTTCCCTTTTCAAATACTCATTCCCTTTTCAAATACGCGTCCCCCTTTCAAATAATTCAAAGTAATTACCCACCAATGCTCTTGAGTTGTAGTAAGTTTCTAAATTTCTAAAACTTTGACAGTCTCAAAGTTTTCTTCGGTGTGTGGAAACTGTAAGAGAAATAGGCTATTCGGCCATCACCAGCCTTCCCACACTCGCCACATGTGCTCGCATAGCTGCCACCCTCCCCTTTGGTGGTGTCATCACCCCTAAACACCCTAGAACGTGGAGGAATGATGTTTCCCTCCCCTCACACCGGGATTTGTCTTGTGATCGGGATAGAATTCTTACAACTCGCCTTGAACTTGACTAAAGAACGTCAGCTCCTCAAACATTCCCGACACGCCACGTTCCTGCCCCTTTAAAGTGTACTGTAGTGGTTCTTAATGGTAAGGTCAAAGTCCGAGGCTACTCAAGGCAAGAGCATAATTGCATATTCCCGGGAGAACGGAGCTTGTTCTTCAAATTTTTCCTCCTGTCAACTCCTCCCAATTTCATTTACTTTTCTAACCTTTGAACTAACGAAGGATCTCAGAGTTGATTCCGCTTAGAGTATCTCCCTTGAAAAAAAAACAATTATATCTTTTCAAAGCCTCACTCTAATTTATCGGTTGCCTTTTGTCCTGGCCTTCAGCCAACCCTTTTTGTTAACTAACCCAATACGTTGGTTCCCGCTTTTCACACCTAGGCATTGGGACTAACACGGTAATTTGTTGCCATTGGCAAAACTGAATTCCTCGAATGCGCGTTGTCTGGCGTCTGTTCTTTGTTCCCACTATCATACTAGACTTAATTGTGCATCATCTATCAAGGAAGAAACAGCGTGGCGGAATTCAATCCTCGAAAGATTTGGAAAATGCAAGCTGTTCTGCTTGGGATTCATGTGGGGAGCTCCAATTCAAAATCTTTGATTGCTTGGGTATCAATATGAAGACGATACAGATGATCCGGGAAGAAATGGATGAGTCAGGCTGTGACTACGAGGGGATGTGGCTTGGAAATCAAAGAAAAGTTACATTATACCCTCGTTTATCTCCCTAGAGGGCCTCAAGCTCAATATGGAGGGTTACATCAGGTGCTTAGAGGAGGTAGTCTTGCCGACAGTCCAGGAGGTAGACGCTGGGATGGCGTACGTATGGCAGCAAGACCCTGTACCATAGCACACAAGCAGGAAAACACAGTCTAGTGTGTCAGATAGACAATTTCTTTGACGACATCACTCGAAACATCTGGCCTCTTAACTCCCCGGACCGCAACACGTTGGACTATTACGTGCGTGCCCTGGTTGAAAGAGAGAAAGAGAGAAAGAGAGAGAGAGAAGGAGAGAGAGAGAGAGAGATAAGGAGAGAGAGAGAGAAAAAGAAAGAGAGAGAGACCAACAAATCCCCATGCACCATCAAGATGTAGTCAAATAGAAGGACCGTCAAGAAGTCCTGCAACCGGTTCCGATGCCGCCTAAAGCCCATGTTTGAGGCCGACGGTGACTTCATTGAATAAAAAGAATAATAAATCTGTCATGTCTTTAACAGGTAATTATGGTAAAAATATCTATATAAATTCCTTTTGGGTTGTTTTCTTTTATGTTGAAGTTAGGCAACAAATTATCCATCGCATCTTTTGTTCTAGTCGTGAAGAACATTTCCTGGCAAAAGAAGGCCAGAAATTACACAGAACTTGTCACCAATATGATGACTGCTTTCAGAAATTTGGGAAGCAACATGAGCATCAAAATGCATTTCTGAGTCTCATATGTGGATGGATCGGTTCATGATAATCTTGGATCAATGAGCGACTATCAGGGGGACAGATTCCATTAGGACATGAAAGAGATGAAGACCAGGTATCCAGGACGCTGGGATTCAGTCAAGATGGCTGATTACTGTTAGACTCTGAACAGGCTTTCCTATCACTGAATATTCTATGAGTTCAAAGAAACGGAAATTCATGCCCTGAATTCTCAACGATGATAACCTAATATCCAATTTACATGCACTTATCTTTATCAATGTCTACTATTTAATTTATTTATACTAATCAATTTTTGTAACATTTAATCAATAAATTCTGTTAGAAAATGATGATTCTAATCTTAAATTCCTATTTCGGATGAAAAATATCAACAAAAATCAACCGAAAATCTCACAAAAATTGACTTAGCACAAAAACCTGACCTGATCGAAGGAAACCAATGTCATTTTTAGATTCCTCTGTGCCAAATTATCCTAAATCAGTTAAAAAACTTATAGGACTTAAAAAGATTTTTAGTAACCCAGTCTAATGAAGCCATTCATTATAAAAGAATTATATATGAATGAATTCACTGTAAATGAATGTAGATAATAATGCGAAAATAAAATAAATACTGATGACTTAACGGCAGATAAAATATCCCTGGACTGTGTCGAAAAGTCCTTAAAAATACACAATTAATTAGTGGTTATAGGGCGCTACAGCAACAAGGTCATAGGGCGCTCGCTCAACCTCACCCGAATAAGATAATTTAGGTTAGGTTGAGTTCGATACGACTAAGTCAATGGAGAGTGAGAGTTCTCTTCACAAAACCTTTGATAGACCAACTTTTTTTTAAACAATAATAAATTTTAAGTATTGAACTTTGGTATAATAAATCGCCGTTCAACATTTTGACAGATGTTTCACTTTTCGTCAATATTTTATCTTATGATCAACTTTAACTTGCATTCAGCACAAGGCAGATAACAATTTAGATTTAAACTTTGCTGGTATTTTTAAACCAAAATTCTTATTTGAGGATTGGTCGCTTGATTTAAACTAACATTACTCTACTTGATATTAAATAAAAAATCTTTATAATTAATTTATTTTAAGAACGATTAAACTAAGCGTTTATAAGTTCAAAACTAATAAAGCAGAGAGTTGTGATAATTTATACACTATAACTTCAATGAAAATGGCAATATTATTTGTCAATAGCATTGGAAGAAATTTTCCAACGATATATATATATATAGCTCCTATCATGTCGCTTAATGAATAGTTGAATCTAATAGCCACAAATCTGTTGGGAAGGCAGTTGTAATATGGGTCAAGTACATGTAGCAGCCGATGAAGGTCACGCTTAAGTAATGAGCGACAATGTGCTCTTGACACAAGTTTATTATATCTTTGTTCAGAATCACACAGGAGGCATTTAAATTACGATTCATATAGCGGCCATATGGGGACGAGGAGGAGGAATAGGATGGGGAGGAAAGATGAAGAAAGGGAGGAGAAGAAGGACAAAATATTTGAGGAAGGAGAGGATGAAGTGAAGAAAGAAGTGGAAGAGGAAAGGAAGATGATAATGAGGTGATGGGATGAGAGAAAGGAGGGGTAGGGCGATAAGAAGAAGGTGGTAAGGTAAATAAGAGAGACAGCAAACAGCAAAATGTATGAAATGTTACCAAAACAAGGAAATAGAGAGAAAGGAAAAGTTACATAATGTGGGAAAAATCCATAATGAGGGTGTCACACACGTAATATCTGATAATTTGACTTTATTTTCTGACGAGGGCTGTGACGTGATATCGTGGGACCTACGTTCGCTTAATTGAGGCTGACACGTCATCCAAAGGAATTCTAGAATTTTCGTTCGCTTTGATCGGCCAGTTTCCCTCCTAATTATTTTATTGAATATTAAATTGGATTAAGATTATTGCGTTTTTGTCATGAAAGAAAGCATTTGATGTCGGGAGTTAAGAATTCTCATTGTATGTTGATGTAGCATTGGGATTTTAAATGATCCGTATTTGTTAGTGTTCCGAGGAATTCAATGTCGAGGCCTTCATTGTTTACAGAAGACAGACCATTTTTTTGTGCTTGGAGAAGAAAGTTGTGTTCGGGAGCAGAGTGGATTTCGTGTACTTATTTTCCGGTTTCGTGCGTCTCGGTAGGCTATTGCTATTTAAGGCTATTGCTATTTAAGGCTATTGTAATTTAAGGCCATCCTGATTTAAGGCCACCGTGAGTTAGGTTACCCTGAGTTAGGTTACCCTGAGTTAGGTTACCCTGAGTTAGGTTACCCTGAGTTAGGTTACCGCGAGGTAAGGTGACCGCGTGGTAAGGTGACCGCGAGGTAAGGTGACCGCGAGGAAGGGTGACCGCGAGTAAGGGTGACCGCGAGTAAGGGTGACCGCGAGTAAGGGTGACCGCGAGGAAGGGTGACCGCGAGGAAGGGTGACCGCGAGTAAGGGTGACCGCGAGTAAGGGTGACCGCGAGTAAGGGTGACCGCGAGTAAGGGTGACCGCGAGTAAGGGTGACCGCGAGTAAGGGTGACCGCGAGTAAGGGTGACCGCGAGTAAGGGTGACCGCGAGTAAGGGTGACCGCGAGTAAGGGTGACCGCGAGTAAGGGTGACCGCGAGTAAGGGTGACCGCGAGTAAGGGTGACCGCGAGTAAGGGTGACCGCGAGTAAGGGTGACCGCGAGGAAGGGTGACCGCGAGGAAGGGTGACCGCGAGTAAGGGTGACCGCGAGTAAGGGTGACCGCGAGTAAGGGTGACCGCGAGTAAGGGTGACCGCGAGTAAGGGTGACCGCGAGTAAGGGTGACCGCGAGTAAGGGTGACCGCGAGTAAGGGTGACCGCGAGTAAGGGTGACCGCGAGTAAGGGTGACCGCGAGTAAGGGTGACCGCGAGTAAGGGTGACCGCGAGTAAGGGTGACCGCGAGTAAGGGTGACCGCGAGTAAGGGTGACCGCGAGTAAGGGTGACCGCGAGTAAGGGTGACCGCGTGTAAGGGTGACCGCGAGTAAGGGTGACCGCGAGTAAGGGTGACCGCGAGTAAGGGTGACCGCGAGTAAGGGTGACCGCGAGTAAGGGTGACCGCGAGTAAGGGTGACCGCGAGGAAGGGTGACCGCGAGGAAGGGTGACCGCGAGGAAGGGTGACCGCGAGGAAGGGTGACCGCGAGTAAGGGTGACCGCGAGTAAGGGTGACCGCGAGTAAGGGTGACCGCGAGTAAGGGTGACCGCGAGTAAGGGTGACCGCGAGTAAGGGTGACCGCGAGTAAGGGTGACCGCGAGGAAGGGTGACCGCGGGTAAGGGTGACCGCGGGTAAGGGTGACCGCGGGTAAGGGTGACCGCGGGTAAGGGTGACCGCGGGTAAGGGTGACCGCGAGTAAGGGTGACCGCGAGTAAGGGTGACCGCGAGTAAGGGTGACCGCGAGTAAGGGTGACCGCGAGTAAGGGTGACCGCGAGTAAGGGTGACCGCGAGTAAGGGTGACCGCGAGTAAGGGTGACCGCGAGTAAGGGTGACCGCGAGTAAGGGTGACCGCGAGTAAGGGTGACCGCGAGTAAGGGTGACCGCGAGTAAGGGTGACCGCGAGTAAGGGTGACCGCGAGTAAGGGTGACCGCGAGTAAGGGTGACCGCGAGTAAGGGTGACCGCGAGTAAGGGTGACCGCGAGTAAGGGTGACCGCGAGTAAGGGTGACCGCGAGTAAGGGTGACCGCGAGTAAGGGTGACCGCGAGTAAGGGTGACCGCGAGTAAGGGTGACCGCGAGTAAGGGTGACCGCGAGTAAGGGTGACCGCGAGTAAGGGTGACCGCGAGTAAGGGTGACCGCGAGTAAGGGTGACCGCGAGTAAGGGTGACCGCGAGTAAGGGTGACCGCGAGTAAGGGTGACCGCGAGTAAGGGTGACCGCGAGTAAGGGTGACCGCGAGTAAGGGTGACCGCGAGTAAGGGTGACCCTGGGTTGGGGGGACCTTGAGGATTCGGGGACCTTGAGGATTCGGGGACCTTGAGGATTCGGGGACCTTGAGGATTCGGGGACCTTGAGGATTCGGGGACCTTGAGGATTCGGGGACCTTGAGGATTCGGGGACCTTGAGGATTCGGGGACCTTGAGGATTCGGGGACCTTGAGGTGAGGGTACCCTGAGGTAAGTTAGTTGTGATTGATTGACTTAGTGTAAGACAGCCGGCAGATTTGTACCCCTTTTGCATTTTAGTACGGGGTTACCGCGAGTGTTGTGCCTCTAGTGCATCTTTGGTAGGACAACCGTTGTGGTGTCCTTGTTTTGTGTGGCCCATACTAGGCCTGATATTGGTGGTCGTGAGTGCCCCTTTATTTTGGTACCCGTAGCTAAATTGTAGTTACGTTACCGGTGAGTGCTTCCCTCTGTGCTCAACCTTCTTTCTCCGTGGTCTCATAGATAGGAATATCATACGTGCGTTATTTTTGTGTACACATTTGTTGTTGTCTTCCAT